>CM057451.1:237472500-237782500 GCA_016271365.2 Neoceratodus forsteri
ATATTTGGGCAAAAAGGGCAAATTAAAAAGCCCCTGCATGTTAAGGCATGGGATAATATGGAAACTCCCCCTATTATGTAATGTTATGACCAATGGGAACTCTCCCACAGAGAGTGATGTAATCCCTAGGGCTATAAATAGGGCTCACCACTAGGGGAGAAGAGAGTCGAGTCAATTGGTGTACTGACAGTAAAGGAGGAGAACCTGTATTGTGTGCCGAGTACTTCACACAGATATTTCGGAATAGAGTGTAAGAAGGATATTACACTCCGCTATTGGCTGAAGATATGCCACAGGTTCTACGAGGGAAGTAGTGACATGGATATTTCTTTTGTTACAGGACTAATTTTCCTGATTTTTTTTCTGTATATATTTTGGACTTTTATATGAATAAAATGATAAGCACAATCTTGTGTCTTTTATGCACCTGAGCTCTGCCTGTTGTGTCAAGTTTGTATCCCACCATGCTCGCAGCCATATTGATAGAGATATCATACAGGTGTAGGGGTTCTAGATTGTAGGTTTGAGACGGTCCACAGAGGTGAGGTTGGAGAGTTGTCTGAATGTGTGCGATTTACTCTGGTAAGGGTAGAAAGAGTGCAGTACTTGTCCCTTGAAGAGAACGACGGAGGGGAGAGTGTGAGAGAAGGGAGGGGCACGGGTGGTGCCAGGGGGAGAAAGTGTATTTAATAGAGGTCAGGGCCAGGGAGGCTGGGCAGGACAAAATAAAGGCTGCACTGACTAGCTAGGCAGTGAAAATAAATCTCCTATGCACTTTAAAATTCGGCACCTTAGGGAGGTAGGATCAGGCAGCCAATCAGGAGTCTGACTCCGGTCAGGGAGCCAATCTGAGTGGAGCGGCAAGTGAGCCGGGCTTCTCTGAGAGGAGACTCTGAACCTGTGCACAAGTGGGTGGCGGGTCGAGCGCAGCCGTCTGAGAGCAGGAGCTGGTGCTGCAGTGGAGAAGCACTCGTTCCAGGGCAGCGAGGTAGCCAAGTTGTGTGTGGCAGAGGGAATGGATTGACCTTAAGAGTCCTCCCCAAGGCTTACAAGTCAGAGAGGATATCCTGCACATCTGCCCCAACCAGCTTGTATCCTCTAAAGTGGGCATTCAAAATGGATTGCGGACATCAGTAGCATATCTTGATACCCTTAGCCAAGAATGCCTTCTTAGGCAGATGCATTCAAAATGTTTTTGGTTGACCTTAAGAGGTGCTTACCCATGTCAGCGCCAGTCTGAAGGACCTTGAGCATCTCCCGGTTCTGGGTAACCTCTGGGAGGGACTGGGCTGCCGCTTTAGCCTTTTTCCAGAGGGTATTCTGGTATTTGACCATAGGGGCCTGATAATTTGCTGTTCTGAGGCCCAGTGTGACAGAGGCAAAGGTTCTCTTTTCCGTAAGTTCCAGTTTTCTTGACTATCTGGGGGTAGAGAACTGAGATGCTTAGGCACCTTAGACTTATCATGGACTGCATTTATCACAGCTGAATCAGCCTCAGGTTGGCCTGTGAAAAGGGGCTTTCCTGAGAGGGGCCTGGTACAGCTTGTCCACCTTTAGGGGCATGGCAGTGTAGGCACAATAGTGGCCATAAGCCACCAGACCCTGCCAAAGTGTGAAAACGATGATTCACCTTGAATCTCAGCTGCCTTAATGCACCTTAAAAGAACTGGTCATAAAAACATTTTCTTTTAAACAAGCAGACCTGCAAATGCTTAACCCTGGTATATAAAATTCATCTCCACACCCAGGAGTCATGGAACAAATCAACATTTAACAAATAACGCTTTAAGCTTCCTAAAGGACATTCAAAATGCCAACTGAACAAATTCATTAAAACTCATACCTTGTGCAACGCAATTCCTGACAGCCCAAAAGTATTTCCAAAATCAAAACTCAGCAGTTATTATGTCACTGATCATACAATAAGAAGTTGAGACACGTCCAAAAAAGCTAGACAATCCAACAAAGAACCAGGTGCTATCAGACCACAGCACCAAAAAAAAAAAAAAGAAAAACCAGACAACCTTCATAACTTCATCTTTCAACATGCGCAGGGGAAGGTCTTGTGGTCACAAGTCCATTAATTGTCACCTAGTGAGCAAAACTTCACCAGGACAATAGACGAATTGCTGACAGAATGCCTGACAAGTATTACATACTATTTGCCAGCAGATTAGGCCTTACGGTCTATCGAGTCTGCTCGAACCTAGATCCTTAGTTGGATGCCGAGACCCTCCCATCCCTTGATCTCCAGAAACCCCTATCATCCATCCCCACCCCCCGGGACAGGCCATCATCTGATACATCCACTTTCTGTGTCTGTCCCACCCTCTCTTGAAGCCCTCCACTGTGGATCTCTGAACCAGCTCACCAGGCAGTGCATTCAAGGTCCATCACCCTCTCGGTGAAAAACCTCCTCCTCTTTCCCCCCTCACCCTTCCACCTTCCAACTTCAAACCATGTCCTCTGGTGATACCTCCCTGCTTTAGTCTAAAGATCCCCTCCATGTTTACCCTATTTATTCCCTTGAGGCACTTGAAGACCTCAATCATGTCCCCCCTGTCTCTCCTCTCCTCCAATGAAAACAGGCAGAGCTCCTCAAGTCTGTCCTCATAAGTCAAAACCCCTAGCCCTCGTATCATCTTTGTTGCCCTCCTCTGTACCCTCTCCAGGAGCTGTATGTCCCTCTTCAAGTGTGGTCTCCAGTACTGTACACAGTACTCAAGGTGTGGTCTAACCAGTCCATTGTACAGCGGCAGAATCACTTCCTTGCTCCTAGAGGTGATCCCCCTTACGATGCATCCCAACATCCTGTTTGCCTTGCTAGCTGCTCTCCTGCACTGCTCAGAGTTATTCATACCTCTACACCTATGCTACAGATTTCCGAACCCATTAAGCCTTTGTCCAAATATGGTTATACATTTCAAGGCCTCATGATACTTTGGGAGAAGAATGAAATCTTATGACACTTCTGAAAGAAGTATTTGGCTTAGATAAGTCGTCTCCCCAAGACCAACAATTTATATTACCTACTAACTTGACCTGAATCTGTGTTTCATCACTGGAAGAGATCTCACATCTACGCTACTGCTACTGACTTTAAATCCATCACTCTGCTAAAACTCTGAAGACTTTTGGCTTCTGCCAGAAGAAAGAAACATTGAAAATACACTAACTTTATTTCATTTGCGAAACCGTGAGGAGAAAAAAATATCCAAAAAAACAGGAAGAAATCTTTTTCATACAGCTCTCCAAGATACTCCAAAT
This sequence comes from Neoceratodus forsteri, assembly GCA_016271365.2. Classification (NCBI taxonomy): domain Eukaryota; kingdom Metazoa; phylum Chordata; order Ceratodontiformes; family Ceratodontidae; genus Neoceratodus; species Neoceratodus forsteri. Next base: position 237,475,768 of record CM057451.1, read on the forward strand.
CTCCAGACATCAGGGAGATACAGAGACTCTTTGCCAAAGGACTAGTTGAGTATAAACTTTGATTTAAGGTGCCTAAAAATGTGTGTCTTAAGAATCTTGGTTCCATATATACATAAATATATACTGCAGTAAAATATTGTTTTAAATGCTATCAAAATTTATTAGTACCAAGGAATGGTGTACTGGTTAGCCCAGGCTACTCTAAAAAGAATACTGCCTTAAAGTGCCCCAGATAGGGAGTAGTAGGTCTTATACGAATGTAGTAAAGATTGTGTAATGATTTAAAGTGCACAAATTAAGACAATGGTCTGAATAAGGTTTTCTAAAAATGTCTTGTACTATTTAAGTGTTAGAAATATGCTGAATGTTAACTGTGTTAAACTGCTTTTAATTGTACTACACATCAGAGTGGAATCTGTCATCTCAGGAATTTACCACAAAAACAAGTAGGCACAATTTACTGTACGCCTTTCCTTAAGACAGCCACAGAGTTAAATTAATCAATAGTAACTGTGCTTACAGCAGGGATCAAGCCTGATCTGTGCCAGGTGGTCAGGGTGGCATCCTCCAGTGCAGCCAACAGAAGAGGAATGATAAACAGGTGGAGATTCCAGGCAGCTCTAGAAACTCCACCAAATTCCTCCTAGTGATGTCTTACTCCTCAGCATCAAACCCCACTGCAGCTTGGAGTTGTTTCATCAAAGAGTTAAAGGAAGAGTCTTCAGAAGGGTACCTCAGCATATACAGTGTGGGGTCCTCACTCCTGCTGGAAATGGTGGAAACAGACCTCTCAGATGGGCTCCTTTCCATATCTTTCTCTTCCTCTTGTAAAAGGTGGTCAGGGTTGTATTCCTGATCCTCACTGACAGGCCCTGAACGCCTCAAGGAAGGAAGTGAGAATGGTGATACCTTGGAGTGTGTAGGGTGCGTCAACCTAGCAGGCATTGATGTGGAGCTGGTCCGAGAGGCCCTGTTGTCGTCACACCTGGTGTAGGAGGAGGAGGTATAAGGTGCTGTATTATCTCCACAAAGGAGCAGAGCACCCTTTGGGTGCTGAAAGTGGCCTGCACTGCAGGGGCACTTTGCAGTGCTGATGGGGGTGACTGGAGCCCCGACGTCAATGGGACTTCGTCAGTCACAGTAGATCAGACAGAACTCACTGCCAGCTAACCCTGAGGGTTTTGAGGTCCGAGCAGCAGGACATGCGACATTGACAGGGGTGTCTGCACCCCAATGTCGACAGGCCTTCGTCGGCTGTAGTATGGCCGGTGGAACTCACTGCCAGAGCTGATCTTGTGGATACGGAGGTCCGAGCAGCAGGAGGTGGAGACGCCACAGTGGCCAGTGAAGTGGCAACCAGAAGCACATGGGGCTTGGGGGGGGGGTTATCCTTACTCCACTCTCTCTCTCTTGGCATTTGTGCTTTCCTGAAGACTTCTCTCGGACCTTAGAAGACTGTGAGCCCAAGGAATGGGCCGGTGATGGGGTGAAGCTCTTCTCCTAGAGATCTCTCTCCATTCTGGCTACCTGCTGCTCAAGAAGAAAAGTGTGCAGAGCTAGCCTGATTAAATGTCAGGCAGATCTCGCAGGCCTTAACGTTGTGGGCCTCGCCAAGACTGCTCACGCAGATGTCATGATCGTTGCCAGAGTAGATTTTTCCACAGCACTTGAAGTAATGGAAGAATTTAGCGATGTTGTTCATCGACATACACAATGACAGCAATCACTTTAAAATTAAAGTGAACTATTAGAGAGAAAAAAATAATGAAACTTACAAAAATTAAAGATTTTATTTATTGAAATGTTTCACCAGGAGGGCACATTGTACAACAAGTTGCTTGTCTCACAGTGCGACCTGGGGGGAGGGGTTACATAGGGTTGTGAAGGATAAACAGTTACAATCGTATGTGGGTAGTACAAACAATACAACACTGTAAGATTATGCAACAGCTGGAACACAAGGTATTTTGTACAATGAACAGTAGTGAAACATTCGGTAAATTACAATACATGTCCAAAATCATACAAAAGAACATATAAACGTACAAAACAGTAATAATGTAGCAGAACTATTATAGTGCACGAGTACAAGGAGCAGGCTTGAGGTAGTACGCAAGTGTTGTTGGAGTAAAAAGGATGGGGGGTCGGTTGTGCACAAGGGTGACCCAGAAGGGCAGGTGGAAAAGACAGGGGGAGAGGCAAGAACTTAATATGAGGAGAAGGGGCAGCCATTTCCTTATTTCCCCTTCAGGATGCTGAGAACCCTGCCGGGGGGGGGGGTAGGAAGGCAGAAACTGGGGATAGGTATTGAGGAGGATTAAAGCAGGAACAGCTGAGGGAGAGGTAATTGTGCAGGGCAGAGGTAAGGGAGAAGTTGGAGGAGGAGTGTTGTATTTCAGGGAAGGGATTTAGGGAAGTGACAATAAAACCAGTCTGACTGATGAGGGTGGAGCAGCGAGTGAGCTATTAGATCCAAGAGAGTGGGTGAGGGAGGAGGAGTGGAGAGGATGAGAGATAGGAGGGGACCACTCCAAATCAGAATTTGGAGGTTAGTTTGGCACAGTGTGAGATAGTGGAAGGAAGGTTAGAGAGCAACAGAGTTCACATTGGTGGGAAGGGGAGTCGAGAGCAAAGTGGCAGAAGGAGTTAAAGAGAGTGTCCAACTTGGTCAGGGAAGATTTGGGAGCAGCACCATAGACTACGTCACAGTAGTCAAAGATGGGGAGTATCATCTTCTGGACAATTTCATGCCTCGCAGTCAGCGGGATTCAACTTTGATTCCTATAGAGTGCACCAAGCTTAGGGCGCAGTTTCTTCAGGATAGCATCGATATGCACAGAGAAGTTGACCCCCAGATATCTAAGTGAGGAGGTGTCCTCCAGGATGGTCCCATCAAGGGTGTGGAAGGTGAGTAGGGCTGAGAGCCTAGCGGGTCTCTGCCTGGTGCCAAAGACCACTGAAACTGTCTTTTTGGCGTTTAGAAAAAGCTGGTGAAAAGCAAAGCAGAACTGAACTTGGTTGAAGTCGTGCTGTATGCTGGTTTCCACAGCTGCAGGGTTTTTGCCGGAACTGTACAAAACAGTATCGCCAGCGTACATGTGAATAGACGAAGATGAGCAGGCTGTGGGAAGATCACTGAGGAAAATGAAGAAGAGAAGGGGACCAAGCACTGAGCCCAGAGGGACACCAGAGTTGATGGGGAGGGGAGATGGAATCAAGGATTCTCACCGATTGGGTCCTGCCAATGAGGTAGGATTTAAACCAGTTGGTGGCTGACAGAGTAAGGCCAGCTGAGGAGAGGGAATAAAGAAGCAGGGGATGGGAAACCGTGTCAAAAGCTTTGGCTAGGTCGACAAAGATGGCCGAGGTGATCAGGCCATCATCCATCCCTGAAAGGGTGGAGTCAGTAAGCCTGAGGAGGGAGGTGGTTGTTGAGTGGTTATTCCCAAAACCAGATTGGAAGGAGAAGGAGGAGGAACTGGAGAGGAAGGGTGACAGTTGAGAGAGAACTAAATCTTCTTGAAGTTTGGCAAGGGTAGGAAGGAGGGAAATGGGGCGATAGTTGCCTGGAGTGGATGTGTCACCACCGCTTGGGAGCAGAAGGACTACAGCGTGTTTCCAGGATTAGGGTACTTGGGCAGAAATAAAGGAGAGGTTAAGGATTAGGGAGATAGGATAAGTAACTGCAGGAGTAGAAAGGTAGAGAAGTTTAAGGCCAAGCTCATCTGGTGAGGAGCCTTTACAGGGGTTGAGGGATAGGAGGGCACTAAGAGCTTTGTCAGAGGACATAGTAGAAAAGAAAAAAGGGGGAGGGGTAGGCACTGGCTGAGGCGAAGGGCTGAAGTTAGTAGGTGGCAAGGAGGAGAGAGAATTTAGAAGAGACATGGCGCACGAGGTGTAGTAAACATTAAATTCATTGGCCACGGAGCCAGGGTCGGAAAATACAGGTTACTCATCTGTAACAGCAGTTCTAGGAATGGTATATGTTGTTCATCCACACTTATTGGCAGGTTCCTTGCCGCTTTAAATCTTGCCGGAAGGTCTTCAAGCTGGCTCCTCCCACCCACCCGGGTGGTAAAACTCTCGGCTCCGCCCCATGACGCCAGATCTGGCCCGCTGGAAGCTCAGGTTGTGCGTCGAAGCCGGGGAGGTTGGGTGGGTCGTGTGGATGAACAACATATACCATTCCTAGAACTCCTGTTACAGGTGAGTAACCTGTATTTAGGGACATGGATATGTTGTTCATCCACACTTATTGGTAGACTCCTAGCAGTTCTCCAGGAGGAGGGAGGCAATGCGCAACCCCTACTTAGGAATAAAGACTGAAAACCGAGGCCCCAAAACCAGCATCCCGGCGTGACTCAAGGTCGATGTGGTAATGGGTAATAAAGGTGTTGCTGACTTCCAGGTAGCAGCCCTGCAGATTTCTGGATAGGGACGTCCCTGGAAGCAGCCACCGATGCAGCAGTATGACGGGTAGAATGAGCTCTTATCCTTCTGGGAGGCTCCATGCCCGCCAACTTATAGAGAGATCTATGCAGGAGGTGACCCACCTGCTTATCGTCCGCTTGGCTGCAGGTCTGCCAGGTGCGCTTCAGCATAGGTGACAAACAGCTGGCGAACCTCTCCCGTATTTCAGCCGTGCGCCCTTATAATAAGCGAGCCTAGGGTCCAGCATGGAGCCTGTATTCGCCTCCAGGTGTGATTGGGTAGAACACCGGCAGAGTCAACACTGGTTAAGGTGAAACTCCGACACCACCTTGGAAGGAATTTCGGTGGGGCACAGGACAACCTTGTCCTCTGGAAGACCAGGTAAGGAGACTCAATGCAGAGCGCCTGAGTTCTCCCATCCTTCTGGCTGACGGATAGCCACCAAGAAGGCGCTTCCACAACAGGTGAGAGAGTTCACACCTGTGCATTGGTTCGAATGGCTTGCCCATGAGCTTTGCCAGTACCAGCAGTAAATCCCACGGAGGTGGAGGTTCTCGCACCAGAGGGGAAATGTGATCAAGGCCTTTGAAAAAGCGCCAGACCACCTTCTCCTGCGCCACCGACTGCTCCCCGGCCGCACCCGGTAAGCAGAGATGGCTGCCAGGTACACCTTTAGGGTCGTCGACCTAAGCCCTTGACTAGAAAGGGACCATAAATAGTCCAAAATGCTTGCCAAGGAACAGGAGGAAGGGTCCAAGCCCTTACCCTGACACCAAATGGAAAACCTCTTCCATTTGAAGGCATAGCATTTCCTGGTCGACTCCTTACGGGACGCCTCAACAACACTGAGGACCTCATCGGAAAGACCCAAGGCCTGGAACTCTAGCCGCTCAGGAACCAGGCCGTCAGGTGCAGGGATTGAAGGTCCGGATGGAACACCTTCCCCTGATTGACTGAGAGCAGGTCCGGGTGAGCTGGAAGCTGCCTCGGGAGCCTGGAGCTGAGGTTGAGGAGATCTGGGTACCAGAACTGGCGGGCCAGTCTGGAGGCTATCAGAATCACCTGCGCCTTGTCCCTCCTCATCTTGGAGAAGCACCTTGTGAATCAAGGGAAATGGGGAAAGGCGAAAAGAGGCCCGGGGTCCACAGCCTCGAGAAGGCATCCCCCTGCAGCGAGCCCTGCTGAGGGGGGCAGGCATGAAACAGCCTCAGCTTCGCATTCTCCCTGGAGGTAAACAGGTCCACCTGAGGTGTGCCCCAGTGGGAGAACAGATCTTACTACTATCTCGGCAGGAGAGACCACTCGTGAGATGCAGCCCCTATCCGCTCCAGGGCATCGGCCAGGATGTTGGAGGCTCCTGCCACATGACTGGCTAGGAGATCCGCCCAGGCTGCGCACGAGTGACCAAATGCGGAGAGCTTCCTTGCATAGAAGCATGGAGCACGTCCCGCCCTGGCGGTTCAGGTAGTACATGGTCGTGGTATTGTCCGTCTAGACTCGGACCACTTGACCCCGGAGAAACGGAGCAAAGGCGGTGAGAGCTAGGCGGACCGCTCGGAGCTCCAGCAGGTTGATGTGGCATCGGGACTCCCGCGGGGACCAGAGGCCGTGCACTCGGTGTTCCCCCAGATGGGCACCCCAACCCATCAGAGAAGCATCGGTCGATAGACAGACCGTCGGCTCGGGGCGGACAAACGGGATGCCCTCCTGCAGACAGGATGGAACGGTCCACCACTGGAGAGCGTTCCACATCTCCTGGGTCACTGTCACTAGCCTGTCCAATGGATCGCAGCGTTGTGACCACCGGCTGGCCAGTCCCCACTGAAGGGGGCGCATGTGCCAGCGTGCCCAACGGACCACGCTGGTACAGGCCGCCATGAGACCCAGGAGGCGAGGAAGTCCCGGCAGGGCCGATCACCCAACCAGAAATGATTGGGCAAAGGAGGTAAGAACCTCGCCCTGTCCGCCGGGAGCCGTGCTCTGGCTCGAAGAGAGTCGAGCTCTGCCTCGATAAACAGGATCACCTGCTCGCTCGAGTTCCAACTTGGCCTCGTTGATGAGAGGGCCGACTTGAGAGCAAACCTGAGGGCCAGATCTCTGGACCGCCCACCTCCCGGCTGGAGGGCTGCTAATCGTCCAGGTAAGTGCACACCCGACCCCCCGCGCCACAGGAATGCTGTCACCACTGCCATGCATTTGGTGAAGACCCTGGGAGCTGAGATAAGCCGAAGGGCATGGCTTGGAACTCGAAGAGGGATCCTTCCGCTCGACAGCGGAGGAATCTCCGATGTGACAGACGGATAGGGACGTGAAAGAACGTGTCCTGCAGGTCCAGAGAGCAGAACCACACGCCGTGTTCCAGAGATGGTATTATCTGCGCCAGAGTGACCATTCTGAAGGTCCGAGACCTTAGGAACTTGTTCAGGTCGTGTAGATAGAGAATGGGGCGCCAGCCCCGTCCGTTCTTGAACCAGGAAATACCTGGACACGAACCCCGGGTCTAAAGTCCTCTACCTCCATGATCACCTCCTTTTGGAGGAGGAGAGCGATGGTCTGGACGAGCCGCCAGTGCAGGCTGCGGATCTCGAGGCCCCCAAGGTGCGACGACTCTGAAGCGCGGGGCCTGCTCGAATTCTAGAGGTAGGCCTTTCCCCACCACCTCCAGTACCCACCTGTCCGTGGTAACAGCGGACCAGGCGGAAAGGAAGTGTCTGAGCCGTCCCCACACGGGGGGAACCAGGGTGAGGTGACAGGGATGGGGGCGACACCCCTCAGCCCGTCACTGGGCAGGCTTGGAGGAGGGACCGGCCGAGGGACCTCCTGGGCCTTTACCTCCCTGCTTCCTGTTGGGAGGAAGCCGACGGCTGGGTTGGGATACCAAGCTCGAGCCTGCTGGCCCTGACGCTGGCGGGTCGGGCGCGGCAGAAAGACGCAAAGGGCTTAGGCTGTGGCTTGCGTGCCTTTGTCCTTCTGAGCGGAAGAGACAGAGTCCAAGGTAGCATTGGACTTCTCGATCCTCTGCAGATGACCTTCCACCCCAGGGCAAGAGGTCAGTCCCCAAAAGGGAACATCCGCCAACTTGTGCTGGGTATCCGAGGTAAAGGTGGATATCCTCAGCCAAGCTCAAGACGATGGCCACCGCGGCCGCCACAGACCTGGCACATGAGTCCTCGATGTCTAACGCAGTCTGGAGCTGCTGTTTAGCCACTGCTCCTGTTCCTGGTCCCGCACCTGCCTGACCGTAGTCTGCAGATTCGCGGAAGATGAGGGACAACCTCATCCAGGAGCCCAACAGGGCGTGAGAAAATGTGCCATGAGGACGGCCGAACTGGCCTGGACGGAGGCCGAGAGAGGACGCAGCATAGACTTTCACCCGCATAATCCAATTTCTTGGATTCCTTGTCGGGAGGTTTGTCCACATCCCTGGCGTTCCCGGCACACCGGAAAACGCTGTCGGTAACCAACCCCTCGGCCGAGGGGTGTTCCGGAAAACCAGACAGGGAACCGGTAGGGACCGCATACTTCCTGGCCAACCTGGCCGAAGGCGCAGGGCAGGAAGCAGGACGCTGCCAAAGTTCCAAGGCCGGACCCACTATGGCTTCGGCCACCGGAAAGGCCTCCGTAGGAGAATCCCCTCGGTCCAGAATCTCCGTGAGGGGATACCTGGCCCATTTAGAAACTGGTTCGAGCTTCATCCCGGTGGACTCCGAGATGAGTCGAAGCAACCCTAAGAAGGACGAAGGGCTATTGTCCATTGACTGCCCTCCCGAGGACTCCAAGTCCATGTGCTTGGAGAAGAGGGAGGAACCATCATCGGACTCAGAAGAGTCCTCAAAGAGCTGCCTTGGGCCTGAGCCACCCTCCAGCTGCCGAGGTTTATCGGGAGTGAGGGTGACAGACAGCCTATGGGGCAAACCCAAGGCCGTCCGAGAATTTTTGGTCGGAGCCCCAACTAATGGCTGTGGAGGCGGGGGTTCCACCAGAATCGGTGGGGCAGCTGGAATTGGCCAACAACCGGCCTGAGAACAGGCCTCGACTACAATGAGGGGTTGTTTCGCTGCTCCGTGACAGCCACTTAATGGCCGGGAAGACGACTGGGTCAGCTTATTCCCGGTCAAAGGAGCTGTTGCCACATGAGTTCCTCGCGTGCTGACGCAACTTGCGCCGAAGCCTCCCCTCGTCTGAGGAAGAGGAAGAGCGGCGGCGCCGCTTGCCGCGGTGCCAAGACCGCCTATGGCGGCGGGATCAGTTGGACCGCGAGGATGTCCGAGACCGAGAGTCTCGACTAGGCCGAGGAAGGAGAGGAGAAGTGTCGGAAATCGGCACTCTCCTCAGCTCGGACGATCCCACCGAAGGCTCCGGAACCGGAGGCACAGACGAGCTGACGGGATCCTCAACTCCCACCGGGGGAACCGGGGAGAGGGGATTCTCAGCTTCTCCAGCCGACAACCCGTCTAACGGGTTGAGAAAAATCTCGACCACGTCGACGGGAGTCTCGGCCAACTAGCCTGACGGGTGACACCGTGAAGCCAGTGGCCGAAGCTGAGGGGTTGACCGAAGTCGACTGTCGACAAGGGAGAGGGATCTTTCCCGCTCCCAAGAGCGACGGAGAGACTTACTTTTGCTCTTTTTGGACCTGGAAAAAGGTCCCGAAGAAGTTGGACCCCCACCTTTCGTCGAGAGGGTCAGACAAAGCTCCTTATAAGAAGCCGAGTACGAGGCACCGAGAGAGAGCGGGACAAATGCCGCAGCTGAGGTAGAAGCGGCCCGCGCTGCCTCCTCTTCGAGGGCGATCATCTGCTCGAGCTGATCCGCCAAGCCCGCCGCCGGACACCGCCAATCGGGCCTCTTTAGATTTCACCGGTGGAATTCTTTTCTCGGGGCCCCCCAGTTGTAATCGGGCAGCACGGTCTTCAAGGACGAGGTCAAAAGGAAGAGCACACAAGTCTCAGGTCTGCGGGTCGTGCTCAGGCGCCCAGCAGTAGACGCACGGGAGTGCGGATCCGCCCTAGACATCTTCATCCGCAAGGGCACTCTCTGAAAACCGAGTCGATGGTCCATCGCAGCCGCTGAGGAGAAGACGCATCAAGTCTTTTAGCAAAACTTTTGATTTCAACTTTCAAGAATTAGAACCAGTCTTAAACGCAACGCTGCTAAGGAGGGAACCTGAGCTTCCAAGCGTAAGGAAGATCTAGGCGTCATGGGCGGAGCCGAGTTTTACCACCGGGTGGTGTGGAGGAGCAGCTTGAAGACCTTCCGGCAAGATTTAAGCGGCAAGGAACCTGCCAATAAGTGTGGATGAACAACATATCCATGTCCCTAGAACTAGGGAGTTATTTTGAGAACTGGAGGGGAGGAAGGAATAGGGCATGAACTACCTCCAGAATTTAGATGGAGAGTTAATGTTAGTCAGGAATGAGAAATTGGAAGGGTGGGGTGGGGTGGGGGGATCCGACTTAGCCAGTACAGTAGCTTTAGTACATGACTTGCATAGCATTCTGTACTTGGCGAGTCATCTGGATGTTTAGATTTCTGCTTTCTCCAGGCCCAGTCATGCTCCCTGAGCAGGCCAACAGTTCAAGGGTGATCCAGGGGAGGTGAAGCCCATGGACTCTGATCCTTCTGGTGGTAATGAATTTATCCTTAAAATAGTCAGGGGCTTGGTCAACAGAAATGGCAGTGGAGTGGGGGGCGCACAGTCGATGGAAGCAAGTGCAGAGCTGAGTGTGGTAAGGTCTAAGGTTTTAAAGGACCGGAGCTGTATGATTTTAGGGGGAGGTTTGAGGCAATGGACCTTACATACACTGAAAATGGGGTTGTGATCACTAAGGGCATCAAGGAGACCACCAGATTTAATGACGTGGTGCAGGTCGGTTGCGAGTGCCCAGTCAAGCAGGGTGTGGTCTTTACTGTAGCAGTAGTATCTCCATGGAGTCTGGTGAGTATGGTTGTTGGCGGGAAAAGAACTGAGGAGGGAGGGGGCTGCCCATGTTTATATAGAGAGAATGTCGATGCAAGACGTCGTCGTGGGTGGCCCTCAGTGGACTGCTTGCAAAAAAGTTTCTGTGTGGTCCTAGCACCCGTCGGCTATAGTTCCATAGGTGTGGCCTTATGAAAAATACACCCTCAAAGAAGTAGGGGCCTCCTATATGAAGCAGCTGGGAGCGCTGAACATGTACTCACTGGAGGACAGGAGGGAGAAGAAGGATACGATACAGACTTTCAAGTTTCTGAAGGGCATTAATAAATTTAACCACACAAAATTCTTTAACAGAAATGTCAGCTCAGTGACACGTGCGCATGAATGGAAACTAAAAGGGAGGAGTTTCAGGAGGGACTTGAAGTATTATAGTATTATTTTACTGAAAGGGTGGTGGAGCCATTGAACTGGCTGCCTGCCGAGGAGGTGGAAGCCAAAACCATGGAGGGCTTCAAGCATGGGTGGGACAGAGTAAGGGCACAAATAGCAAGCTCTGGTCCAAGTGCAGAAATGAGGAAGGTGGAGCTGACGGGGGGGGCAGACAGACACTAGATCTTGGGCAACTCTGGGCAGACAGGATGGGCCTGTGGTCTTTTTCTGCTGTCACTGTATGTTTCTATGTTCCCTGGCAGGTGAACTGCCAACAATGCACCCCTAAGGAACAGGCCAAAACCTAAATATTCACTGCTTCTGTGCATAGATTTGAAGATCCTGTTCTTCCTCGTTTGTTTATGTAATACACTGTAGTGGCACTGTCTATCCTGACATGAATGGACTGACCTCTGATGATGGAAGAGAAAGACTTCACTGCCAGATACACTGCTCTGAGCTCCAGGAGGTTTATGTACTCCTGAGACTCCAGAAGGGTCCACACCTCGCTTACGGTTAAATCCTCCACGTGGGCATCCCAGCCCAGGAGGGAGGCATCCATAGTAAGCACAACTGTGGGTTGCTGCTGGAGGAAGGGAACCCCACTCTGAGTTTGTTTTCTTCCTTCCACCACTCCCGTACCCTTAAACAGGGACTTTTTGTCGGGCACCAGCTTTGACGGTGGGTCTCGCTTTTGGGATCAATGGGACCACAAGTGGTACTGAAAGTCCCTCATTTGAAGCCTTACACCTGACTCCACTGCTGTGGATGAGGTTATATGCCCCAGCAGTTGAAGAAAGTCTCTTGCAGGTCTGGGCTGTCCTGCTTTGAAAGACTGTGCAGCCAGTTATCAGATTTTCCACTCTTTTCCAAGGTAGGAATGCCCTCCCCTGTTGGGCATCCAGTTCTGCACCTATAAAGTTCAAAACTGCACAGGCTCTATCTGGACTTTTGGGAATTTATCAGAAATCCCAACCTCTATAGAGTGTGCTGGCTGAGGAGGAGGGAGGACTTGGCCTCCTGGTGAGACTTTCCTGAGACCAGCGAGTTGTACAGGTGGGCCACTACAACTAGGCACTTTGTGAACATTCTGGGACCTGAGGATATGCTGAAGGGTAAGGCTCCAAATTGGTAGTGGCAGTTCCCTACTCTAAAACTGAAGTACTTTCTGTGAGTGGGCCAGACTTACGTGAAATTAAGTGTCTTTCAGATCCAGTGACCACAGCCAATCTCCTTGTTGCAGCGATGGGGATCGATGATCCCAGTGTTACCATCTTGAACTTTTCCTTTTTTAGGTGTATATTCCAGTATCTCAAAACTAAAATGGGTCACCTCTCCCCAATTTTCTGTGGGTCAGGAAGTACCTGGCATAAAGGCCCATCCCCACCGATTTGGGGGGATGGGACTTCCTCCACTGCATTTGCTTGCAACAACCTTTTTACCTTTAACTCCAACAGGAGTTTTTCTGTTGGAGTGGGAAGTGGGAAGTTTCTGTGAGCTGCAGCTTTGGGAATTTTATTTTAACTGCAGAATCAAACCGTGACTTACTATTTCCAGGACCCACCTGTCTGTGGCAATTGTTTTCCACTCCTGGAAACAGTGAACCAGCCTTCCCTCCACTGGCAATGGTTGCCCAAACTGGTCGGGGGTCTGTTTTGCATGGCCCCTGCCTGGGTGCTGAAGCTGTGTCAGCATGTTTGGGACCACCTTCTGCCTCTACCTCTGGAAAATCCCCTTAGTTGTGAATAGTCAAATGTAAAAAAGGTCTGGGGAAAGAATCCTCTACCTGCACCTTCCCTTCCAGAAGGCCTACTGGAGATTGAGGCCTTTCTCCTCAGTGTTGCTTTTGTAGGTTGAATTGCATCATCAGACTGGCCCACCTGGATACCTGGAAATTTCCAGGTGGGCCCTCCTTAGTTGGGTAAGTGGTTACCTTCTGAACTCTGAAAATGTTTGCATTTATCATTTATCATCTTTTCTTCTAATTAAATGGGGTATCTGGGACACTGTTGATAAATGTAAGATGCAAACACAGAGCTAGTGTATCAGATTGAAGTGGAATATTGATATGAGTGTGTCAACCTGGGCCCTCCTCTATTGATTTTCCAGGTGGGCCCTTGTATCCTCTTTCCAGGTGTGCCCTCTGTACCCCAGTCTGACCCTGCATTGCATTCATTAATCTTCCTCATATAAGCCTCTGTCTCGCTACCAAACAGGGAACTTCCCTCACAAGAGAAATCCATAGCCACTGTCTGCATGTCCTGTGAGAGGTTTGTGGTTCTGAGCCATGCAATCTCCTCAGTAACACCGCATGTACCATGACCCTTGAATCAGTGTCATCAGTATCCACTGCCAAGTGGAACTGGTACATGCTGGCATCCATGGCAGTTTTTGCTGCGTCTGTCAGGTCTTGAGCCAAGTCACCAGTGGCCTTTTTGCTCATAGCCAAAATAGAGCTCCGGAGGGCTTTTTGGTGCTGAGCTGTGTAAGTTATGTAAGCTGCCTGCTTAAAAGCAGGGAGGCTAAAGTATAGACTTTCTTGCCCATACTGTCCAGTTTCCTGTATTACTTCTCCGAGGCTGACAGGAAAGGTGGACTTTGACCTTGTCACAACCTTCAGTCTGGATCATTCCCTCATGGTCAAGGTAGAAATACAGGTACTCCACACCCTGCTTGTCTTCCTGATATTTCTTCTCTATCTTTCTCTCAATACCAGCAGCAGAACAGGTGCTGCCAGCACTTTGCAGGTGGCTTTTTTTGAGGGATCTGTGGATGGGCAGCAACAATCTCTTAGTGGAAGTTAAGCCATCATGTCTAGAATTTCCACCTCATCCTCAGCAGTCTCCTGCATTAAAAGACAGAGTATTGATCATCTGCCTCACAAAAGATTAGTGCAAGGTAAAATCATCAGGTGCACAAGGAAGAGAACCAAACTCCTACTCAGAGAACAGTCAGGTTCTAAAGATTCCCCTTCCTCCTTCTCAGGCACTGAAATAGGTACTGGAGTGGGAAGTGGGGGCAGATCTGCCCATGAAGGTCCCCCCATAGCTGGAAGGACTGGAGGAACTGCCATGCCTTAGAAATGTCCTCAACTGAGGGCATCCTGTTTTTGTCCACAGAAGTCTCCTTTCCTTCTTAAGGAGGAGGGGCAGCAACATATTTTTATTTTTTTCTTGGCAGGCACCATCTCTGTTGTCTGCTTAGAGGCTCTCTTATTTGTACTGGACTCAGGGTTCCCCCATTCAGACACCCTGACCTCTGTACCATTTTTAGCAGCCCTCTCCTTCCGCTTACTTAGAGGGACTGGACCCTCATTCTGCACCTTTAGGGGATGTGGAGTAGACGGAGATGCCATAATGTCTAGCAACTTCTTTGCCCTTTTTTGACAGTCTTGGGGCAAAACTTTATACAAAGTTCACAATTAGAAAAATTGTGATCTGGACCCAGGCAATTCAAACACATCTCATGGCAGTCTGCTTTAGTCAGGCACTGAAAAATAAAAATTACGTACCTACCGTAATTATGATCTTTCTGTGTATCTTCACCATTCATCACAGATGGGGTACTGGCCGGAGATCAGGACCCCGTGGGAGCCTTTTTTTTTTTATAAAAAGGATAGGTGGAGTCGACGCAGCATCGGCGCCACCCTCGGGGCCGGCGTACTACGTGGCGCTGGAGGATTAGCCGTTAAGCTGTGTCGACTCCGCCTGCCTACCAGTTCTGAGTCGCCGGAGAGGTAAGAGGAAGGGATTGAGGGTGGGACAAGAGAGTCCAAGGGACAGAAAAAGGAAGAGAAAAACTGAACTAAAAGGAGAAATAACGACTGAGAGGACAGCATAGAGGAAGTAAGACTAAGGGGATTGGGTAGGGGCCCCAATCTCTGGAAAAGGAAGAAGGGACGGAAGGGGGGAGAGAGAATTTAGGAGAGAGTGAGGGGTAACAAGGATCCAGGACCCTTGTCAGTCACCAGACTGTATAGGAACTGCAAGGAGTAACAGCTCATTTGCCAGAATTCAAGGCACAGAATAACTGGCAATACACCAAAAGCAAGTCGGCTATTCTGGAGAAGGACAGGGACAGGGACTCAGTACTCTCTGTAAAGATATTTGGTGAAAAAGGAGAGTTCCCTTTTTTTTTTTTAGTAGATGGATAACAGAAGGAGGGCAACCACCAGCTCTCACCCGTGGGAGTGAAGATATGTAGTAGAAGGAGTGCCACTCGAACTGTACCCTTAGGGAAGAAACTACCCCCCTGTGTGTCCCAACTTTACCCTGCTCAAAAGGAGGGGTAGGCACAGAGGGAGGAGGATCCAGAGACTGAAGCCCCAGGGGGATGGCGGGCGGGATTGTGATGAATGGTGAAGATATACAGAAAGATCATAATTACGGTAGGTACGTAATTTTTATATCTTATCTGTGTCAATCTTCACCATTCATCACAGATGGGTGAGTACCAAGCCCCCCGAAGGGGGTTGATTAATTGCACACTAAGGGACAGCGTCCCTTAGCCCTCAGTGGGTGACACACTAAGGGGGGGAACCTTCTGGGCCTGAGGAGGCCCGAGAGTGGGGAGAGCGAGACTGGGTCCCGAGGAAGGAATTTGCCCGACAAATGTCGTCTACGCCCTACAGGGAAGAGATAGAGTTCCCTGGTGGAGCAAATCACCCTACGGCAAGGGTGACAACCGGAAAAGGCGCCACGCCGATCTCCTGGTGCAGATCGCTGTCCCTACTACCCTGGTAGCTACCTCACTGGCGTCGTAAGATGCCCTTGCTTGGTGCCTTGCTAGCTCCAGGCCACGTGCAGAGAGTGCGATGGCTTGCCTGGTTTGCTCCAAGTCAGGCAAAGCAGCTAGGATCTGACCTAGCGCTGACCACAAGAACCTGTTGTAGGCTGCATAGTGGGCCTGATGAGTGGAGATGGAGAGAAGCAACCGTGCCGAGTAGAAAGTCCTCCTCCCCCAGAAATCAAAATCCAAAGAGTCCTGATCTGGGGGCCGGTCACGGTGGAGGGCGCGAAGCCCGTCAGGGTGTCCAGGTGAGTCAATCCGGACTGTGGATGAGGCATAGAACCTGGAGACTCCGGGGGAGCCCAATACTTCTGGCTGAGGTCCCTAGGGGCAGGAACTCCGGAGAAGGGCCTCTGCCAGAAACGCATGGACACCTCCCAAAAGGGAGCAGGCCAGGGCAGCACCACAAGGGTGGCTGCACCGAAATCGCCTAGAAAGGCATGCGCCGCATGTGCAGGATTGCTGACCGACGGGAGAAAGGTGAAGGTCCTCCATCATCCTCACGAGGAAGCGCTGATACTCGGAGAGATCAGCGGCAGGAGAGATATGGACAGATGGTTCCTCTCCCCCAGAAGAGGGGGATGAGGAGCTGGAGGTCACCATACGTTCCGAGGGTGGTCGCTCGGGGGGAGGTTGAAAAACCTGGCTGTCCATAGCCCTAACGTAGGCAGGGAACCGAGCAGCCACCGCTTTGAATTGCTCCCAGGTGAGAGGGCCGCTAGGACCAAGAATGCCTGGGAGTGCTGGAGAATGCGGCAGAGGGATGGGGCAGAGCCGAGCGAAGAAGTCAGCTGACCTCTGCCAGGGCTAGGGAGCGGACCATGGACACCCGAGGAGGGTGTCCCGGAAGACTCCGCAGCAGACAGCTGTACAACCACGTTGGTACTGCCTAGGCTGCGCCGAGAAGAATCCCCCCAGTGAGGCGACCGGGGCCGTATAGATCCAGAAGGACGGTCCCCTGCCTCCAAAGAATGGGACCCCCTCAAGGAACCGGAAGGGGAAGGGCGGAAGTCTGCACTTCGGCTTCATCCAGGGCTGGGGTGGATCCCAGAGAAAGGCCAACACGCCGACCCCGCACCCCTCGACCCCTCAGAGTCCGAGAGGGTTCTGGTCCTCGAGAGGGCCAACCTAGGTAGCTGGCAGCTCTGGGCTGCCCCCAAAGGGGAGACCCAGGGAGCAGCACCCTCCCCTCCTGTAGACTTCCCGATGGGCCCCAAAGTTGGGCAATCGAGACACACTACGGGAGGGGGTACCACCGCCGAGGGGTCAAGGAACCCTCCAAGGCCAGGCTGCATGGCAATGGTGGCACACACCATAGCCTGCTGGTCAGTACCACTGACCCCAACCTCGGGGAGAACCTGACGCTCCTCAGAAGGGGGCTGGCTGTGACTCGTCGTCAAGACCACCGGCTCGCCCTCCTCTGCAGACAACCCCGAAGGGTGTGACTGCTCGTCCAACTCCGAGCCCGACTCAGATGAGGTAGAGTCCGAGGCCCTAAGCCAAATGGTAGGAGGGCAAGGAAAGGCGACCTTACCAAGAAGCCCGGTAGCCAAAGCAGTGGCCGAGGCGGCCCCCGTGCTCTCCACAGCCCTGCAAGCGGGGCTGACAGAAGACGGCAGGGCAGCTCGGGCCAAAGGTCCTGAGCCAGGGCCAGCCGCGGTGCCGTCAAGTCCACTGGCACCAGGGTGGTACCAGGAACAGAGACGGTGCCGACGACAGCCCCAGCAACAGCCTCGGCACAGAGACCGCCAGGCCCCTCAGCAGCCCTTGAACGGCACCGAGGATCAAGCGCGCCGACGCCCCAAAGGGACTCGGCGTCAACACGGCACCGCCAGGCCTCAGCCGCGAGTGGCACCGAGAGCACCAACAGCGCCGAGGACGTTTCAACAGACCGCCCGGCGGCCCCACGGTGCCGTGCTCAACCTCGCGCACGAGACATAGCGTAAAGGCGACACCGAATCCAGGGTCACGGCGCCGCAAGCAGCGCTACGCCGCGAATGGCGCCGACTCAAGCCCACGGCGCCGAGAGACAAGCTAGCCGCCGCCTCACCGCACTGCTGAACAGCGTCAGGCCCCAACGGCACCGACCAACAGCGATCGAGGACTGCGTCGACCTGGGCCTTCCGGACCGCGGGAGCTACACCAGGGGAGCCTTCACCCCACCTGCTCCCGGGAGGAAGCGGGATGGGCCTCCTGCGCCGCGGGAGGAGCCTCGGCCAAGGCTAGGCTACAAGAAGCCGAGGCTCCCTCCTCCTCGGTTCGTACAGAACTGGGAGGGGAACCGGAGAAAAGGCCGAGAGAGCGCGGCTTGGCCAGACGAGTGCGAACCCTACCCCTGAAAGTCGGCGGAGCTCGCCCTACTTTGAACGTGCGCTGTTCTAGGACGCAGCAGTCCATGGAGAAGCAGGCGTCACACGAATCCATGTCGTGAGCAGGCAAGACCATTGAGACACGGTCATGCTGGTGGGTGGCGGATTGCTGCAGCCCGCTGCGGGCACCCGGCGCATAGGGGCTGCCCGCCTTAGAAGGTTTCTTGCCCTCCGACCGCGACATGACCTGCGGAAAAAAACACCAAAAATAGACTCGACGTCGCTATACTTTAAAATAAATGGAAAGATCTTACCAGCGATGTCGAGTGGAGGCAGAACCCAGAACTAGCAGGAGACCGACGGACTGTCGAACGCACAAATTCGAAAGGCTAAGGCTTAAAAACTGTCAAAAACTTCTTCAGTGGCTGCCCACAAGGTGACCTTGACGGCGGGAGACGAAGAACTGGTAGGGAGGTGGAGTCGACACAGCTTAACGGCTAATCCTCCAGGCGCCACATAGTACAGTCGAAGCCTCGAGGCTGCCCGATGCCGCGCCGACCTCGCCTATCCCTAAAAAAAAAAAAAAGGCTCCCGCGGGGTCCTGATCTCCGGCCAGTACCCCATCTGTGATGAATGGTGAAGATTGACACAGACAAGATCAAACTTCACAACTTTTAAAATCTGTACGTACCCTTCTCTTTTTGGGTCAGTCACTTATGCCAAGCCCTGATGTCCTAAAAATGCTTTGGTTCCCAAAACCTTTTAAGATTGCAGTCGGTGCCTTCTAAAAGAAAAAGGCCAGAGAATACTGTTTAGTGAGAAATGAGCCAAATATTGTTTGGTTCCAGAAAAAGAGAGGAACAGGGACCAGAAAGTGAAAATTACAAAACTATTACTCAAAATACTTGTTTTTCTTATTTTTTCATGCCAACACTTTCCTGAAAGCAGGAACTATGACACAAAGGCTTTTCCTCCGGTTCCTGGGAACCGATGGGTGGGGGTATGAAAAAAGCCAAAAAAACAACCTAACACCCCATCGAAAAACTAAATAAAGTAAACTTTATTAAAGATTATTAAAATAATAAACCGTCAAACAGTACAGAAGATGCTGAGATGACTCCAGGGTGACTTCTTACTCAGGCAGAGAAATGCATCTGACGTTAGAGGGCAAGTGTGAGCGTAACCACACAGCACAGTTTTGAATTTCATTCTAAGATTCCATAATTAGCATAACATTCTAGGCTCTGGGGCAGTTCATTTCATGGGAATGACTGCAGTTGTTCAGCACACTTAAGGATTCCTGGGGCTTGAAACTGGCACGTTCAGTGGAGTGACCTTACGAGTGGTCTCCCTAGACATTAATATATAAAAGAAGCCCGAAGGTGAGAAGTGATTTTTGAAGTCTATCATTCATCAAGAGCAGTTCTATGTTTACGAGCGTCAATGATTTTCTGTTTTCAATGGAAACCACAGAGGAAAAAAAAAAAAAAGGAATTTGACATTTTAAACCAGAGCTTAGGAGGAAATTAGTCATGTAAATACTCTTTTGCCACCACTTTATTATGCAAACAATCCAACTTAGTACCAGGCTTTATGTGCAAAACCCACATTTTGAGCCCAATTTTTCTACAGTGAGCTTATCTGTTTTCAATTTTGGGGAAGGATTTTGATATTTTTGTCAAATGGTCATGGGTGCCAGTACCACAGAGATTTTTTGGGGGGGACTGCCCCTCCCCACTATTTTACACTTGTGCCCCTTAAGCCTTAGGTACCGTTTCAAAATGAAGCCCGCCATTATATGAACCAGGGGTACTTTCAGATATCAGCCCCCTCACATTTTGCAACGTTCTGACACCCTTGCAAACAATACTGGTCATTTTTGATAATGGAAAATTACTGCCCGTTGTCTACCCAATCATGGTGTTTTCCTTGACCGTATTGACAAAAATGATGCAGTTTATATATTGTTAAATAACTGTTGGCCAAATTATTCACAATTCGGATTTACAACCTTTGAGTCAAAGACTCATTTACAAAGGCACCTCGTCACAGGGAGGGTAGACAACATTTTGTTGGAGTACAACTATGGAGAACATTACAGGTGAAGTACATAAAGGAGCATACAATGCAAAGCAAACGGACATTCAAGCAATTCAGTGATACAGTGGAGCACACAGATTTCCAGCTGAGCTGTACAGGCCTCAATTAAGTTAATCTAACTAAACTAATATACATATACTATGGACCCCTAGAGATACTGGGTACGAGTACCGGGGGGGGGGTGAGGAAGGGTACTTGCAGGGAAGGGTGGGGGACCGGGGAGACTGTCTGTGGATTGGGTCAGGCAGAGTTTTAGGTATGGTCCCGTCATGGGCATTTGCAGCTCCGTGAGTCAGTGAGGTGTTTACGGAAGGCAATTTTGAAGGGGATGTCTGTGATCTGAGCGGGGAGGGAATTATACCAGGAGGGGGCTCTGGAGTGGAAAGATCTTTGGGCGAGGGAGGTCCTGTCTCTCGGCACCTAGAAGGTGGCTTTGGTTGCATTTCTGGTGGTGACCGAGTGAGTGGCCTGTTTTAGGGATGAGGTAACCTCCGAGGGGGAGAGCAGAAGTAGTGTCTTTTTGGCCAGTATACAGGTGTGGTATCGCAGGCACTCTTCAAAGGTGAGTAGGTTCGAGATGGAGTAAAGCTGGCATGTGTGCGTTCTGCTGGGGGCACCTGTCAGGAGCCTGCAGACCTTGCTGATAGAGGTCTGGACTTTGGAGAGGGCGGTGGGGTCAGCAGCTGCATAGATTGGGAGCCCATAGTCAACCAAAGACAGGATGGAGGAGGTGATAGCCAGCCGGAGGGCATACTCTGGGAGGCAGTCTTTGTGGCGGTAGGAGTCCAATCCGGGCGTTCATGGCAGAAGACAGGGAGTTAAGGTGGAAGGAGAGGGCAGAGTCGAAGGTGATGCCCAGGTATTTGTATTCCGATACCTGTTCAAGGGGGTGTAGGGTGCAGGGCAGGATGAGGAAGGGGGCATTTCTGGAGTTACTCTGGCAGTGGGCAAAAATCAGATTTCGTTTTCTTGTGGTTCAGAACCAGACGATGGCTGAGAAACCATTTTTCAGCTTGACCGAAGGATGGTTGCAGAGAGCTCTGGAGGGTGAGTGGTGACGAGGACCGCATTGTCTGTATATAGGAGCATTCTGCCCGAGCAGGAGCTGGGAAGGGTGTTTAGAAAGACTGCATAATGTTGGGCCCAGGATGGAGCCCTGAGGGACACCAGAGCGTACAGGTCGGACAGTTCACAGGGTACCGTTGATTTTGACCCACTGGGATCTGGCATGGAGGTAGCTGGAGAACCAGGCCATGGGGCCAGATGAAAAACCAAGTTGTCAGAGGGAGTCAAGCAATAGAGGGTGACACACAGTATCAAAGGCCTTGGATAGGTCAATGAACACTGCCCTGGCGATATCCCCAGTGTTAAGTGCAGAGTGTATTTGTTGGCAGAACTCCAGTAGCGCTGAAGTGGTGCTGTGACCAGGACGGAAGCCATGCTGTTCAGGGCATAATATGTTGTACTTAGATAGGTAATCCATGAGTTGGATGGATACTATCTTTTCCAGGGTTTTACAGAGTGGGGTGGGGGGGTATGGAGATTGGTCTGTAGTTGTTTGGTAATGTGCGGTCTCCATTTTTATGTATTGGGGGTAATTTCAGCTGATTTCCATGCACTCGGGAATTGGCCGAGGCATAGAGACCGGTTAAAAAGGTCAGAGAGGGGCTAGCATGACATCAAGAGTTAGGCGGAGAATCCTGGAATCAAGGGGGTCACAATTGGGGTTGTTGTTGGAGAGAGCTTTTAGTAGGAGTGGTTTGGCATCGTGGGGAGATATGGTGCAGAGGAGAAATGGGGGACAATTCATGGCGGGCAGACTGGAGGCGTGGTTAGGGTCAAAGAAGTGGACAGGAAGGACTGCACTTAGGTCAGAAAAGGCCGCATTGAGGCAATCGGCAATGAGCGGGGGGGAGTCAGTGGTAACAGTGCCGTTAACAAGCATCTGGGGGGGAGAGACATTTACCATTAAGCTCTTTGATATTATCCCAGAAAGCTTGTGAAGAGCCCCAGGATGAGGCCAGGGTGGTTTGTTAGTATCTGGCCTTGGCTTGGCTTATAGCCCAGGTGCACTGGTTGCGAGCGGCATTATAGGCTTGTCTGTCTACTGTCACCACTAACTTCGGACTGCAATGCACCATAGGTTATCTCTGCTGCTTCAGCTGCTGGATTGGAAGGGGGGGGGGCTCGCCAGGCCACATTGTGTCTTTTTGGCGCAAGTACTGGTGACAGGTGCAAAAATGTCACAGGCCATGTAGAAAGCACTGGTGAGGTGGGCTAGTGCGGTGTCTATATCAGTTGCAAGGGAGGTCGGGGACCAGTCCAGCTGGGCTAGGTACTGCTTTACCATATTAAGGCCCCCCGGGACCGGAGCAGCGGCGGTAGGTGACTTTACATGTGGGTTTGAGCATGGGGGAGGACCAGAAGCAGAGGATAGAGG
Source organism: Neoceratodus forsteri (assembly GCA_016271365.2). NCBI lineage: Eukaryota > Metazoa > Chordata > Ceratodontiformes > Ceratodontidae > Neoceratodus > Neoceratodus forsteri. The sequence goes on from CM057451.1 coordinate 237,498,185, forward strand.
AGTGGGCGCAAAGGGAGTTGGCTAGGACACTGACAGATTTGATTTTGTGGGGCCGACTGGAGAGTATTATGTCAAGGAGGGAGCTGGTACCACTGGCCTGGTTAAATCTGATAGGACGGGTGACTAGTTGAGTTAAGTCAAGGGCAGTGAAGGAGTCCTTTATGTGTGCTGCAGTGGAGCCAAGCCAGTTGACAATGAGGTCACCTAGGACGAGCTGTTCAGCCTTGTGGGGCAGGGTGGAGAGATAGTCAGTGAGGGAGTGGATAGCTGGACCTTGGGCCCGCAGTGGTATGCATGTGGTTGTAAGATAGAGAGGGCCACTGCCTGGGTCAGGGGAGATTTTTAAGGTGATGGCTTGGGCACCGTGATCAAGCTTGGGAGCAGGGAGTGCTTGGCCCACGAGGGAGTCACACAAGCAGATTGCACATCCGCCACCACACTTACCCACACTATCCTCTCTGTAAAGGGTGAAACCAGGGAGGGAGACAGCTGAATCGGGGGTTACTGTGGAGAGCCAGGTCTCCACTATGGCAAGGATGTCGGGCCTGTGATGGGTAACCCAGCACTGCAGTGCAGCAGTTTTCTTTGGGAGACTGCAAATATTCATAGAGGCAATGCGGAGGCCATGCCCAGCAGCGGGCGGGAGGGATGAGTGGGTGGAATGTCCAGGACCAGGATTTGGGTAGACGTTCCCAGAGAGCAGAATAAGTAAGGTGACAAGTCGGTGTAGTGGGCTACGGTGATTGTGGTAAATGTGCCTGGGCAGATGCGAGGATCTTGGGGCAAAGGTGCAGGGGATGGGTAGGAGCTAAGGGCATGTATGGCTGGGATGGGGTGGGCCCACCTGCTCTGGGGACCGGGGGGTGGGAGTTGGTGTTGGCGGGGGTGCGGAGGTGAGATAAGGTGAGTGAGTGTGCAAGGTGAGTGAGTGGAGGGAAAGGGGGAAGTGGAATAAAGGGTGGGGGTGGAAGTGATAACAGGCAGTGACTGCTGTACCCATCCCTGGTGAGAATCCCATTGTTTTGTGAGGGTGCAAGTGCTGAGTCTGACAATAGGTAACTTGCTAGTGCAGCGCAGCACAAGTGGTATGCAAGTGCGGATACGAGGCGAAATGGGTGGATAGGTGTGTGGAGGCTGCCAATCAGGCAGATGTTTGTTTTCAACACTGTTGGGGAGATGCACCTGAGGGATAGTGGGTGGGGGTGGGGGCCAGCACAGGGAAGAACACAGCGAGTATAGGGGGTCAATATCAGGGACATGCTGGAGTATGAGATGGGAGTAAGACCAGAGGAGGGTCCGTGTGGGATAAGGGGTAGCAGGCTGAAACCCCCTAGTGGCCACTGCAAATAATCTGCAGATGGAGAAGTGGGCTGATTGATTAAAAACAGCCACTGATTAAAAACAGCCATGCTCCTATTGGTTATCAATTCTTCTTTATCCTATATAAGTCAGTGTCGACCAAGGGTGGTGGTGGGGAGCAGACGCAGAGCGTCGGCGGGGTCTCACACTGATTCGAACTGCACCACAGTCCTGCGATTCCTTTCTGCCTACGTTCTGTACCTGCTTTGCTTGGTTGGGGGGGAGAGGTCGTCTGTACTCAGGCCCTCGCAACCGCCGGACCACCGAGGGATCCGATGTCAAATTCGGAGCTGGCTGTGGAGAGGAAGCAGGCGAGTGTTATATATATACTCAGCAAACAGGGGAGGAGACTTAATTGCATTCAGACGCAGAATAGCTCTATCAGGACATGCACTACAGATGTCTGTACTTAAACATGCTGCAGTTAATAAGCTACCTCCACTGCTATACAGTTATTTTATCTCAAGTTAAAGCAGGCCTGAACACTTTCTGACTACTTTAAGGCACACTGTAGGAGCATACAAAGCAGTGGAGATTCAACTGAAATACAATTATCTCCACTGCTAAACAATAAAGTTACTTTTTTTTTTTTCCTCTCTCTCAAATTAAAGCAAGCCTGAACACTTTCTGATTATTTTAAGGCACAGTAGGAGCGTACAAGGCAGTGGATATTAAAAATAACTATGAAATAAACTATCTCCACTGCTATGCCGACAAACTTTTAAAAAGAAAAAGGCGCCAAAGCACAAGCACATCGATTTGAACTGCGCCACAGTCCTACTATTCCTTGTTCTGCCCACGTTCCACACCTGCTTTGCTTGGTTCGAGAGGGGGGGGGGCATCTGTCCTCAGGCCCTCGCAACAGAGGGATCCAATCTCAAATTCAGAGCTGGCTGCTTTGCTTGGTTCCGGGGGGAGGGCGTCTGTCCTCAGGCCCTCGTGACTGCCGGACCACCGAGAGAACCCATCTCAAATTCGGAGCTCATCAGGTAACATTGCTTTCTTTTAAGATTTGCCAGACTAAAGATGAAGGCATAATCTTGGGTCAGCTGGTCTAATAACTCATCATCAGAGCAACTGTCTCCATTTCAGTAAACTGGGCCAATGACTCATGCAAGAAATGAATGTGCGAAGGTCACTGGCAATTTAGCAATAGGGCAGAGTTACTATAAATCCATGGTTTTTTTTTTTTTTTCTCTACAGTTTCATCTGTTAGCAAAAATCTGAGTGTAGCTGTAAGAGTTCAACACTAGCAGTGCAAAAATTCTATTTAGGGAGGGGAGTAAAAGGAAAGGTTCCTGCCACTTACCGGATCAACCTGCCATATAATAACAGTTGTATCCTTTGATCCCGTTGCTAGTTTAGTGCCATCATTGGAGAATTTACTAAACCACACTTCATTACAGTGCTCTGTGAGTATCTGTTGAGTGTAACAGGGGAACTGTTTCCTAAAAGAGGGAAAGAAAGGACATCTGTATTCACGTGAAGAGCAAGCAAGGCGATTAAGTTTACTTTAACCGAATGCAGAGCGTGTCCAAAACAGTGCTATCTCAACCTGTTAAGTGGAGAGTTCATCTTTTTTTGTGCACAAAATGTACACGTACACCCCTATCACTTCCTGAAAGTGAAGACTGCAATAAAATCTCTTTTTTCAAAAGTTTTCTCTGTGTATATACACACACACGTTAATATTTACCTTGTTTAGTAACTTTCTACGACCTAAAAATCTGGCAGTAGCAAAGTTTTCTAGTCCAGCTGAACCCACTCAAATGGATAACATGACAAGACATCTAACCCTTCAAACGTAAAATGAAGAAATAATTTATGGAGCAAGATTTTCCTTGGGAGATTGAGTATAGGGGTCTTGAATTTTGTGGTTAGTCTACTCTCTATGTTTATGTTATTACATTTTCAAGCACTGTAAGCATTTAAAAAATGTTTGTTTTATCTCTGTTATTCTTTATTGTTCCCCCTTCCCTACATTGCAACTTCTTGTAAGAATGTTATAAATATAACTAGTAATACTGAGGGGCCTAGAGGTCCCAATTAAGCAAACTGCATAAAGAAATAATTCTTTCACATTTTGACCCGTTGCATTCCTTACTTTTTTTTTTGGGTTGATCCTGCGTTCCTCCACCCATCATGCTGCTAAACTAACTCTCACACTGTCCCCCACAGCCACCCTGTGATGACGTGAGCGAGAAGGGCTAAGCCACTGAATAACGTAAGTTAATACTCTGCAACAGCGCATTTTCACACTTAGGTCTACTGGTGCCAATCATGCAGACTCAGCCAGATTGGTACCAGCGGACTAAGTGCAAAAATGCACTGTTGCAGAGTATTAACTTACTTTATTCAGTGCAGGCACACAGACTTGCCCCGCAGCTTAGCCAGTAGCTCATACCATCACAGAGCTGGCTGCATGGGACAGCTGAAGAGTTCATTCAGCAGCATGGCGGTTAGGCAGACCAAGAATCAACCACATAAAAAGTAAGAAATGCAACATGTCAGAATGTAAAAATATTAGTTCTTTGTGTGGTTTGATTAAAAGCAAGGGCCCATGAATTGTTTTTCTTTTAAATCTGTGCAGCCTGGGCCACTAATCACTCAATGTTTTTACTCGGTTCCTTTCAAAAGCAGCAGGATGTCAACTTTAATTAGGTTCCAAAATAAGTGTAAAAAAAACTGCTCAGGATCATTTTGCAAGTCATGACCCCAGTCATACGAACATATGATGAAGCCAGCAGACAGGGAGGGTACCTAGGGATTGGCGAGAGGCACATGTGGTACCAATCCACAAAGGGGGGGTCAAGGGAAGTACCAGGTAACTATAGACCCATCAGTTTGACCTCGGTGGTGGGAAAATTAATGGAGAGTATACTAAAGGAACGATTGGGGGTGTACTTGGAGGAGGTGGGAGGTCTGAATAGTCGGCAACATGGGTTTGTGCCAGGTAGATCATGTCAAACCAACCTGTGGAGTTCTATGAATGGGTAACATCAGAACTGGACAGGGGTAAGCCTGTGGATGTATTATTCTTGGACTTCAGCAAGGCGTTTGACTCTGTCCCCACAATGGTCTGGTGGAGAAACTGATGGGGTTAGGAGTAGGCCCTTTGATGGTCAGATGGATTGAAAACTGGCTAGCTGATAGCACCCAGAGAGTAGTGGTCTGTATGGGGCTCCCGAACCTAGAGAGGTTGGTAGTGGGGTGCAGGAGACTCGGTCCTGGGTCCGATCCTGTTTAATGCATACATATTGGACATCAGGGAGGGTATAGGGTGTGAAATGAGTCTCTTCGCGGATGACTCCAAGATGGGAGCAGTAGTTGAGGGAGAAGAGGGGAGGTTGGCCCTGCAAGGGGACCTGGACACCCTGGAAAGCTGGGCTCACACATGGAAATTAAATTTCAATATCACCAAGTGCAAGGTGTTGCATCTTGGTCGGGGAAACCCTAAACACAGTACACCCTGGGAGGGGAGGCGCTGGAGGCCTCAATAGGGGAAAAAGACCTAGGGGTCATGGTGGATGCATGTATGAATAACTCTGAGCAGTGGAGGAGAGCGGCTAGCAAGGCAAACAGGATGTTGGGATGCATCGTAAGGGGGATCACCTCTAGGAGCAAGGAAGTGATTCTGCCACTGTACAATGGACTGGTTAGACCACACCTTGAGTACTGTGTACAGTACTGGAGACCACACTTGAAGAGGGACATACAGCTCCTGGAGAGGGTACAGAGGAGGGCAACAAAGATGATACGAGGGCTAGGGGATTTGACGTACGAGGACAGACTTAAGGAGCTCCGCCTGTTTTCATTGGAGGAGAGGAGAGACAGGGGGGACATGATTGAGGTCTTCAAATACCTCAAGGGAATAAACAGGGTAAACATGGAGGGGATCTTTAGACTAAAGCAGGGAGGTGTCACCAGAGGGCATGGTTTGAAGTTGGAAGGTGGAAGGGTGAGGGGGGAAAGAGGAGGAGTTTTTCACTGAGAGGGTGATGGACCCTGGAATGCACTGCCTGGTGAGCTAGTTCAGAGATCCACAGTGGAGGGCTTCAAGAGAGGATGGGACAGACACAGAAAGTGGATGCATCAGATGATGGCCTGTCCCAGGGGGGTGGGGATGGATGATACGGGTTTCTGGAGCACAAGGGATGGGAGGGTCTCGGCACCCAACTAAGGATCTAAAGTTCGAGCAGACTCGATAGACCGTAAGGCCTAATCTGCTGGCAAATAGTATGTTAGTATGACAAATGCCAAATGCCTAACGGTCTATCTTGTCTGCTCGAATGTGCAGCTCTCAATGCTGGGCACTGGTGCTGCCCCCTCACCCCCCTACTTCCCCTCTCCACTAATTTCTCCATCTTCTTTACACTTATCCATGTAAACCCACCCGCCACCACCCTCCTCCCTAAATGCTCCAGCTGCTTTACCCTTTTCTTCCCCTTCCCCATTCTGATTTTGCCAATTAGTCTGTCCCACCCCTCCCCTTAAATACCCCAACTGACGTTTGCACAGCCAGTTCTTCAGGCAGGGCATTCCATGCTATCACCACTCGCTCTGTTATAAAATGTCTCATCTCCCTTCTGAACCTCTCCAACTTCATACTATGCCCCCTTGTGATCCCTTCTCTTTTGTATTTGAACAGGCCATCCTGAATAACCCTGTTAATGTCCTTTAAGTATCTGAAGGTCTTAGTCATATCTCCCCTATCCCTTCTATCCTCCAGCGAATACATATTGAGCAATCTTAACCTATCCTCATAGGGCTTTTCCCTCATCCCACCGAGCATTTTGGTTGCTCTCCTTTGAACCCTCTCCAACAGTCTGATGTCCCTTTTTAAAAATGGGCACCAAAACTGCACACAGTACTCCAAGTGAGGCCTCACCAATGCTCTACAGAGCGGTAGCATTACCTTCTCACTCCTTGATGTGATTCCCCTAGTTATACACCCCAGCATCTTCTTGGCTTTTGCTGTTGCTTTACGATATTCTGCAGTGATTCATATGGCCTGTGACCAGCACACTCAGCTCTTTTTCCTCAACGGATACTGCTAACGGCACACCTCCTAGCTGATAACTCTGAACCCAGGATTCCTACTCCCAAAGTGCATAATCCTATACTTATTTGCGTTGAAGACCAACTGCCAGGTGTATGACCATCTCTGCAATCTTTCTAGGCCTCTCTGCAGCACCCCCCTTCCCCAAATCCCTGCACCTACAGGGTATTTATTAAACTGAAAATATTGATTGGCAGTTTTATGTGTGAAAGTGCTAATCCACTGTGAAGATGCATACTGCTTGGCACAAACTGATTAGCAAAATTAAATATATATACAGTTGTGTTTTTGTCATCTACTGTGCTATGGACTCTCTGAAGAAATGGTTAGCATTCAACTGCTAAGCATTTTTGGAAACTGTTAGCATTACCCTGTTTTGCTACACGATACCAGCTACTGTGTTTAATACTCTGCCCCAGTTTGGTGTCATCAGCAAACATACTTATCCTGCCCTGAACACCCACTGCCATATCTGCTATGTAGATGTTGAATAACATCGGCCCCAACACAGAGCCCTGTGGTACCCTACTGATGACCACCCAAGGTGAAGATACTCCCCCCTTACCATCACCCTCTGCTGATTGTTTTCTAGCCAGCTCCCAATCCATTTAACTACCGTATCCCCTATCCCCAGATCCTTCAGCTTACATAACAGTCCCCTATGTGGCACAGAGTCGAAGACCTTGCTGAAGTCCAAGTACAGAACATCCACCACCTTGCCTTCATCCAGGACCCTAGTTACCCAATCATAAAAGTCAATAAGGTTGGTCTGACAAGACCTTCCAAGTGTGAACCCGTGCTGCTGATCATGTAGGAGACCATTTTCCTCCAAGTATTCTTGTATTTTCTCCTTCAGGATAGTCTCCATTAGTTCACCTACAACCGACAGACTACTCTGTCTATAGTTCCCTGGTTCATTCCAAGATCCACCCTTACGTATGGGTACCACATGCGCCACCCTCCAATCATGGGGCACACATCCTGATTGTAGGGAAGTGTTGAAAATGTCTACCAGAGGCTCTGCTAGTACCTCTGCTGACTCGTTCAGGATCCTCGGGTGAATACCATCTGGTCCCGGTGATTTATCCATCTTTAGAGCCTTTAGCCCCTGTAGCACTCTCCGACTATGGATCCCCTCATCTCTCATCCTTGCTCCTTCATCCCTTTCCACCCTGCCCATATCCTGTTAGCTAGATATCACCCTCTCCCTTGTAAAAACTGAACAGAAGTACTTATTTAATAAATCAGCCTGTTCCCTCTCCCTTATCCACCCATCCCTCATCCGTTCTAATTCTGGAGAGCTGCTCCCTGCATTTCCTTCTCTCCCCTATATATCTGAAGAACCCGTTTCACCCTGCTTAATCCCATGCACAAGCTTCATTTCCTTCTCATCCTTTGCTGCTCTCACCACCCTGGTCATCTCCCTGGAACTCCTGATGTAAAGTACAGTTACGCAAGAACTTACCGTAACAGTAGATCTTCAAGAACAGCTCTTGCAGCAGGTTACACCATTAGGTCTGAAGCCAGCAGGTGCCAAGACCCCACGGAAAATTTCTAGCTAGCAGTATCCAGCGGGGACCGCCCCCGACGTCAGGCATCATGTAAAGGAGGCGGTCACCCAGAATCCCCAGTTCTCCCGCTGGAGACTCCCAGCCGCTAGATGACATCAAAAGTGGAGACTGAGGATCTGCTATCAAAAGGCATTCAGAACAGCGTTGGAAACACCTAATCCTAGAAAAGAGATATCGGAACAACTCTACCTCTAGAGGGGATGGCGGGAGGGAAACTACCTGCTGCAAGAGCTGTTCTCAAAGATCTACTGTTACGGTTAAGTTCTTAGGTAACTGTACTATGTTACTTCGAGAAGCAGCTGTTGCAGCAGGTTACACCATTAGGACTGATTCCCAAGCAATCCTGGAAATCCCTCTCAAGTGGGAGGAGGCTAGGTAGAGATCGCTAGTTGGACCAAAACCTAGGATAGGAGTCCCTGAAGGACTGCTAGACCAAAACCAGCTCATCCAAGCTATAATGCCTGATAAAGGTGTGCACAGTGCTCCAAGTAGCTGCTGTGCAGATGGCTGAAGTGGACATGTTCTTCATGGCCGCAAAGGAGGTAGCCACCCCCCTTGTGGAATGACCCTTAAACGCACCCGGTAAAGGTTTGCTGCGTTTCTGGTAACAGAACGTGATACAATGGATGAGCCACCTGGACAGTGATAGTTTAGAAACTGGAGTTCCCGTCATCCTATGGGCGAAGGAGACAAAAAGCTGATCAGATTTACGGTAGTGCCTGGTACTGGTCAGGCAGTATCTTAAGACACCTATGCACATCTAGAGTGTGCAACAGGGCCTCTCCTCAGAGTATTTAGAAAAGTACACTGGTAAGTCGATGTCCTGATTGAGGGTGAGGGCTGAGACCACCTTACATAGAAAGTCTGAATTTGTTCTTAGGGACACCTTGTCCTGGTGAAAAACCAAATAAGGTTCTTTGCACATCAGTGCGTGAAGTTCAGAAATCCTTCTGGCCGAGGTAATGGCAACTAAAAAGAACGTCTTCCATGTTAGGAGACGTAGCTTGCAATCCACAGCTGGTTCAAAAGGCGGCAGCGTGAGCTGCTCCAGGACAAAGGGCAAGTCCCATGGAGTAATAGGATTCTTAATCAGAGGTCTAAGGTGGAGAACACCCAAGGCTCGTGCTGTGTCCAACTGAGTTATGGAATGTCAGCCTACAGGTGTATGATAGGCTGAGATGGCACAAAGGTGTACTTTAATAGAGGAGTAGGCCAAGCCTGCCGGGAAGGGAGACAGGAGGTAGTCCAGGACCAACCTTTCCGGACAATCCATCGGGGAAAATCCTCGTGCTTGAGCCCAGAGGCAAAATCTGCACCACTTCATGGCGTATGTGGCATGAGGTGGCGGTTTTCTAGCCGCCGCTGGAACATCTGCTACCTCTTGCGAGACCCCGTACCACATGATAGCTATGTCTCTAGGAGCCAGGCGTGCAGGTTCAGAGAGCGAAGGTCCGGATGGACCAAAGAACCTGCCTCCTGGGACAATAAGTGAGCTGACTGGCAGAGGCACCGGAGGTTCCTGGGACAGCTGGTGCAGCAGAGGGAACCAAATCTGTCTGGGCCAAAAAGGCACGATAAGTATCAGCGTTGCCTGCTCTCTGCGGAGTTTCAATAGGACCCTCTGGATCAATGGGAAGGGAGGAAATGCGTGGAGGAATATGCCCGTCCAGGAGAGGGACAACGTGTCTCGCCAGAAAACACCAGGCCCTGGATCTAGCAAGCAGAAATTGGGCAGTTTCGCGTTGAATGGGGACGTGAAAAGGTCTAACTCTGGTGTCCCCCATCTGTGAAACAGATCCTCTACAACCTCCTGGAGTAGTTCCCACTCGTGGACTCTGGCCTGAGAGCAGCTTAGGCTGTCTGCAATGATGTTGTCCACTCATGGGACATGAACAGCAATGAGGTTTGCGCCGTGCTGTAGAACGCAATCCCATACCCTTCCTGCAAAGCGGGTAGGAATGGATGCCTCCTTGTTTGTTGAGGTAATACATCACCATGGTATTGTCTGTTTATAACAGGAGAGTACCCGGTGGGATCTCTGACTGGCAGGCCTGCAGGGCATAAAGAACTGCTCTCATTTCCAAAATATTTATGTGGAGATGAGCTTCCAGGTGTGTCCACGAGCCCTGAGACATGACTCCGTCGAGGTGTGCTCCCCAACCGAAACCTGATGTGTCTGTGGACAGCGTCACAATCTGAGATGGCACAATGAAGGGGAACCCCGCCAACAGGTTCTTTGAATTTAGCCACCATTGCCAATCCCGGATTATGGCATTCGTGATCCGAACTAGAAGCTGCGAATGGTCTTGTTTCTGATCCCACTGAACCCGTAACATCCACTGGGTCACCCGCATGTGGAGACGGCCTAGCGGGACTGTTGCAATGGCCACAGTCATGTGTCCGAGCAGGCAAAGGACCAGCCTGGCTGGGACGGTCTTCTTTGCCAAGATGTCCCTCATGAGGGATCTGATGTATTCCGTTCGGTCCTGGAGCAGAAAAGCTCTCCCCCGGACAGTGTCCAGAACTGCGTCTATGAACTGCAGATTCTGTGACGGAACCAGGCGCGACTTCTCCTGATTGATAATGATGCCCAACGTCCCGAACAGGGACTGAGTACAATGAATTGCGGACATCAGAGCCTCCTGAGAGAGTGTCATGAGGAGCCAGTCGTCCAGGTAGGGGAACACATAGTGGCCTTGTCTCCTTAGAGCCGCCACTACAACTGGCATACACTTCGTAAACATCCGAGATGCCGATGACAGTCCGAAAGGGAGGGCTCGGAACTGATAATGGCGACCTAGAAATTCGACGCGCAGGAACTTCCTATGCGCTCGAGCAATGGGTATGTGCAGGTAGGCATCCTTCATGTCCAGTGATGCTAGGAAAGCACCCTGCTTGTGCATGGGTATCAGACCGGGAAGGGTCACCATGCGGAAGCGTTTGTAGAGGACAGATACATTGAGATCACCGAGATCCAGTATCTGACAGAGGTCCCCTGTCTTTTTGGGAACCAGAAAGTGGGAATAGTAACCTGCGCCTCTCTTGTTTCCTTGGTACATGCGCTATAGCTTCCTTTCCTAGTAGTGCGAGCACCTCCTGCTGTATAAGCAGTGTGTGCTGATCCGAATAACAGGAAAGCAGGGAAGGTCTTGACGGTGGATGGTCGAGGAAATCTATAGAGTGACCTCTCAACCATTTGAAGTATACCCACTGGTCGGTGGTAATCTACTGCCACCCTGAAAAGTGGTGAGCAATGCGACCCCCGACCTTTTCTGCCCGTTGATCAAGAGGAGGGGGGCCGGGGCTGGGAAGGAGTCATGCTGTGGCAGCGTTGGTTCCCGCAGGCTGGGACGGTTTGGTATACCGCTGACCTCTTCCTGGGGAAGATTTAGGTTGGGCGTTATGGTGGAAGGTGCCCCTTTGTTGCTGGCCGGAACGTGGCTGCTGTTGACGTTGCCGGCTGTGAAAACTGTTCTGGTTCCTATGAAAGGAGCCAGATTTGGATCTGTACATGGCCTGTACAGACCTTACTGCCTTCCCGGCATCCTGAAGCTTGGTGATGACCTTTTCAGAGGATTCACCATACAGGACCTCTCTGCTGTAAGGGACGTCGAGAATACTCTTCTGTACGTCCAGGGTAAAAAACAGAGACACTGAGCCAGGAGTGTCTCCGGAGACAGACGCCTGAAGCTGCGCCCCTGGCGGACGAGTCCGCAGAATCATATGCATCTCTCAACACTTGGGTCCCCACATCTGACCCTGTGCGGAGGAGATGCAAGAGCTCCACCTTCTGCTCGCCATCCGGTAGTTTATCCACTAGGTCCTGACCCTGTTCCCACAGGGCATTCTGAAACTGAACCATATGGGACAGATAGTTCAGGGACCTGATTGAGCATGTAGCAGTCACATACGTGCGCCTCCCCAGGGCATCCAACTGCTTGTATTTCTGGTCCGGTGGCTGTGTGCTCAGATGCTGTGGTCGTTGGGACTTGTCATGAGAGGCCATAATGACCAGGGAATCAGGCAGACGTTGTTGCGCCAAGTACTGGTCCTCAGTCAGGGCCCTGTACAGGCGGTCAGCTTTCTTCGGCACCGCTTGGGTGGAATGCGGACGCTTCCACGCAGCCTTGGTGACGTCCGAAAAGGTGTCCACCAAGGGTGGTACCACCACAGGCTTAGGGTCCTTCTGCTGAAGGTAACGGGCTAGGCGCCGTCTCTTGAGATAGAGATCTTCCGAATCCCATCTCATGTTCTCCTGAATTTGCCTCATGATTTCAGAAAAAGAGGGATCATCCGGAGGTGACCTGGGCAGGCCTTGTGGGTCAGGTGATGGGATGCTGATTGGAGAAGGAGACCTGGAGTTATCTGAAGTGTCGGGTCAAGAATCCTCCCCTGGTGGAGTGGACCATCTACGTCTGGGAGACCCTGAGGGAGATCTTGAAGGGGGCCTTCTCCGTTCTTTGGATCTTCCCTTCTGAGGTGGAGTGTGCTCCTTGGGGGTCACTGGTCTTCCTGCTGGCCCCTGCGGTGGAGGAGGGGGAGTAGGAGGAGGAGGTTTGACTGGGATCACATCCTTCTTTGTGTCCCACCAGAAGCTAAAGAGATCTCTGACCTCTTGGATATTCATAGCGGACGACGGACCTGGCGCCGGTGGTCTGTCGCCGGTATCAGGCGTCAGGTCAGAGAGTCTCTCTGGGATTGGCGAAGGCTCCTGTGGAAGCCAGACATCCTCATTGTTGCCTGCCTGGTCATCAGGCAATGTCAGGCCATCCTCTGTAGAATCCCGGCGACCGGTGTCCACCGGTGACAGGGAGGCAGTCTTTGGCTCTGGCAAACGTCTTACCGACGTCAGGTGCTTAGCAGACATCGGGTGCTTAGCTAACATCTGGTCCGACGGGCGATTGTCCGATGGAGGGTCGGAAGCCCGCTTTGGGTCTGTTTTAGGGACGTCAGGTCTTTAGTCTTCGGGGGATCCGAACCCCTGGGAGGCTAGGAGACTGATCTGGTGTTGGGGTCCCGGTGTCTCTCTGAAGAAGCTCTGGAAGAAAACTTGGACTGGTGACGGTCTGAAGACTTCGATGAGGCCCGGGAAGGAGTAGAAGAAGCCGAAAGCCTGGAAGTCTTGATGGGATGCAGAGAAGCCGAGGTGCTGCCTGAAGACTTGACCTTAACTGGAGGGGGCTGAGAGCAAACCCTGGAGGGAGAGCAGTCAGAGTGCATGGAGCCTGAGCTGGTGCGCGAGTCTGAGGCCCGGTTAGGAGATCTGGACCTGGCCTTCTCCCCCGATGCTTGTCCCAGTGTTTATGGGACTTAGAGGTAGACTCACCTCTGGAGGTAGGGTCTTTGTCCATACTTCTGAACTCTTCTTCTAAGAAGAACCCCTGAAGAGCCTTCTGGTGGCGGATCCTGGTGTGACTATTGAACCCCTGACAGAAGGAGCAGGCCTTGGTGTTGTGGTCTGGGCCTAAGCACTGCAGGCAGGACAAATGGGGATCCTTGAAAGGGATCCGTTTGCCACAGTCACACTTGGAGGCATGTCCTTCTGAAGAAAGAGTTGGAGATGCAGACATTTAGTGGCAAACTGTTAAAGTTCTAGTCGTCGTACGCTAGAGTGGGACCGTGAGGCCGATGCTGGCGAGTCGACGTCAGGAAAAGAACTGGGGACTCTGGGGGACTGCCCCCTTTTATATGATGCCTGACGTCGGGGGCGGTCCCCACTGGATACTGCTAGCTAGAAATTTTCCGTGGGGGTCCTGGTGCCTGCCGGCTTCAGTCCTAATGGTGTAACCTGCTGCAAGAGCTGTTTCTCAAAGTAAGATTCCTCTTTATTTACATCTCTGTTCGTCCTCTTAAAGGCCTCCCTTTTTTCTCTTACTTTCATCTGTACTTCCTTGGTCCACCAGTTCGGCTTACTTGCCCTAGCACTGTTACTTCTCCACTTAGTTGCAGGAACTTGTGGCCTCGATGAGGCCCTGCTTTAAAATGTTCCATTTCTGGGTGGTGTCCATGTCAGGCTTTATATTAGCCACCTGCCTCCCTAGCACTGCAGCCATCCTAGCAAAGTCAGCCTTATTAAAGTCAATGACTTTGGTGGCTGTACTTGCTTCCTCTCTGTCCTGCTCAAGGGCGAACCATACCGTACTATGGTCATTCCCTGCTATTGGGGCATCCACCATCACCTCCCTCACCTGATCCCCATTCGACAAAACAAGATCCAATATATTCCCTTCTCTCGTTGGTTCCCTTACCAGCTGGGTCAGAACTCATCCTGAAAAGCATCCAGGATAACTTGCTCCCTGCTGCAAGCTGATGACATGGTGGCCCAATCAACACCCAGTAGGTTGAAGTCGCCAACAACCACTGTGCTGCCCCTTCTACAATTACGTTATACAACACCAACCAACTCCTTATCCTTCTCTTCCAACTGTGATGGTGGTCTATATACAGCACTACCCCCAGCTTAACCTTCTTGGTTTCAGACTTCTTTAAAAGTAACCCACAAGTTTTCCATATTTCCACCCCCCTTCTTCTCTATTACATTCTATCCTCTCCCTTATGTATATAGCCACCCCTCCTCCCTTGCCCTTCAACCTATCCCCTATATAAAACCTAAAACCTGGTATTATTAAGTCCCATTCTCTATTCTGATTAGCCCATGTTTCAGTGATGGTGGCAATGTCGTCCTCCCCTTCAGCCAAAAGTGCTTGGAGCTCTGGCAACTTGTTTCCTAGGCTCCTCGCGTTCATGGAGACCACCACCTATCCTTTCATCCTTTCTTGTGAAAACCCTCTTTACTAATCCCATAATCACACCTCCCCTCTGTATTATCCCTGTGTTCTATATTACCTCCTAGTGGGGTAGGTGATGGTCCCCCATTGACACTAGCCTCCATCGTTGAATAGTGTGATGCACCCCCTCCCAGAAGTTTAAACCAAAATTAGATGCCAGACACTCTTCTACCTTCTGTTTCAGAACTAATAACCCCTCATTACTGAAGTACAACCTGTCCAGGGCATACAAGATATTTTTTGTCCGCATCTCCACCCAATTTCCTACCACTCCCAAATCCCACAGAATCATACCACCCCCTCAACCATTCATTACATTCCCTGATTTTCTGTTTACCATATAAGCTAGCCCTAGGTACAGCCAGTACCTCTGAGAAGGCAACTGACCTTGCCATATTTCCATGCACTCTTGCCAACTCCTTAAACCTTGCCTTTACCTCCATAAGACTGTTCTCTGCTAAGTCATTTGTTCCTAGATGCACTTCTAAATGAGGCTTTCCCCCATCCCCTGCTGAATTGATGTGCCTCGCTTTGTGTGCTGACATACTTGGCATGCATTTTACCCCAGACAGATTTCTTCCTGCTCCTATCTCTCCCCACCACCCCCCACCTGATCCCCTTAAAGGAAAACACTGGAAAAGACACAGCTTTCCTCAGACACTACAGAAACTCAATTAGGCTGTCAGGCAGTAACAACTTTTTTTTAATGATTTCAGGAAATGGAGGGTAATGAGTACCCATTCCCGTAGTCTGGGCAACAAGCTCCCTGAGCTGGTGGCCTTGATGGAAGAGGGATGCCTGGATATCATAGCAGTCACAGAAACATGGTACACAGAGAACCATGACTAGGATGTTAACATACCAGGGTACATAACCTACAGGAGAGACAGGCAGGGGAGGAGTAGCTCTCTATGTAAAGGAAGAGATAAAAGCAACTGAACAAAAGAGTAAACAGGGAGGAGAGGAGGCACTGTGGGTCACCTTGGAGACTGGAAAGGGCACCACAATCCGCACAGGGGTTGTGTACAGACCCCCATGTCAGAGGGGGGGGGATGAACAACGATATGATAGAAGGCATTCTTAGAATGGCAGAGAAAGGGGAGATACTGTTGATGGGAGACCTGAATAAGCCAGATGTTAACTGAAGCACATTTGCTGCAGCCACATCCAAGAGCAGGGCCATTCTTGATGCCCTACAGGTGGCAGGCCTCAGACAGCTAGTTTCGGAACCCACTCGTGAGGGAGCAATCTAAGACCTCGTACTCTCAAACAGGGGTAGTGAGAGGATCTCAGATCTAGAAGTGGGCTGCCATCTGGGAACAAATGACCATCAAACAGTGTGGTTCACGTTAAACTCAACTACAGAGTCAAGCTATACAAAAGTGAGGGTACTGGACTTCAGGAGGGCTGACTTTGGCAAGATGGGAGAGTGCCTCAGAAAAGCACTTGCAAACAGGCTAGGAGGAGGTGTGAAGCAACAATGGGGAATCATCAAAACTGCCATCACAGAGGCAACAAGCCTTTGTGTGAAGCAAATAAACAAATCAAAACGAAAGAAAAAGCCACTATGGTTCTCAAAAGAGGTGGCTGTAATAGGAAGAAAAAGATAGCGTTCCAGAAGTATAAGGAAACACAGAAGGAGCAGGACAGAGAGCTGTACCAGATAAGGCAGAAGGAAGCAGGGAGGGAAGTCAGAATAGCAAAGGCCCAAACTGAGGAAAAGATAGCCAACTCGGTTAAGAAGGGGGATAAAACCTTTTATAGGTACATCAGCGAGCATAGAAAGACAAGCGGAGGATAGTGAGGCTGAATAGAATGAGCAGGTGGGTGGGCAGAGGGGACAGTGAAAAAGCAGGGATACTGAGCAGATATTTCTGCTCGGTATTCACAAAGAGGAAGTGCCTAATCCAATTAACAGAAGCACTCTTGATAGGGGGTCGATCCCAGTCCTTTCACAGAAGAAAGGGTTCTGCAAGAATTCCTAAAACTGAAGGTGGACAAAGCAATGGGGCTTGATGGAATTCACCCCAGAATTCTAAAAGAATTGGGGGAACTAGTGAAACTCACTGGCTACTCTCTTTAATAAATCATGGGAGGATGGTGTGGTACCAGAGGACTGGAAGAAGGCAGATGTGATTCCCTTTCACAAAAGTGGGACCAAGACAGAGGCAGGAAACTACAGACTGTCAGTTTGACCTCTGTGGTAGGGAAAGTGATGGAGTCACTTCTGAAGGAAAGAACAGTTGAGTACCTAGAGGCCAGTGGGGCACAGGACCCAAGGCAGCATGGGTTCACAGTGGGAAGGTCATGTCAGACGAATCTAATAGATTTCTTTGACTGGGTGACCAAAGTAGTAGACCAGGGAGGGGCTGTGGACATAGCCTACCTAGACTTTAGCAAGGCATTTGACAGTCCCACACAAAAGATTAATAGTCAAATTAACCAGCCTGGGAGTGGGTCCCACGGTGGTAGCCTGGGTAAGACATTGGCTGGACAAGAAGACACAGAAGGTAATTGTAAATGGAGTCCACTCTGAAGAAAGAGGGGTTACTAGTGGGGTACTGCAGGGTCCAGTATTGGGTCCAGTCCTTTTTAATGTCTTCATAAGTGACATTGCAGAGGGACTGGAAGGAAAAGTATGCCTCTTTGCAGATGACACAAAGATCTGCAACAGGGTTGATACACAAGGAGGTGTGGAAAGGATGAGAAGGGACTTGGCAAGGTTGAAGGAATGGGCAGAAGTATGGTAGCTAGGATTCAATGCAAAGAAGTGCAAACTAATGCACCTGGGAAACAAGAACACAGGGGAAGAATACACAATGGGGGGGGGAGAGGTAGTAACAACAAAAAAGGAAAGGGACCTGGGGGTAATCATATCAGATGACCTTAAGGTTAGCAAGTAATGTGAGAAGGCAGTAGGGAGGGCTGGGGGGTATACTGGGATGCATAGGGAGAGGCATCAGCAGCAGAAAACAGGAAGTTGTTATCCCTCTGTACAGACAGTTGGTGAGACCCCATCTGGAGTACTGCGTCTAGTTCTAGAGACTCCATTTCCACGAGGACATAGACAGGATAGAGGCAGTCCAGAGGAGGGCAACTAAAATGGTGCAGGGTCTGCAAGAGAAGCCATATGAGGAGAGACTAAAGGAGCTTAACTATGTATACCCTTGAGGAAAGAAGGGAGAGGGGGGACATGATAGAAACTTTTAAGTACCTCAGTGGAATCAACAAAGTCCAAGAGGGTAGCATCTTTCAGAAAGAGAGACATGCAAGAACAAGGGACACAATTTAAAGATAGACCGGGGGTTCAGGGCAATGTGAGGAAGTATTATTTCACAGAGAGGGTGGGGATGCATGGAACAGCCTTCCTGAGGAGGTTGTGGGGTCTAAAACTGTGGGAGAATTCAAGAATGCATGGGACAGACATAAGGCAATTCTTGTGGGGGTAGGAAGAAATAGGCTGTTGGTTAACTAGGATCTGCGGCCTATCCTGTAGGTAGGGAAATGGGCAGACTAGAGGGGCCTAGCGGTCCTTATCTGCCATCAAAGTCTCTGTTTCTATGTTTCTATTTAAAACAGCTACCCACAACTTCCACTTTCTGTTGCTGGCAGCAATCATCTCACAAGCAGCAGTGAGTTCCAGAGCTCACTTTATGCTAATATGCCTAGTTGACCTCTACTATTGGGTGGTAGGACATATTAGCATAAAGTGAGCTCAGGAAGCTCACTGCTGCTCATGAAATGGTGGCTGCCAGCAACAGAAAGTAAAAGTGGAAGGCCACTGTTTAATCACTAAAAAAGCAATTCGAGGTCATTTAAAAAATAAAATTTTACTGTCTGAAAGCACCAACTAAGCATTTTTGTAGCACCTGGGTAAAGCAGTGCCTTTTCCAGTGTTTCCCTTTAATAATGGAGTCTCCAAAAATGATGACACTACCATCCCTTTCCTCCTGACCAATCTTTAAAGCACCCTCTGTGTCCTTTCCCATAATTCCTTGTCCCCCTGTTTTTATCTCTCTAGTGTTTACCTCCTCTCTCCCTAAATACATTGCACCCCCCTGGAAGTACTATAGTTTCCCTCCACCGTAGCTGCTATAACCACTTCCTCATCTGATATCCCCACTAAAGCACTTAACCACTTAAAAGACACCTAAAGAAGCAGTTTTAAAATAAAAAAGAAAGGCACTTTATGCACATTGTGTTCGGCAGTGTGTCCAATAACTGGGTATTACAGTCTGAAGAAGTTTACCTGCTGTTTTGTCAGCTTTAAATAAATGCAAACAAAAGGAATGCTATAAATCTAGCCATTTATAGCTTGTTGAACTTCACAAAATTGAGAAATGGGTAATCATTAGATGCACTCTACCACATGTACATTAATGCTCTATTAATGTCATCATGCTATAACACTAGCAGTCGTTTAGGCCCTGTACACACTGTGGATCTTAAAACAGTTTAAGTGCCTTGACACATTCAAGTCCTCCTAGCACAAATTTAACTAAACTGGTTTAAAAAAAAAAAAAAAAAAAATTCAGTTCTGTAGTCTGGATAGGACCTTAATGAACATCTGGGAGCGTGATGTTTAAAATCAAGTCTGAGAACCTTTTCTTTTTTTTTTTTTTATCTGAAGGAACAGCATTAAACTTCTTCAAACAAAATAATGCCTGTACTCTGTAGTTTCTGCAAGCTATGTGCATTTTTTTGCCTTTTTTTTCATTTTGAAATTGCTTTTTTAAGCGTCCTTTGAGTCAGGGCAAGGGTACATTTTAATATGTAAAAGGACATTGTATCTATGGTTAAAAAAAAAAATTGTGCCTATACTTTTTTATGCTATTTTAGATTGAGCTTTTTCTCCTGTTCTTGCAAGATGGCCTCACCCCAATTTGAGTCTACACTAGCATTGTTTAAAACAACATAAATAAAAAGTGATCCTTTAAATATGGCTATCCCCAGGATTTTCTCACCTGTTTTGAACAACTGTTTTCCCACAAGGTCAGGGAGCCAGCGACTGCTGCATACTATTTCATTTTAGGAGAAAGCAGCTGAGAATTCTGATGAAAATTTGGGGTTAAAATAAAAGAATAAGACCTCCACTCCCATGTGATGCCAAACTGTATACATTTTTATTATATTAAGTAAGCCACCACAATTATCAAACTGCCTGATGTTTTGAGGGAAGCACCCTTTATCAGGGCTGGGAGAAGGTGATAATTTTTATTTTGTTTTTAACTGTGCTTTTGGGTCTGCAGCCCCCATCCATCCATGAGCAAATCAGAGATCTCCATCACAGTGCCCACTGTATTACCCCCATGTGAGTCTCAGACCCTCCCAGTAGCCCAGACAGATGTAGGTCTCTGTAGTGACAGGGGACCCGTACGCCACAGGATGGGGGCATAATTTGGCTTGCCGGGGAGGAATTTTCTTTACATTACTTGGGGTTTCAGGGGGCGTGTCAAGTGGACACCGTGACATAGCCACACCATGCATCCTACATGCCCACCCAGGCCAGCACTAGTCACCCGGGAGCCCAAGACCAGAGACACTCTACCGCCCCCATATCGGAGGTGGAGAGTGTACTATAGCTGCTCAATCCACCTTCACCCCAGCCGTCCCTCGAGCATCCCGGGTTTGCTCCCAAACCCGGATCGTCCATGTCACAGTGGTAAATCTTTCCGCTGCGCCAGCAGGCCAGCTATAATGTTTTGAAACTCTTAAGGTAAAGTCCAAATAAGATACCAGCTTGTGCGTGTTGCCAGCTTACTGGACCCTGCTCTTGTCCACAATGTTTATTCTCCCTATCTACGACCAGTTCCCAGTAGTTCCTCAGCGTGGATGCTGGACCAGCTTAAGCCCTGTTTGCTAAAGCCTGGGGTTAACCATAGTAAAATGAAAACTTCTTTTATTTAAATAAATGCTGAAGCACTCAAAACCGAGACAAGAAAGCATCTTACAAGTCAGGAGTGGAAATTTAAAACAGAATAAAATAAACAGGTTAAGCTACAACATTTCCCTCCTTAACATGCGCTACAGCTTTAGGTAACCAAAGCTATAAACACAACTTGTTCGTGACTCAGGAATGAAGTACGTAATTGGTTATCTAAAGGAAACATGTCTGCTTATAAAACGGGTTTGCAGAAACTCACAATACAATTGGTCAAAGAGCATCAAAACTCAATACAACTGGTCAAAGAGCATCACTTGACTGTTGGTTATTTATGCAATAAGGCACAACAGGGTGTGGGTTATTGGGGATTTACCCACGCCTTGTGTGGTGTGTCACGAGGTGCAGCCGAGTGACTGAACCACACAAGAAATGGGTAAATCACCCAATAACTAACACCCTGGAGTGCCTTATTGCGATTATACAATGGACCCATGTGTAAACTACATTTAAAATGTGTTCAATTATGTTTTTTATATAAATGCCATTCCTCAGCCATGGGTTATGCAGGATTTACCCACGGTCATGTGACATGTTTTGACCAATGAGGTTACAGGATTTTCACACACCATTGTATAATTCTATTTAATCAACAGTTAGGTAGGTAGCTGAACTATGCGCCTGCAGACCCATCACTCATATCCCTCCCTACAGAACTGGGGGAGAGTGACCGGAAGTAGCAGGGAACCAAAATGTATATGTGTGTGTGAGAGAGAGAGAGAGAGAGCGGGATGTTGGATAGTGAACAGAGTGCTCCAGAGCTGCGACCTGCATAGGGTGAGTAGATGGGTGAGTTTCCATGGAGAAAGCATTGGATTTGGGGAGACATAAAAACAACACAGAATTTAGGATCAGGAAACTGTATGGCAGCACAAGTTGTCTTTAAGCGCTGCAACTGCTGGGATCGGCTCAGAGGACAGGGGCGGTTAAGCATTTAATTAAGTGTTGGAAATTATTTTATAAAAAACAAAATGCCAGAAATTATTTTAGTACTATATTTCTGTCATCTGTGTTTTCATAAAATACTTGCACTATGGATCAATTGTTGCATACTACTTTTCAACTCTGCAGGATACAGTAACATTTTTCCAATTTAAAGAGGGGACAAAACCCTTGGAGTCTTTTCTTTGGTAAAATAAATAATCCATTTTAAAAGCACAATAACCCACTCCAGGGTATGGGGATTTAATCCATGCCCTGGGTGCTGTGAGGGCACTCGGCCCTCACAACGCACCCGGGGCATGGATTAAATCCCCATAACCCCATACCCTGGAGTGGGTTACTGCCTACATAAGAGTCCCAAATTCATGTGATCTGTGCCAAAGTACATCAGTGTGTCAAGTTAACCAGAGATAAATCTGGCCTTATAGAATGCTAGTGCAAAGGGGGGAGGAGTCCTCTTCTTGTGATGAACAAAATGTTCTACGTTTAGTACAATCAGTAGTATATTTAGAAACAAAATGTATTTTTTTCTCTTCTTGAGCAACAAAATGACTGCATGTTGTAATGTTCAATCTTCATCAACAAATTGCCAACTATCTGCACACCCGTACATACTCTTCTCTATGCAGACAATGCGGTTCTATACACACATAGCAAAGACATCGACAAAATCAACTATGTACTAGGAAACTGCTTCAAAAATTTGCAAGAATGGTTCGTTGCAAAAAAAAAAAAATGGTCCTGAACCTACCAAAAACCCAATCAATGTTTAGTTCTAACTACAATTTGAAAAACACAGACTGAACCCTAAGTTCTACATTAATGCAAATAATGGAAACTGCCTGGAAAAAGTCAGCTGCTTTAAATATTTAGGAGCACACTTAAACTCTACCCTTACCTTCCATACCCACATTCAAAACACTACCAACCCGCTTCACCAAAGGCTCAGCTCTCTGTACAGAATCCGAAAGTACCCAACGCCCAAAACCAGACAGAATAGCACAGGCAAATCTGCTCCCTATACTGGACTACAGCTCCTTGGTCACCGATGCTGCCAACAAAACAATGCTACAGAAGAAGCACTCTCACAAGACTGCCAGATTTGAAACAGGTAGCAATAACAAGATGCATCACTACCTTTCTCTAAACACTCTAAATTGGCTCTCACCAGAGCTCAAATCCAACCCAAAACTCGCCAAATTTATTAAAATAACTGTGGTTAAAAACTCCCCCATCTATTTAGCTGAACAACTCGAGTTTGTCAACTTGCCCTCCTCTCGATCAACCTTGAAAAATAACCAAAAAGTTAGAACAAAACACTGGACAACGCTACTTCAGTTATCGCGTGTCCTCACTATAGAAACAATCCCCCCATAGAGAATCACCAATTGTCCCTGCTTCTCAACGAATTTGAAAGAACTTTACCTCGCAGTGCATCTGCACTCAATGCAGTATTCTCTGCATCTGTGCTCAATGCAGTATCTGCACGAATTTCCTTGCAATTAGCTGCGCTTTCTATGTGCCTCAAGTATGTAATCCAAGTATGTAATATGTAATCACGGAGTGTATGTTTCCAGTTTTCAACCAGCACCCAAACATTTGTATGTACAGAATGTCCTAAAATGTCTGTGCAATTGCACCTGGGTCACGACTGAAAAAGGCACGTGGTGCCAGTGTACTTATTTGGTTACCAAAGTGAAAATAAATAAAATAATTAAATGTTCAGCAGACTCGATGGACCCAATGTCCTTTTCTGCTTATAAAATTTGCGGTTCCTGCCTTACTTGCCCTTCAACCTTACAACTTCCTTTTCCAATTGTCATTGGGTTAAAACACAGAAAAAGCAGGATTCACAGCATGCCGACGTACTGTTGGCACATGAAGAAAACTACAAAATGAAATGTGAGGACCATCACCACTCTGCTGCTACTTGGAAACAAAATATTTCTATAAATCTTTTGCTGATACAGAGTCTTGTATTCAGTAATCACATCCTGGCCAAGGAATATACACAAACTTGCAACACACTGTTCCTTTCTGTTACATGTACGACTTCCTTTTTACTTTCATGGTCCAAGATAATGCTACAGAAACATAGAATCTGTCAGCAGAAAAGGACCTCTTGGTCCCTCTAGTCTGCACCATCTGATTAGGAAGTAAGGGGAAAAAACACCCAAACAATCTGTTTAGCAGCAGTGTTTACTGGTCAGCAAAGAATTTCCTCATTTAGTTTTCTTAGTAAAAATGTATTTCTGACATCCTCAGATTCATCCTTAGTGTATTTTTCATTAAAATATTTTCAAAACAGTTTTTATAACTAAATTTGTAATTAATGACTATCTTAACTAAAGATGGCTGCCACTTGCAATTTTTTAAAATCTTCTGTTGAGGTTGCCTATTAAATGTAAATGCTTAGGATGGTTTTACCACTTATTCCTGATGGTAAACAGCACAACACTGTACCAAGATATTTCATTTTTACATTGCGGGCATAGCACGGGAGTCGGAACTTTTAAAAACTTTAATGTCCCATGTCTTGGTTCAGGAATAAGAGAGAATGAGAAAAATGGGTATCTTTACATTTTTGCCAGAAAAACATTATTGCTGGGAAAAAACTATATGGTGACTGACAAATACTGCTGCTTGAAACTGTAAAATAAAGCCAGTAACGGAAAAGCAAAGGCAGCACGCACACTGAGCTCAATGCAAAAAAATTGAAAAAATTCCTTCAGACTTACCATAATTTCCTTTTCTGCTGGCTCCTACATTGCTAATGGGATTCAGTACTAATAGGTTATGTGCACCCCTACTAGGGAAAATGACACAGCCCAAGGCTGTAAATCAGGATAGAATCCTGGGCACCTGAACATTCCAGACAGCAGCAACTCTCCAGTCACTATTGCCCATGCAGTGCCTCTAAACATGAAAAAAAAAAGTACCTGCACAGATCGTACCAGTTGTCTTAAAATTAAAATGCACATAAGCAACTGCCTACATACCTAGGACTTTATTTTTATTTATTTATTGTAGTCTTTGGTAACTGGGTAAGGCCCACTAGGCACAAGTGCCTGTTTTCAGGAGTGACCTAGGAGCACTGGGCGGTTAAGTGACTTGCTCAGAGTCGCACAATATGCAAGTGGAGGTTGAGAGAATCAAACTCCAGTCTAGTCTGCTGGATGTACCAAGCTCGTTCACACCTCATTCCTCTAACCTCTAGGCTACACTGCCAGCCCACTTTAACCAGAATAAAATACAGTAAACAGTCGCCTAACTTGTCAGATAGTGGAATTAAGAAATGAAGGCTCGCCTTCAAATTCTCTAATGGCGTGGAAGATCTTGCAGCGTCTAAATCAACTAGAACAGACTTGTCAAAGGAATTAATGCAATCAGATAACACTGGGGGAAAAAAAGACTACAGTGTAAGCACTCCGCTCTAAAAAAGAAAGAACACAGTTATCAGCAAATTCAAACCTGCTAAATCTGTGTGCTAGTAACTAACATTCTGATGTGGAACTGCTCAC
This sequence comes from Neoceratodus forsteri, assembly GCA_016271365.2. Classification (NCBI taxonomy): domain Eukaryota; kingdom Metazoa; phylum Chordata; order Ceratodontiformes; family Ceratodontidae; genus Neoceratodus; species Neoceratodus forsteri. The sequence goes on from CM057451.1 coordinate 237,523,366, forward strand.
TCTCCTCCCCCCTTTTTTTTTTTTGCATATCTATACAATTACAAGTACAGCAGGTAAACTACAGAAGGATATCCTGACAGACTTACGATCACAATTTTACAACAAAACAATGAACATCCCAGTACTGGCACACCAGACAATATTCTCCCACAGGAACAAGAGTCCCAGGTGGGCCCCACTGACGACATAAGAGCTAACAGTAAAGGAAATTACAGTAAATATGACATTTCTGCTTTCTGTAACGCTCTTATCTTGTCAATGGGATTCAGCACTGATGAGTTCTAAGACACAGTACCCATGAAAAACTGGATGGGGGAGAATACTATCCCACATGTCAACCACGTACAGGAAGGAATTTTCCTAACTGCTGCCTGTAAAACTCTACAACCAACAGCCACATCAGCAGAATTTTGAATATCACATCTGTAGTTCCCGGTGAATGTGTGGACAGAGGACCACATAGATGTATTGTACAGTTCTAAGACAGATGCCTCGCTCTTCTTCGCCCAGCAGGTGGCCACAGCCCTGGTGGAGTAGGACTTGAGAGCCGGTGGCCTCTTCTTTTCTGTGACATAAGCCTTGGCAATGGATGCCCTCACCCACCTAACCAGGGAGGCCCTGGAGGCTTTTAGACCCTTTTTTGATACCCTACAATGATAAACAACCTACCAATTTCCGGAACTCAGCAGGCATGTCCTAAAGGCCTGTTGCAATTCCAACTTGTGCAACACCTCCTCCTTTGGGTGAGTAGGCTGTGGACAGAAAGATGGGAGACAGATTTCCTGGTTCAAATAGAAGGCCATGGGGACCTTTGGGATGAAAGACAGAACTGTTCTGAGCACCACTTTGTCCTTATGCATGACAAGGTAAGGGTCTTTGTGGGACAAACCCCGGAGCTCACCAATCCTCCTGGCTGAGCACCCAGCAACTAAGAAACACACCTGGCAAGACAGCACGTCCAACAGTACCGACGAAAGTGGCTCGAAAGGCTCCTTACAAAGAGCATTCAGAACCAAACTGAGATCCCATGGAGGAACACGGGATAGGAACGGAGGTTGACTCGTGCTGACAGCCCACAGAAAACCAATAACCTCCCAATCAGTCCATAAGCACGATCCCAAGGAGGCTCTATGGGCCAACACCTGACCTCTCAAGGTGCTCAAGGCCAAACCTTTCTTCACTCCTTCCTGCAGAAAATCCCTAATCTGCAGAACTGTGGCTTTATAAGGTCAGATCTCTTTCTCTCTGGCCCAGGCCGAAAAGGTGGTGCATACGTGACCAAAAGCTGCCGACGTAGAACTCTTTCTGGCAGTCATCAGGGTGTCGACTACCTTCTTAGAGAAAAACAGGTTACTCACCGGTAACAGTAGTTCTAGGAGTGGTATATGTTGTTCATCCACACTTATTGGTATGTCCCCTTCCACTTTAAGATGAACTAGAAGTCTTCAAGCTGGCTCCTTCCACCCACCCGGGTGGTATATACCTCAGCTCCGCCCCATGACGCTAGATCTTAGCCCGCTGGAAGCCAGGTTGTGTGTGTCTGCAGCCGGGGAGGTCGGGTGGGTCCGTGTAGATGAACATATACACCACTCCTAGAACTACTGTTACAGGTGAGTAACCTGTTTTTCTAGGATCGTGGATATGTTGTTCATCCACAATTATTGGCAGACTCCTAGCAGTCCTCCAGGAGGAAGGAGGCAAGGCACACACCCCCACTTAAGGAACAGAGATTGGAGAACTGAGGCCCCAAAACCAGCATCTCGGTGTGACTCAAGGTCGATGTGGTAGTGGGAGATGAAGGTGTTTGCTGACTTCCAGGTAGCAGCCAGACAGATTTCCTGGAAGCAGCCACCGATGCAGCAGTATGACGGGTAGAATGAGCTCTTTTCCTTCTGGGAAGCTCCTTGCCCGCCAACTCACAGCACAGACCTATGCATGATGTAATCCACCTTGCAATGGTCCATTTAGCTACAGGTCTGCCAGAAGCGGCTTCAGTGTAGGTGACAAACAGCTGGCGAACCTCTCCACGAATTTCCGCCATCCTCTCCTTTTAGCAGGAGAGAGCACGTCTCAGGGCCAAAGTATGGAGCCTGTACTCTGCCTCCGGGGTGTAATTAGGGTAGTATACCAGCAAAGTCAACACCTGGTTACGGTGAAACTCTGACACCACCTTCAGAAGGAATTTCGGGTGGGGGTGTAGGACAACCTTGTCCTGTGGAAGACCAGATAAGGGGACTTCACCGAAAGTGCCTGGAGCGCCCCTGTCCTTCTGGCAGACGTGACAGCCACCAGGAAGGCTGTCTTCCATGACAAGTGTGACAAGGCACACTTGTGCATTGGTTGGAATGGCTTGCCCATAAGCTTTGCCAGTACCAGCAGTAGATCCCACGGAAGTGTAGGTTCATGCACTGGAGGGAATATGTGATCCAGGCCTTTGAAAAAGCACCTGACCACAGTCGGCTCACTGGCCTGTGCCCAGTAAGCAGAGATGGCTGCCAGGTGCACCCTAAGGATCAATGACCGTAGACCTCCTTTGGAGAGAGACCAAAGGTAGTCGAGAATGTTAGCCACTGGACAGGACAGAGGGTCCAGGCCCTTGCCCTGACACCAAATGGAAAACCTTTTCCATTTGAAGGCATAACATTTCCTGGTCGATTCCTTCCTGGATGCCTTCACCATGGTGTAGATATCTTCGGAAAGACCCAAAGTCTGGAACTCTAGCCGCTCAGGTACCAGGCTGTGAGGTGCAGGGATTGAAGGTCCGGATGGAATACCTTCCCCTGATTGAGTGATATCAGGTCCAGGCATGTGCAAAGCCGTTGCGAGGGCCTGCAGCTGAGGCTGAGGAGATCTGGATACCAGATCTGGTGCAGCCAGTCTGGGGCTACCAGAATCACCTTCACCTTGAGGAGCAACTTGTGGACCAAGGGAAATGGAGGGAAGGCATAGAGGAGGCCTGGGGTCCACAGCCTCGAGAAGGCATCCCCCTGCAGTGAGCCCTGCTGAGGCGGCGGGGGCATGAAACAGCCTCAGCTTGGTGTTTTCCCTGGAGGTAAACAGGTCCACCATCGCTTTGCTCCAACGGGAGAACAGACAGTACGCTACCTCTGGAGGGAGAGAACACTTGTGGGATGTCTGGCCTAAGCGGCTGAGGGCATCCACCAGATGGTTTGAGGCTCCTGCCACATGGATGGCTAGGAGATCTGCCTCCAATTGGCTCACGAGGGTCCAGATGCAGAGCATCTCCTTGCACAACAGACAGGAGTGCATGTCGCCCTGTTTGTTGAGGTAGTACATGGTCGTGGTATTGTCCATCTGGACTTGAACTACTTGACCCCAGGGCAGAGGAGCGAAAGCTGACAGTGCCAGTCTGACTGCTCTGAGCTCCAACAGGTTGATGTGGCATCGGGACTCCTGGGGGGTCCAGAGCCCATGGGCCCTTTTGTCCCCCATGTGGGCTCCCTAGTCCATGAGAGGCGCATTGGACGTGAGGACGACCGTCGGCTCTGGGTGGACAAATGGGATCCCTTCCTGCAACCAGTCTGGGGTGGTCCACTACTGGAGAGCGTCCCACATCTTCTGAGTTAGAGATCAGCTGGTCAAAATGACCGTGGTGCTGAGTCCACTGGGCGGCTAGCTCCCGCTGAAGGGGGCGCATGTGCAACCGGGCCCAACGGACCACTGAGGTGCACGCCGCCATGTAACCCAGAAGGCACAGAAAGTCCCGGTCAGGGCGCAATTGTCCAATCAGAAATGATTGGGCAAAGGAGGAAAGATCCTCTGCCCTGTCCATCAGGAGCCAAGCTCTGGCTTGACAAGAGTCTAGCTCTGCCCCAATGAAGACCATCACCTGAGAAGGCACAAGTTCTGATTTGGCCTAGTTGATCAGGAGGCCGAGTTGGGAGCAGGTCTGGCGGGCCAGGTCCCTGAACCTTTCCACCTCCTGTTGGGTGGAAGCCGCTAGGAGCCAATCGTCAAGGTAAGGATAAATCCTGAAACCCCCACAACGCCTGAGATAGGCCGCCACCACTGTGATGCATTTGGTGAAGACCCGTGAGGACAATGACAGGCAGAACGGCATGGCTCGGAACTCGTACAGGGCCCCCTCGACCCTGAAGCGGAGGAACCGCTGATGGGACGGATGGATTGGGAAATGAAAGAACGTGTCCTGCAGATCCAGTGAACAGAACCACATGTTTCGCTCCAAGGATGGTATGACCTGGTACAGACTGATCATCTGAAAGGCGCGTGACCTGAGATATTGATTCAAGTCATGCAGATCTAGAAAGGGGCACCAGCCCCCCATCCGCTTGGGCACCAAGTACCACCTGGAGATAAAGCCTGGGTCTGCTGGAGGATCCGCCACTGGAGCTACTGCCTCCTTAAGGAGAAGCTAAGCGATGTCGTCTAAGAGGGCCGCCTGAGTCTGAGCGGATACTCTTTCCTCCCGAGGGGCTTGGCTTGGAGGGGTACTGCTCATATTCCAGAGGCAGTCCCCGACCGTCCACTTCGAGAACCCACCTGTCCAAAGTGACAACGGACCAGGCTGAAAGGAAGTGGCGAAGCAGGACCCCCACGGGAGGACCCAGAGCTGAGCTGACAGGAGAGGGGTTGACAGCCCCCATCCCGTCACTGAGCAGGCTTGGAGGAGGCTCCAGGACCTGAGCCTCGGCCTCCTTTACAGGCCTGTTGGGGCCCGGGCTTGGGCCAAGGGCGCCAAGCTTGAGCCTGCTGCCAATGCTGCTGTCCACCTTGAAAGGACGACTGCTCAGCCACAGGGGAAGAGTGCCGGAAAGGCTTCTTTTTCTTCTGCTGGTTCCTGTCCGAAGAACTCTTGGCAGAAGTGCTGTCAAGGTGGCACTGGACTGCTCAATGTGATCGCTAACACGAACAATGCGAATTCTTGGTAAAACCGAAGGTTTGGAAGCCAGGGCCTATGAAATCTGTGAATACGAGAGAGGCAACCAGAATCTGCCAGCGGAAAGGAAGATCTGGCGTCATGGGGCGGAGCCGAGGTATATACCACCCGGGTGGGTGAGAGGAGCCAGCATGAAGACTTCCGGTCCATCTTAAAGTGGAAGGGGACATGCCAGTAAGTGTGGATGAACATATCCACGATCCTAGAAACCCTGTTTTAGGAGTCTCTTCCTTTCAGGAGCCAGGCCATGAGCTGCATCGCTCCCGAATTTAGATGCAAAATGGGACCTTGGGAGAGACGGTTCCCCGCATCGTAAGGCAAAACTGTGCATGCCAAGGTAGGTTCACTAAGTTAGAGAACCACGGCCTTCTGGGCCACTCTGGAGCTATCTGAAGAAAGCTTCCCCTAGAGTGCCTTATTTTGCGAATGACGTTAGGGAGAAGCGGCAGAGGAGGGAAGGCACACGCTCTGCCGAAATTCCATGCTTGTAACAAGGCATCCACTTCCTCTGCCTGTGAACACTGGTAGCAGCTGAAGAACTGTTGTACTTGAGCATTCTGGCTGGAGGTGAACAGGTCAACTTGTGGATGACCAAATCTTTGACACAGAAGGTCGTACACCTCCGGGTTCAACATCCACTCCCCTGGATGGACATCCTCGCAGCTCAACCAATCGGTCTGAATGTTCAACTCCCCTGCTAAATGAACTGTTGACAGAGAGAGAAGGTTCTCCTCTGCCCACAGCAGGAGATTGGTGGCTTCTTTTAGCATCTCTCTGCTCTTTGTGCCTGCTTGACTGTTTATGTATGCCACTGTGATAGCGTTGTCAGACCTTATTTTTATGGCTTCTAAGTGCACACAACTTTGAAAATGAAGGACAGCGAGGTGCACTGCTCTCCTCTCCAGACTGTTTATGTGTAGGTGCTGTTCTTGCGCTAAGCAGATCCCCTGAATGGGAATGGGGTCCAGCACTGACCCCTCCCAACCAGACAGGCTGGCAGACACCTTGCTCAGATTGTCTAAACTCACCCACCAACTCAAAAACTGCTGTAGGAGGTGTGAAACTGGGATCCTGGCCTGGCAGTCCTCAGAGGTCAGATCCAGGCTGACAGCAACTTAATCTGTAGGGTCCACGTGTGAAGGCAAGTCCACGGGACCAGTTCTATTGTCGCCATCATGAAGCCCAGAATCCGAAGAAGACTGTGAACCGAAGCAGAAGATTGGCTCCTCAGCCACTGAACCTCTCTCAACAGGGTCTCTTTGCTGGCTGGCGAGAGGAATACCTTCCCCTCATCAATCTTGAGCACTGCTCCTAGGTGCTCCAGAGTCTGCCACGGCTTCAGAGAGCTTTTCTCCCAATTCATTCGTCAGAGTGGTAGGGCTGGGGAAGGAAGCAGACACATCTAAGGGAGTAACTGTTGATTTTCACTTATTTTTATTATTTCTTTTGCAGTTTACTGTTTTCAACTGGTACCAGGGTGCTTTCTGACTTAAGTTGGAAAGGTACCTGTTTAGGGGATTTTGCTGGTGCAGCTGAGTGTCTCAGTGAGGGTTTGATGGGGTAGCTGTCTCTGGTGATCAGGAGGGGCCTAACCCTAGCACATCATTTCCTTTATACTGGTAGCCTGTGACATCACACGGTACCTGCTGACTGCATATACACACTGTTAGCCATCTTATTTCCGTATACAACACAGCCACACACCACAGGGTAGAGGGATTCAAAGCTAAGGGAAATAGTGCTGCCAACAGACAGGGACAAGACAGAAAGAAGAGGAACCCCGGGAGGGAGAATGGAAGAGAGGGAACAAAGAGGAGGAAAGGATAATGGGACCAGGGCGACAGACTGGGGAAGTCTGGGAAGGGGACAAGGTAGTGGGGCAGGCCGGAATGAGGGTCAGTGGAGGGAGGGGCAAAGGAATCAGGGAGGGATAGAAATCACAAGGGAGGAAGGATCGTGGGATGTAATAACTGTGGAGGGCAGTATTCATGGACACCCTGTGGAGGACGGGGGTGCCCAATCTGTATAAGGCTGGGGAGGCTAGAGAAAGAAGTACTAAGGCTAATGGGGGAAGTGTCAAAGATGATGAAAGGGCATATTAGGTTAGGAGGAGAAGGGAATGTGGAAAGCGCAAAAGACATCCAGGAAAAGAAAAAAGATGGGGGAAATAAGAGTGACTGGGGGTGGTCAGGCCAGGGGGCCAGGGAGGGTGACAGGTATGGGAAACAAATTCGCAAGGAGAATAAGAGGAGGAGTACAGGGAGATGGTAACACAGCAAGCTCAGATGGGGGCTGATCTCTAAGAGAGGGGTCAAAGGAGGGGAAGCACGGTCCATGGGTACAAAGAACAAAACGTCTGGGAAGGGTGATGGGAGAAATAGGTGCATTGGGGCAAGAAGTGTTGAGTACAGTGGAGAACACGGGGGGAGAAACAGCGACAACAGGAGGGAATATTGTGCAGGAGGAAGGAGAAGAGAAGGGGGAAGAAGGGAGGTGCCTCGGTGTTGGGAGACTTGATACTAGGAGAGATCAGGTGGGGCAGCAAAGGGGCGAGGCACAGTAGAATATGGGTGGAAGGCACGCCAGGAATGAAGGCGGAAAGGGCGAGGCAACCTATGCTAAGGTATGCAAGCAGGGGAACGGAAAGGTCTCACCTAATACACCTGGGGACGAATGACCTGGCTGATGGGACAGAAGGGAGGTAAAGAGGAGGTTTGAGAAACTGGGGCCTTTGTGTGAGGGAATGGGCAGATCTGTCACCTTCTCAGAGGTACTTCCCATTCCCAGGGCAAGTATGACAAGAAAAGGGAGAACTGAAGAGCTTAACAAATGGCTAGGGGCCTGGTGTCAGGAAAAGGGGTAAGGGCTGGTTGGGGGCCGGGGGAGACCTGGGAGAACAGCAGCCTGTACGCATAAGATAGACTGCACCTAAATGAGGAAGGAAAAAATGTACCGAAGGCAAGGACAGGGAAGCACATTGAGGAGCACTTAAACTAGTAGGGGAGTGCAGCAGGATGGATTCAGGAGTTCTGAGGCCTAGTGATGTCAACCCAAATGTGCTTATCCCCGTGACAGCAAGGTAAAGAAGAAGGCAACTGCTAAGGGAGCAGACATAAGGGGAAAGAGGCGGGGGGGGTAGAGACAAGGGTTGGAGGGTGGTAACACTAAATGCTAGGAGTCTGGGGAATAAGGGGGCAGAACTACAGGCTCTCCTGGAAGAGGGAGGAGTGGACTTGGCAGCTATAACCAAGACATGGGCCACCCAAATCCACGACTGGGACATGACGGTTCCGGGGTACAGATTACACCAGAAGGATAGGGGGAAGGGGTGGCACTGTATGTAAGGAGGGATAAAATGTGTAAGGGATGAGGGAGACACAGAAGCACTGTGGGTGCAACTATAGGATCCCAAAAACAGATCACTAATACTGGGGATGGTGTACAGGCCACCCTCTCAGTCTGAAGAGATGGACAGGGTACTGGCAAAACAGATCAGAAGGAACTGCGGGGGGATGGTGATAGTAGGGGACTTGAACCTGCCGGGGGTGGAGTGGGACACCTACTACAAAGACCAGAAGGGAGCAGGTAATGCTGGACGCCTTCCAGGAAAGCTTTCTAGTACAGTTGGTCAAGGAACCAACTAGGAAAGGGAACACCCTGCCTCGTGCCACAAATGGGGAGTGGGTGAGGATGTGAGGGTGGAGGAACCACCGGGGGGGTGACCACGGACAATGCGAGTTCTAGTTACAGATGGCTAAAGAGAGGGGCATCTGGCACAAGGGTGCTGGATTCAGGGCGCCAACTTTAAGATGATGAGGGAAGTGGTAAAGGGGTTCCTGTGCAAAATTCAACCGGGTATGGGCACACAACAAAGGTAGGAACTGATAAAGGCAGGGGATAGCAGAGGCAACAGAAACTTGCTGTAGGGCCCAGACTAACAAGGCTAGGGGAAAGAAACTAAGCTGGATAAGCAAAGGGGTGTTAGGGTGAGGAGGAAAAGGGCAGCTTACAGGAGATACAGAAAATCAAGGAGGGAGGAGGATAGGGAGGAATATCTGCAGGAAGCAAAGGAAGTAACCGGGGAGGGGGGTAAGGGCAGCCAAGGTGGCAAGAGAACTCAGGCTGGCGCGAAGGGCATAAAAAAGGGGGAAAAAAACTTCTTTAGGTACATCAGGGAGAAAAGAAGCTGTAAGGAAGGACCAAACTGTAAGAATTAAGGAGTAGGGATGGGTGGAAGAGGGGGGCGAAAAGGCAGAAGTGCTAAACGACTCCTTCTATTCAGTCTTTATGAAAGAAAGGGAGGGGGTGCTACCCATAACAGAAGGGGAGAGAGAAACAGATGGAGGGGGGGATGATAGAGAAATCATAATGGGGAAGGCGCTGGAGGAGTTGAGGGCATTGAGGATGGACAAGGCACCAGGACCAGATGGAGTATATCCAAGAGTGCTGAAGGAGCTAGCAGAGTTCCTGGCAGGACCCTTGGCAGAATTATTTAATTCATCTCTAGGCACAGGAAGCGTACCCCATGACTGGAGACTGGCTCACATGGTTCCCCTCCATAAGAGTGAACCCAAGAATGAACCAGGGAACTATAGGCCAGTAAGTCGAACGTCCATGGTGTGGAAGCTAATGGAGACCATCCTAAAGGAGAGGCTAGTGGCACTACTGGAGGTGATCAGGGTGCAGGACGGGAAGCAGCATGGCTTCGTCAAGGGCAGGTCATGCCAGACCAACCTGATGGAATACTATGACTAGGTGACTAGGCAAATTGACAGGGGCAATGCGGTGGATGTCCTGTACCTAGACTTTAGTAAGACCTTCGATTCAGTACTGCATGGGAGACTTGGAAGCAAGCTACGGGACACAGGAGCAAAACTGGTGAGGTGAGTGGAGAACTGACTAAAAGATAGGCAGCAGAGGGTGGTGGTAGGTGGGGAATACTCTCATCCCCGAAGTCTGTGACAAGTGGTGCTCCACAGGGGTCGGTGTTGGGCTTAATGCTGTTTAGCATATTTATTGCAGACCTCTTGGAGGGCATCAGCAGCAAACCAACCTATTTGCGGATGACATGAAGATGGGAGCGGTGGTGGACAACCAGGTTGGGTGGCAGGGGCTACAGGAGGATCTGACAAGGCTAGCGGCAGGGTCTGACAGATGGCAGCTGGGGTTCAATGAAAAGAAATTCAAGGTACTGCACTTCGGAACAAAACATCCGAGGAGAACCTACTAACCGGGGTGGGGGGGGGGCAGCTGGAGGTAACAGAAGAGGAGAAAGATCTGAGGGTGCTCATCACGGGAGCAATGAACAATTCCACGTAATGCAGAAAGGCAGCGGCAAAGACCAACAAAATGCTGGGGAGCACTGCTTCGAGAAGGGAGGTTCTTCTACCATTATACAGATCGCTGGTTAGACCCTCACCTGGAATACTGCATGCAGTAGCAGCACCTGTACCTACAAAAGGACATTAGGCTGCTGGAGGGAATGAAGCGTGGAGCAATGAAGAGGATTCAGAGCCTGTGGAATTGCCATACGAGAGACTAAGAGTTAAACATGTACACACTGGAGGAGAGGAGGGTCGGGGAAGCATGACTGAGACATTCAAATACATGAAGGGGATACTCAAAACACACACAGAGGGTCTATTCAGGAGGAGGGTGGAAAGAGACACTAGGGGCCATGACATTAGATTGGAGGAGGGAGGTGAGGAGGCACTTCTTTACAGAGAGGGTGGTGGCAAAGTGGAATGCACCACTGGCTGAGGTGGTGGCATATAACACATGGAATGCTTCAAGAAGGGGTGGAACAGGGTAAAGGGAGGGAAGAGGAGGGGGGGTGGGGCAGCTGCTGAATAGGGAGCTAGCTGCAATCTCGAGCAGCCTAGATAGACCAGGACGGCCCTTTTGCTGCTGGCAACTTTCATATGTTCATATTACCCAGCTGTGGTACTACAAAACCTCCAGAGTCCTGTTCACTGACTTTGTCGTCAATGGCGCTCAAATGAGATTGTCCAGGTAGGGACAGACATGATGTCCCCATTGCTGGAGTTGAGCAACCAGGACTATGAGCACCTTCAAGAAAACTCCGGGGCTGTTGCTAGCCTAAATGGGAGCACCCTGTACCGGAAATGCTGCCCTGAGGAACCTCTGATGAGACTGCTGGATGGGACTGTGGAGATACACATCCCTCACATCTATGGCAGCTAGATAATCCCCCAGGTGGACAGCCTGGATGACAATGTAAGGACTCCATTTTGAAGGTCGTGTGGCGAACAAACTTGTTTAGGTGTTTCAGATCCAAAACAGGCCTGACCCCCTTCCCCTTCCACTTCTTGGGGACTGCAAAATAAATTGAGCAGAATCCAAGGCCTTGGTCACTGGGAGGCACCGGAACAATCGCCCCGATCTGCAGTGGCGGGGGGGTCGTCCAGTGTCTGCATCACTGCTTGCCTCTTCACAAGGTCCTTTGGCACTGGTGACGGAAGAAAACACCCCTTTGAAGGAGTGGTAAAGAACTCTATTGCATAACCTAAAGCCAGGATTTCCAGAACCCAAGCATCCAATATTACCTGGGCTCATCTTGTGAAAAAATTGTGGTCTTCCACCAAGGGAAGGGAGGCAGAAATGGGCCCGCGCAACCTCAACTGTGAGGGGCCCACTTTTCACCCTGGACCTCTGTTGCATCTTCAGGCAAGGGCTCCTCTGCTACTATAGCTCTTGAAACCAGAACAGGATTCTTTACTCCTCTGGCTCCCGAAGTTCTGAAAGGGACAAAAACGCCCTCAGTACTGCCTTTGTCAGCTGCCTCCTTGACATTTTGGAATCGAACCAGCCTTTTGCTGTTTTGACACTGGAAGGTGGCCCTTTTTATCCTAGACATCCTTCAGAATATCATCCAGGCCAAAACCAAATAACAAGCCTCCCTTGAAGGCCAAGTTAAACAGCTTGGTCTCTGAAGCCACACACCTCGTACAGCGAACACAATGGGGTAAGTGGAGCGAGCACACATGCATAAATTCTCTACCGCTGCATCCCCTTAAAAGATGGAGGCCATGGATACCAACTGCAAAATGTTCGCCGCCTCTGAATCTGGGGGAACAAAGCTGCCCACGGTCATAACCCACAAGTTTAAGGCGCTGGAAACAATAAATGAGAAACAGGGAGCGTGGAGGTCTTCCCCGTTGGAGGCAAAGGCTCTTCTGCATGAAGCATCCACTCGCTTGTCGTGCAAATCTGCAAAGGCCAAGGAGCCTTCAATATGAATAGTAGTGTTTCTGATGGAGTTATGTATAGCCTTACCCACCAGAGGAGGGGGTTTCCACTTGAGGGGATTTTCTTCCAAAACAGGAAAACACCACACATTAGGCCTCTGCAGATATTTTCTTTGGTCAGCACTTGCCCATTCATGCTCAATAATCCGGTCACAGTGAATAAAGTTAGGAAAACACCCGAGAGCATTAGAGGACGCAGACAAGACAGGATTTACATCTAATGCCTCCATGGATTGCACCTCCCTCAGCTGCAATGTCCTACAAGCCTCAGTCATCAGACAGGACAATGATCTGGCATCAAACAGGGGAAGGGTAGGAATCCTCCTCTTCAGATCAGCCTACACCCCCTTCCCTCCTCCTCAGAGGGTTCGTTATCATCAAGTAACTTCTTTGGGTCAGGATTATCCCCAAGATCCCAGATATCTTCATCCTGACCATCTGTCTGAAGATTTATATTAGCAGCCTTGTCCTGCTCCAGCACACCTGGATGTGCCTGGGTGCCTCGCCCCCGGACCTGAGGGGCCTGGTCTGGTGTTGGGTGTTGTGATGGGATGTCCTGCGGAACATCGAGCCCCAAAAGCTTCCCTAAAAGCAACAAAATGGATCTGTGCAATTCTGCTTTGTCATTATTAGCTGGTATACCAGGCACATCCCCCCAATCCCCCAAAAAAAAAAATCAGTGCTAATTGGGGAGGAACTTGAGACATATTAGCTCGAGTAACACAATGGAGGCAATATGAACTCAGAGAAGAGAGTTGCATTACCCTTCAGCTAATCTTACATCGTCATGGTGCCAAAACTAGTCCTGCATATGCCCAAAATGGCAAAAAATGACGCTAATTAATAGTGGCTAATAAAGGACTACTGCTGCGATCCCAAGCAGCCAGAATTACGTTCACCAATACTGGCTACAAAAAGGATTACTGCTCGATCCCCACCTCTGATTGTGGGGAAAAATAACAGAAAAGTAAAATAAGAGCTCCTACCAGCTGAGTTGGCTGCGAGGAGACTGAACACGCTCAGAGAGACAGGCTAAAAATAAAAGTAAAGCAGAGCCGTCGCGTCTACCACTGGAAAAGTGCTCTGGGAAGTGCACGTGTGTGACATCATGACACTGTACGTGACGCTGGCATGTCACAGGGGCGTGTGCCCAGAGGCTGAAGGAAGCCTCTAAAAGAAAAGGTGCATGAGCCCAATGGACGGGACTAGCAAAAAAAAAAAAAAAAAACTTCGGGAAGCCACACATCGCAGAGGATAACGTTGAGAACGCAACCACCACAGAACCTGTGGCAACTGATGCCCCAAAAGTCTCAAACAACTCTGAGCCTTCAGAGCTCAACCTCCTTGACTAGCTCCTTTTTTTTCCTTCTTTTCTTTAAGCTGAGGAATAATTAAAAGGGAAATGTCCTCTCAAATAAGAAAGCAGAGAATTACAGTAGAAATGTCCCCTCAGTGACAAAACACCAAACAAAAAACACCTTAAAGGAAAAACACAGTCACACTACATTAAGCCAAGGGAAAATGGGGTTTTGGTGGGGGGCTCACCCAAAAGACGGACGGAGACTAAGGGAAAGCCCCAAACAAAACACTAAAATAGCCTTTTTTTGTTAATCAGAGACCTCCTAACAAAACACCCCTTAACTATTGCGGCAGGCATGTCCTCCAATCCAAGCTTAGGCAGTGGAAATGAGGGGAAAAAAGGCAGGTTAGCCAATCTGAAAGCCATAGCTTAACAGGCACGATTTTGATTTTGGGGGGCTCCCTGTAACCAGGCAGCCCCAACCTGCTATGCAGAATTGCAGCCCTACATGTTAGACAGGCAGCAAGTTGTTTTCTTCTTGAGAGAAATTCCTAAGTTGTTCCCTTTGCAGGCATAGGCGGGGGTTTGCTGCTGCCGGAATGTTCAGATGCCCAGGATTCTATCCTGACTACAGCCTAGGCTGTGCCATTTCCTAGTAGGGGTGCACATAACGCATCAGTACTGAATCCCACTAACAATGTGGAGCACAACAGAAAGAATCTATTCCAACGTGAGCAGCAAGAGAAGCACTGGTGGTTTTTAATTTTATTTATACTGAAGGGCCTGTGGACAATAATGGTGGTTAGCATTAGCTTTTGCTTTTTTGGTTTTGGCTTTTATTTATCCCATTAGTCAGTAGTCCCTTTGGGGTTGAGGAGTGCTCTCCTCTGTTCTCCTTCACTACAAGTAAAGTCAGTGACTGATTTCCGTCTGAGCTCTCTTCTGTGATTCCAGTTCTGTTAACACTCCCTTTTATTTATATATATATATATATATATGTTTCGAAAGATGCTAACATCATATGGGACACTGGAAACATTTTCATTTCTAATGTTTCCCCTTATATCTGTGTAAAACTGGATTACCGCCCCCCACACCAGTGTTTCTCAAATGAGGCTACCATGGCCACCAGCAATCATCGCAACAATTTTCAGTGGCCACAGAGCTCCTGAGAGCCCAACTACAAAGATAATGGAATGGACAATTCCTCAACCTTAAAAAAGATGGGAGACGCATTTCAGATGAAAATACATCAGGGCTATATAATGAGTGAAAATAAATGTTTTATCAAAGCGTGCGGAGTAAATCAGAGGGTTTGGGGCAACACAAAATAAGAAGCGAGGCTACCAGTAAGTTCTGGTGGCCTCACTTTGAGGCCATCAGGATCTGGGGATTGAGAACCATTGCCCCAGACTTCATCTGCTCTGGCTGCTTGGCTACACCTAGCCTCATAATCTTCTGTTAATGTCATTGAAAATAATTTCCACAGCACTAGAATGAGAAAACACAAGCAGAGGGCTATGTCAGATGTAAACAAGCAGCCAGAGCAGAGGAAGTCTAGGGGATACTGATCCCTTTCTATTTTAATGAGCACAGTTCTGCTGTAAAGAAAAGGGGTACACAAACACGAAAATATAGAAAACTGAAGCAGAAATGTGTCTACAAAATGTCTTTCCTGCATAGTATGCCCGGAGACGCCAAGGTCTCTTTAGGGAAATAAATCACAAATTCAGTAAGGCACGCGAGTAGAAACTTGAGAAAAGACCACCCCTTGTTTTCATGTTTTGATAGCCAAAGGAAAACTGGATTTCTTACCTACTACAGACATGGTCTATGAGCAGCGACACAGAGTCTAGGGTACTGTCAAGTTTGGTATTATGGTAGAGGCACCGGTCCCGCTGTAGCTCCACCGCCTGGCGTAGCAGCGTCTGTAAACGGCGTGGTGGCAGCATCACTGATGGTGGCAAGTATGCTTAACAGAAAAAATTTAGTTGGAAGTGAACCGTCTTAAGTGTCTATATTACTTTAAAATGCTGTCGGATCATTGTTCTTTTGGTACATTACTCTTAACAGTACATTTGAAAAGGTTCCTGTTAGAAACTATTTTAACTTCGATTACTATGGTTAACATTAATTATAAAAAGGGTCTCAGAAATGCTGCAGTCTGATTGGCTGTTAGGATTCCAACAGCCTTACATTAATCCATGTTATGCTGTCTTGTACAGCCTGATCACCATGGCACATGGATTCTTCCTGTCAGCATTCCATCCTCTAGCACTGCTGAATAACTGGAATGCTGCATTCTGATTCTGAATCAGCATTCTTAAACTGTTGGTGGAAGAACTATTTTGCTAAAAATCTCTCTAAATGAGGATAACATTCAAAAAGTATACTTTTAACACTTTTCTTTAAGAATATTTTTTTTTTTTATAATAGCAATAAGACACTCCCAGGAGTTAGATTAACAGTCAATCAATCACCCCCTAGGGGCAATATGGCACTCTGCTGCGCCTCGTGCCACATTACATCCCTAGGGGGTGATTAACAGACTGTTAATCTAACCCCAGGTCATGCCTTATTGCTTAATTACTACCTACTAAATGAAAAAGTGCATCATCACTGGAGGCCAGCACAAACAAACTTTCAGAAAGAAACATTAGCAAACTGTAAATACTTGGAAATGAACTAAAAAAGTTAAATCACTAATTTAGTAATCTGCAAGTCAGTGAAAAATGAACTTACTTTGCAGTTTGTCTAGGAGTTTTGATCTGGAAGCGTTCCCTTTCCCTTCCCATTCCGCTTTTATACGCAAGTCATCTGCATGACTACACATTAAATATCTGTATCCAAACACATACAAAAAACAAACAGCAAAATATTACTAGAATGTGCAGTATTTTTCAGTTTGTTAACCAGGTAATAAAGTATTACATAAAACAGCACAGAAATCTGCAAAGTGGAATTTGGCCTAGGTATAGAAAAAGTACAGTTACGTAAGGACTTACCGTAAAAGTACATCTTCGAGAGGAGCTCTTGCAGCAGGCAATACCAATAGGACTAAGACAGCCAGGCGTTAGGACCCCACAGAAAAATATTCTAGCTAGCAGTCTGTGGCGGGGTTTCCGCCTGACGTAAGACGAGGTACAAAGGGGGCGGTTCCCTAGCGCCGTCTCAGTTCTTCCGCCAGAGAGCTAGCTAACAAACAGAATGGAGAACCGAGGAGGGTCTCCCATACCCAAAGAGAAGGAAAAAATAAATATGTTCCTGGGGGTAGGAGGGTAAGAAAGCCACCTGCTGCAAGAGCTCCTCTCGAACATCTGTTACGGTAAGTTCTTACATAACTGTACTATCTCACTTCGAGGGGAAGCTATTGCAGCACGTAATACCAATAGGACAGAGTCCCAAGCAGTACCCAGAGACAGACCCAGGTCAGATGGGAGGAGGATAAACTGATCACTGACAAGTTGGAGCTTAGGAAAGGAGACCCTGAAGGACTGCTAGTCCAAAGCCTGCTCTCCTCCTAGAGGCAATGTCCAAACTGTAATGTCTGATGAAGGTATGCACTGAGCTCCAGGCAGCAGCAGCGCAGAGGTCTGCAGAAGATGCATTCTGCAGAGAGGCAAAAGAAGTTGCCACAGCTCTGGTGGAGTGGCCCCTAACCGATCCCGGTAAGTGTTTATTGGAGTGCTGATAGCAAATGGTGATGCAATACACCAACCATCTGGTCAGTGTTTGCTTGGTGACAGGAGCCCCTGTCTTCCTATAGGCAAACGACACGAACAGCTGGTCAGTCTGCCGAACGGAACTAGTTCTGTCAAGGTAATACCCGAGGATCCTACGTACATCCAAGAGTATGCAACAGGGCCTCCCCTTTATTAGAATACTTTGGATAACAGACTGGAAGCTGGATGTCCTGGTTCAAGGTAAGTTCGGACACCACCTTCGGTAAAAACTTAGGGTTAGTATGCAGTGCTACCCTGTCCTTGTGGAAAATAAGGTAAGGCTCTTTACACATCAGAGCCTGTAGCTCGGAAACTCTCCGAGCAGAAGTAATAGCAACTAAAAATAATGCTTTCCAAGAGAGAAAGCGAAGCTTGCATGTCACGGCTGGCTCAAAGGGAGGAAGGGTGAGCTTCTCTAAAACAAAAAGAAGATCCCATGGAGGGACAAGATCCCTCTGTGGGGGTCTGATGTGCAAGATTCCCCTCAAGAAGGTCTTGCACACATCGAGCTGTGCCAGAGTCCTCCCGTTCATCAGTGCATGGTAGGCTGACAAAGCACAGAGGTGCACCTTAATGGACAAGTAACTGAGGCCAAAGTTCAAAAGATGGAGTAGGTACTCCAGCATGTAATTTACCAGACAATCCAAGGGATCCAGGGAATGGGGTGCTGCCCATAAGCAAAAATGCTTCCACCTGGTGGAGGGCTTTCTCGCTGCTACTAAGACCTCTGCCACTCTACGTGACACCCCCAATCTTTCCTCAGCTAAGACTGCAAGAGCCAGGCATGCAGGTGCAGAGGCTGCAGAGCTGGGTGGACAAGCGTCCCTTGGTCTTGGGAGAGCAAGTGAGAGGAGAGGAGAGGGGCAACTGCATGGGAGGTTCCGTGGCCAGTTGCTGCAGCAGCAGCGGAGACTAGATGTCGAGGCCAGAGAGGAGCTACCAGAATCATCCTGGCTTCCTCCATCTGCAATTTTAAGACTCTCTGAAGGAGAGGGAAGGCATATAGAAACCTCCCTGTCCAGGAGAGGGACAATGCGTCTCGCCAGAAAACACCAGGTCCTGGATCTAGCGAGCAGAAATTTGACAGTCTGGCGTCGCATGGGGACACAGAGATCCAACTCTGGACGACCCCATCTTCCAAAGAGGTCTTCTGCCTCCTCTTGATGCAATTCCCACTCGTGATTCAAAAGTCGAGAACAACTTAAGACTGTCTGCGAGAACATTCTGGACCCCTGGTACGTGAACTGCCGTGATATCCAGACCATGTTCTACTGCCCAGTGCCACACTCTCATGGCCTCCCTGCACAGGGGGTAGGAGTGAGTGCCCCCTTGCTGTTGAGATGAAATACTACCGGGGTGTTGTCTGACTGAACTGGGAGTGGGCCCCAGTAGATCTGGTCTTGGAAAGCCTGGAGGGCGTACAGTACGGCTCTTATTTCCAGAATACTGATGTGTAGAGACTGTTCCACTGTATTCCAAGAGCCCTTCATTCAGTGTACATCCAGATGGGCTCCCCAGCCTAGACACAAAGCATCCATATTAAGGATCTGCATCGGACTCAGCCTCTGAAAGGGAACTCCTACTTCGAGGTTGACCAGAATTAGCCACCAAAGAAGACAGTGACGGACCACCTCCGATATTCGAACAGGTTGGTCCAGCTTGTCTACGCCCTGGTCCCACTGAACTCTGAAGTGCCACTGTAGAGTCCTCATGTTCAGCCATGCCAAGGGAACCGTGGTTATGGTGGCTGCCATATGCCCTAGCAGTTGCAGGATTACTCTCGCTGCGACTCGGTCCAAGGTCTGCACTCTCCGGGCAACTCCTCTTAGCCGTTCTGCTCTGTCTGCCAACAGAAAGGTCCTGCCTTGACTGGTATCTAGAACCGCCCCAATATACCGAAGCTTTTGGGAGGGCCAAGGATGTGACTTTGACTAATTCAGAGTGATGCCCAGGGACTGGAACATCAGGGTTGTGTATTGCAAGTCACTGTTCAGCTGGTCTTCCAACTGGGCAGAAATAAGCCAGTTGTCCAGGTAAGGGTAGCCAAAGTGGCCTTTCCTTCTCAGGGCCGCTGCTACCACTGCCAGACACTTGAAGACTCTTGGTGTGGACGAGAGGCCGAATGAGAGTACCCTGAACTGATAGTGCTGACCTTGGAAAGGGAAGCGGAGGAATTTGCTGTGCATGTATGTATCCTGCATATCTAGGGAGCACAACCAGTCTCCTCGATGGATCATGGGCAATAGGCTTGCTAGGGTCACCATTCTGAACCTCCTATACTGGATGTTTTTGTTCAATTGGCTGAGATCCAATATAGGGCGGAGGTCTCCTGTTTTCTTGGGAACCAGACAGAAATGTGAATAGAAGCCTTTGCCCTGCTGGGTAGGTGGAACCACAGTGGATGGCCTTCTTGTGCAGAAGGGCCTGTGTTTCTGCTTTCAGAAGAAGGGCATGGATGGGCGAGCAATGGGAAGGGATAGGGAGACCATCTGGAGGGCAGCTCAGAAACTCCAGGGAGTTGCCCCTCTCTATTGTCTGAAGGATCCACTGGTCTGAGGTGATACTGGACCACCCTGACAGGTAAAGGGAGACTCTCCCTCCTACTGTCTCCCCCAGCGGGATCTGCAGATGGGGGAGGGACGGCAGGGAGTCATGCTGTGTTTGGGAGGCTGGACAAGGGGGTTTGGGGCGCCTTGGGATGGTTGGGACCCTGGGTGCCGGAAGGGACAGGGTGGCCGTGTCTTTTGAAGGCTCCTTTTCCCTTGTTGCCCTTGGTTTCCAGAAAAGGACGACGATGGGAGGTCTGTGGCTCTGATTTGTACATCCTGTGTATATCAGCTACCACCTTACCTGAAGCCCCAGGATGACTTTCTCCTCTTGCCCAAAAAGAACGGAAGCCTAGAAAGGGGCATCTAGGATAGCATCCTGCATGTCCAGGTGGAACCCTGATACTCTGAGCCAGGTGTGCCTCCTCATGCAGATGCCTTAGGCTGCAGCCCTGGCCGTCATGTCTGCTAAATAGTAGGAGCACCAGAGCACGTGCTTATCTATGTCCATACCAGACTGGATGAAAGCCATGAGCTCATTCTTGGTGGCAGAGTCCATCTGAGCCTTCACCAGGTCCATGGTCTTCTCCCAGAGGGACTTCTGGTTAAGTTACCATGTGGGCTAAGAAATTCAGAACACGGACAGTCCCAGTGGTTGACGTATAAACTTTTCTAACCATATGGTCCAGCTTTTTAGACTCAGGGTCTGGAGGCTGCACTCATATGTTTAGGTCGCTGAGCTCTTCCATGAGCTGCTGTGAGCACCATGGAATCTGCATTGGGATTCTCCCCCAGGAATGGCTCCCCTTTATGCGTCCTGCATAGCCTGTCTGCCTTGCTTGACACTGCAAACATGGTGGAGAGGCGCTGCCAGGTGAGCCTGGTAACATCCTGAAAAGGCTCCACTAAAGGTGGAATAACCAAAGATTTAGGGTCTTTGGATCCCAGAAAACTTTGCCAAGCAGCGCCTCTCTGGGTCAAGCTCCTCCGTGCCCCACTAGTAGACTGTCTGAATATGCCTCATATCATATCTAGATACGAGGGGTTATCCAGGGGGGACCTTGGCGAGTCTCTTGGACTGGGGGAGGGAAGTGGAAGATCATCCCCTGAAGAATAATCGGAGGATGAATCCCCTGCATCACTGCCAGAGGACAACGGCGGGCAACCGCTTGAAGAAGGTACAGACGATGGGTGTCTTCTTTTTCAGACTGGGCGGTGGATGAGACCCCTTATCAGGCCCCTGACCACCAGTGGGTGGAAGAGGCGTTGCGGGGGTTTCCCCTGGGGAAGGCTCCGGAGACCTAAAGAGCAAGTCCCCTTTGACAGTGTTCCACCAAGAGGTGAACAGAGCGCCGATGTCCACTAAGGGAATGACCGGAGGAGTGGGTGTCGGGTGTGAGGGATCGGCGCCGGGCCCTCAGGGGCAGGCATCCAGTCAGGGGATTCCTCTAGTATTGTATCAGGCTGCAGGTCTGGCTCAGTATCGGGGCACACCTGTCATCCAACCCGGCAACTGGCTTCAACAGAGTGATCAGGCAACTGATCCTCGGGAGTAGGGACAGATGCCTGGTCTTTGGCTGCTGACAGCCTTTTATCGTCCAGTTGCACCTGGTCCTGGCCAGACGGCAAACTAGCCTGGCTAACGGGTCGACTGTCACCTGCAGGAGACTTCCCCTTTGCAGGGGGCGGAGGCATCCGATGCCGGATGGTCTCCTGGCATCTGGTGGAGTCAGAGTGTCTGCGTTTGTCGGACGAACCACTGGACTTGCAGCCTACTTCCGAAGACCTGCCTGCAGACGCCTGTCCCTCTTGGGTCGACCCTTGAGAAGGTCTGTGGGGTCGGTGTGCCAAGGGGAGCTGGGCAGATGAGCGCCCAGCAGAAGAGGACTCCTTACTTTTTTCATGAGATGAGGAGGATGCCTTCTTGGAGCGGTCCCAGAGGCAGCCAGGGACTGACCTCGACCCTCGCCAGAGGCCAAGGAGGTGGAAGCCTTTATTGAGGGGGTTTGGGGCAGGACTCGACCTGTCCTATCTTTCTCCGGTGATGGTGAAGTTTACCTCCCGATGACTTCTATTTTTTGGGGAGAATGGGACTCTAGCGGGGTATGAAAAACTGCATCCCGACAGCGATTTCTGCATGGCTGCCACCTGTTTCTCTAGAAGATAGGCCTTCAAGGCACTGGCTCTTCTGATGCAGGTGTTGTTGCTGAATTTCTGGCAGTGTGGGCAATCGTAGGGCCAGTGGTCTTGGCCTAGGCAGATCAAGCAAGCTGCGTGGCCGTCCTTGGCCGGATCTGACTTGCGCCGCATGAGACAAGGCGAAGATGTGCAAGAACATCAAATGACTTGTCGAAAAAGACAATAAACTATCAAATTAACTCGATTTAGCGATTAAAAAAAACGTAGTCAACTGCGAAGTCTAGCCATCCGTGGAGCTGAACTAAGCAGGCCGATGGCGGGAAAAGAATGGAGATGGCGCCAGGGGACCGCCCCCCTTTATACCACGTCTGATGGGTGAAGCCGATGTCGAGGGCGGTCCCCTGCTACAGACTGCTAGCTATAAGATTTTTCCGTGGGGTCCCAATGCCTGGCAGCCTCAGTCCTATTGGTATTACCTGCTGAAAAAGCTCCCCCCCAAGTGAGCCACAGTTCTGATTTTTATGCCTGGGTTTCCTGCCTGCAGTGCTGGCTGGTTCCCGGGTCCGTGTGCCCAGAATGACTGTTTGAGTAATCCAACTCATTTTGTTGATCATAAGTGTCTGAAGACTCCACTGTCAGTTCCACTTACTGTAATACAGTAACATAATAATTTAAGGTAGGAAGGGACTTCAGGTTCATAAAGTCCACTCATCTCCCTCATAAGCAGGGACAAATAGGAATGTTGTACATGCTAGCAATAATACACGACAGGCTGGGAGTCACTGGGCTATACCGGACCGCCCAAGGGCATGAGGCACAATGACTCAACGAGGGATAAAGAATTTATATAAACTTTAATCATTTCAACTGAAATGTGATTGAGAGTTTAAACTCAGAAATCTGATGGAAATTTATTAACAACCGGGGGGGGTTCAAGTAATGTCATTAAAAGTTCAAAAACAGTCTTATTAAACTTTAGGCTTGTGTCAACTCCCTGAACCTTGATACAATAAGCATCACTTTAATTTGAGCGTAACTGGGCTACATATATAGAAATCATTTATAATATATCTAACATATGAACACATAAAAGTTGATTTCAAATATTTTTCTGTATTCGATTCAATAGAATGTTCTTGGATATCCTTGATTGTGGCTCTTAACTTTTAAAAATAGACATTATTTACATGAGTTATAATACTGCATAAGGACACCACATTATGTATTAATACTGTGTCTTGTACACTGTATAAACTTGAAAAATCTAATACAATAAAAAGAATGTTGTCCACAAATACAAGATATCCCACACACCTCACTACCCAGGTACTGTGATTCTCCTTTGTAAGCAGAAATTTGTCCAAGCATACCTTGAAGGCCTGCACTGTCTTCATGTCCACACACTTTGCTGGTAAGCGGTTCATAGTTTCACTACCCACTGGGAAAAGTGCCACAGGAGGTGGTGGGAGCGAGCACAGTGGAGGGATTTAAACATTCCTGGGATAGACATAACGGAATCTTAGAGGTGGGAAGGAGGGGTGAGAAGCCATTGACCATGTAGTGTCAGAGGCCACAAACTAGTATAGGGCAGACTAGATGGGCCTGACGGTCCTTATCTGACGACAATTTCTAGGTTTCTATATTTCCTAATGTTACCAATGATTTTACCACCTTTGAGCTTCACGGCATGTCCCAGCATCCTGCTAGAGCACATCAGATTTAACATTTCCTAGCCACTCACTAAAATCTTGATTTTATATCTAAAAAGTACAGCTGTAACTCAGGGCATGCGCAGTCATGGCCATACTTTTCAAATGTAAAATTAACACCGTTAGACTTCTCATTTTGGATAAAGAAACACTCTGAAGAACTCACAAGACAATATTGTATTGTGCGATTGTCAACTCAAATAAGCTGAAAAATAACCAGCTCGTGCAAGCACGAGTTTACCATCACCAGTCTGTGCCATTTTGGGAATGAGACAGTGCAGGCAGCTGAAAGAGCGGATCACTCCTATTTCTAAAATAGTATTTTATGTGCCGTTTCTAATAAATCTTCATTTTCTAACCAGCGCAGGACACATAAAAGTACCGACTAGCATAATAGTAGCAGGTAAAATATGACATCTGCAAAGAAAGGGAAGAAAAAAAAATTTACAAGCTGACAGTGTCAGCTCTAAAATCTTGCTTTTAGAGCAGAAAGCAGCTGACTAAAAAAGCTACTGTTTTTCTTACTAATTTAACACTTCAGTCTCAGCAGGAGTCAGTGCCTGCTGGGATTAAGCAAACAGTTACTTTATTAGAAGGGGTCTCAATTAGGGTTAAAAAAAATAAATAAATAAAGTCAGTGTGTTTTTCTGTGTTGGGGAAGGG
Organism: Neoceratodus forsteri; assembly: GCA_016271365.2. Classification (NCBI taxonomy): domain Eukaryota; kingdom Metazoa; phylum Chordata; order Ceratodontiformes; family Ceratodontidae; genus Neoceratodus; species Neoceratodus forsteri. Next base: position 237,547,631 of record CM057451.1, read on the forward strand.
TCTTGTATCAACCCAGTTTGATAAATCAGTAGGAGGGGAGAGAGGTTAATTAGGGGTGTGGTTTAGGCAGTAGAAAAGCAGGTGACTCCAATTACAACTTCCTGCTGCTAGATTTTGGATGATAGAAATCTTGCTTTTAGAGCAGAAAGCAGCTGACTAAAAAAGCTACCATTTTTCTTACTAATCACCCTCCATCCCACCCTAAGCCAGTTCTACTTTTATAGTCACTGGATTTGACTGATAACATGAACTTCCTGTTTGGCAGTAGGAAGGGAAGGATCATAGAGAAACATTAATTTTGTCAACACTGAAGGAAAAAAGTAACTCTTTCTCCACCCCACCCCACCCCAGCTGCTGGAGGTCCGACTCTGAGCAAAGAAGGAGGAGACTACTGAAGAATACAGGAAGTTGCCGTCCCAGAACAGGAAGGGTGAGAGTTGTGAGGAGAGAGTAAGCAAACAGAGCAACAGGAGAGGGGACACAAAATAAGACACGATGGTAGTGGTGCAGTGCAATGGCTGTGGGGCAGCAGTGTTTAGGGTTACCACCTTTCAAGAAGCCCAAAGTGGGACATTTCTTACTGAATCATGATTTTTCGCAGGACAGTACATAACCTTGACTAGTACAACAGACTTGTTTTCTCTATGTAATCAGAATTAAGGCTAGGTATTGTAGTTACATGGTTGCTTCTATGGTTTCACATCATTTTAATGTATTTTAGTTATGGTATTATGGTTTTCTGCAACATTTAGTGGAAAGTTAGAAAATATTTTTCTACTATAAAGTCAGGACATGTAGTATTTTTCATGTCTTTTTGCAGGACACAGTTGCCCAAATCAGGACTGTCCTGCGAAACACAGGACAGGTGGTAACCTTAGCAGTGTTCCGGGAGACATTCTGGAGGCTGCGATGCTGCCCTATTTGCAGGCACCTCTGGTCTGAGGGAAGAGGTTGCCCGTCTCTAGGCTGACCTGGCTAGGATTCATGAAACCGCCTCCCCCACCCAGGGACCACCAGGGCCACCGCCGCTACCTCAGAGGTTGCCAAGAAAGACGAGCAACTGGAGCAAGGTGGGCTCAGGGAGGAAGAGGGTGGTGGAACAGAAGTGCATCAGTCCAGCTGTACCTCTCCACAATTCATACGCTGTTCTGGCGGACAGTGGTTCCTCTATGGAGGCACCTGCAGTGGAGACCAAGGAGGATGCTGGAAACCTCCACAGAGGAGGCCCACAGGAGGGTGGCACGGGACCCCACAGGGGAAGGAAACAACTCCTGGTGGGGGGACTAAATCATTAGGGGGTAGAAGTGGGGGAAGAAGGGGAGAGGGAGGAAAGGTGCCTGCCTGGCGCCATGACTTGGCGAAGCCTCAGGATCATGGGAGCAGCTGCACAAGGGAGGGAGCTGGATGTCACTGTCCACCTAGGGACAAATGACCTGGCTAGAAATGGGATACGAGCAATGCAAGAGGAGTCTGTAGAGTTGGGGAGGGGCCTAAGACAAGTAGCACATACAGTAACCTTCTCAGAGGTGCTGCCTGTCTATGGTAAGGGTGATGCTAGGGTACTCCACACCATGGAATTCAATGAATGGTTGAAAAACTGATGTAGAACTCAGGGTTTTGGCTTCACTGGGGAGTCACCTGGAGGGATGTAGGCCTATACTGGCACGATGGTCTGCATCTGTCCCAGAGGGGAACCAGGATCCTAGGTGATAGGTTTAAATGCTTCAGTTGCAAGCATTTAAACTAGCCAAGGGGGGGGGGCACCGAAAAGGAGCAGGGAAATCCCAGCCTCCCCCCACAAAACACTGTAATTAACGAGGTAAACACCAAGGTAACGAAGTCATTAGGGAGCAAGACAGAGATAAATGCAAAAAAAAGGCAAAGGCAGTAAGGACAGGGATGGGGCTAAAAGGGGTAAGGCCATGAAAAAATGGAAGGTGAGGAGTACCAATGCCCGTAGTCTGTGTAACAAGCTCCCTGAACTAGTGGTCTTGATGTAAGAGGGATGCCTGGATATTGTGGCAGTCACAGAAAAATGGTATACAGAGAACCATGACTGGGATGTCAACATATCAGGATGCACAATCTACAGGAGGGACAGGGAGGGTAAAACAGGAGGAGGAGTAGCTCTCTATGTAAGGGAAGGGATCAAAGAGACAGAACTAAAGAGTAAACAGGGAGCAGATGAGGCACTCTGGGTCACCCTGGAGACAGGAAATGGTGCCACAATCCACATGGGGGGTTGTACACAGACACCCATCTCAGGGGGAGGGAATGGACAAGGAAACGATATAAGGCATCCTTAGAATGGCAGAAAAAGGGGAGATATTGTTGATGGGGGACCTGAATATGCCAGATGTTTACTGGCGCACCTTTGCTGCAGGCACATCCAAAAGCAGGCTAATTCCTGATGCCCTACGAGGGGCATGCCTCAGACAGCTAGTAATGGAACCCACTCGGGAGGGAGCAATCTTAGACCTGGTACTCTCAACCGGGGACAGAGAAAGAATCTCTTATTTAGAAGTGGGTAGCCATCTGGGAACAAGCGATCACCAAACAGTGTGGTTCACGACAAACACAACTGTTTCAAAATATGAGTCTCACTCTACTACAATAAAGTTAATGATTTTAATTTTTAAATTCAAAGTCATGAAGTTCCTCTCTTTGAAAAATATATATATATTTCGTCCCAAAATATGACTTGTAGAGACAAACTTGTTTCAATACATAGTCTCTTAATATTACATTTTCATATAGGCTCCTAAAAAAGGTTTTTCATCCAAGTAGTAACATTTCAGAACTTAAAGTGTTCCTTCATCAGACTTGGAGCTTAATATTCACTGTATAAACAAGGAATTAAATAATGTATTAGAACAATACTATTTTGAATAAGTATATTTTAACTTGTTTTTTAAAAATTATTTTTTTCAAAATTTATAAATAGAAATCAGGTGGAACAGACCTGATGGGACCTGTTAATCACTTGCGAGTTTAAATGGTGCTGGGAGGATGCGTTGCGTCTCTTACAGACTATAATTTAGAAATCTGTTAACAGTAAACAAAAAGGGAAAAGCTTCATTAAGCCTGAATTTATAATGTTCATATAGGTGAGAATCACCATCAATTATAAAGTAACTTACTGAGAAAATTCTCAATTCAAATGAGCGAAGTCTAGACGACTTAGAAACTAGGGTCAAGCGGTTTCTGTAGAACGCTATGGTAAAAAAAAATCAAAATCATTACCGAAAAGTAATAGTGTTTCAAATCTGAAAAGAACCGTATTTTGTGCTTCAGTTACCTTAACTGCACAATTATTATTCTCTTTTTTTCGTATTTCTTCCACGAGTTTTAAAAGTTTAAATCCAAATGGGGATACAAAGGCAACAAACCTGGCATAAGCGCTCGGCGCCATTACCCACTGAAAGTGCTGTGTAACATACACTAACACCTCTAAGGTGAGCAAGAAGGGCCGGGCCACATATAAACACACCTGGTGGCGTGCTGACGTCAGTAGGGACGTCACCTGTGTGGCCCGGTCAGAGAAGAAACCGAGTTCTGTAATGGATCCAATTCCTGAAATTATAGGTCTACCCGGGGGATGATTTAAATCTTTATGTATTTTGGGTAGAATATAAAATAGTGGTGTTCTTGGTGTTTTATTTATAAGTTCTTCCATGACCCACTGATCTATTATACCTCTATCATTAGCTTTTGTAACTGTTTCTGATTACAGTAAAAATCTGGTCACTAATACTTGGTCACACATTAAAGACCACATCAGGTGAATTCAGCCGTTTACGCTATATTATTCAAACATGATAATACCACTTGGTTATTTACATTAGCGTAATCTTTAAACTTGGAATTGTTCAAATTCCTACTATGGTAATAGAAAGCTTCTGGAAAATTTGTTTAAACCACATATTCGTATCTTTTATGTATTCAGTTCCAATATTTGATGTAATATACTCTTTTATGCTTTTTGTAAGCTTACTGATTTATCATCTCATTTTTGAATAATAATGTCCAAATGTGCGTCTAGAGCTAAAGTAGCTCTATAGCGCACAGAGTTTATTAGCAGAAGGGGACTCAGTGGGATATTTCCACCTACTCGGTTTCTTCTCTGACCGGGCCACACAGGTGACGTCCCTACTGACGTCAGCACACCACCAGGTGTGCTTATATGTGGCCCAGCCCTTCTTGCTCACCTTAGAGGTGTTAGTGTATGTTACACACAGCACCTTCAGCGGGTAATGGCGCCGGGAGCGTTTGCGCGTGTTTGTTGCCTTTTGTATCCCCATTTGGATTTAAACTTTTAAAACTCGTGGAAGAAATACGAAAAAAAGAGACTAAAAATCGTGCAGTTAAGGTAACAAGCACAAAATGCAGTTCTTTTCAGATTTGAAACACTATTACTTTTTGGTAATGATTTTGATTTTTTTTACCATAGCATTCTACAGAAACACCACTTGACCCTAGTTTCTAAGTCGTCTAGACTTCGCTCATTTGAATTGAGAATTTTCTCAGTAAGTTACTTTATAATTGATGGTGATTCTCACCTATATGAACATTATAAATTCAGGCTTAATGAAGCTTTTCCCTTTTTGTTTACTGTTTACAGATTTCTAAATTATAGTCTCTAAGAGACACAACGCATCCTCCCAGCACCATTTAAACTCGCAAGTGATTAACAGGTCCCATTAGGTCTGTTCCACCTGATTTCTATATACAAATTTTGAAAAAACAAGTTAAAATATACTTATTCAAAATAGTATTGTTCTAATACACTATTATTTCGTTCCTTGTTTCTAAAGTGAATATTAAGCTCTAGGTCTGATGAAGGAACACTTTTCAAGTTCTGAAACGTTAATACTTGGATAAAAAACTTTTTTAAGAGCCAATATAAAAATGTAATATTAAGAGACTACATACTGAAACAAGTTTGTCTCTACAAGTCATATTTTGGGACAAAATATATACAGGTTACTCACCTGTAACAGGAGTTCTAGGAATGGTATATGTTGTTCATCCACACTGTCTGGCAGGTTCCTTGCCACTTTAAATCTTGCCGGAAGGTCTTCAAGCTGGCTCCTCCCACCCACCCGGGAGGTAAAACTCTCAGCTCCGCCCCATGACGCCAGATCTAGCCCGCTGGAAGCTCAGGTTGTGCGTCGAAGCCGGGGAGGTCGGGTGGGTCGTGTGGATGAACAACATACCATTCCTAGAACTCCTGTTACAGGTGAGTAACCTGTATTTCTAGGGACATGGATATGTTGTTCAGCCACACTGTCTAGCAGTCTCCTAGCAGTTCTCCGTGAGGAGATAGGCAAGGCGCACACCCCCTACTTAGGGAATAGAGACTGGAGAACCGAGGCCCCAAAACCAGCATTCCGGCGTGACTCAAGGTCGACGTGGTAATGGGTGATGAAGGTGTGTGCTGACTTCCAGGTAGCAGCCCTGCAGATAGCCTGGATAGGGATGTCCCTGGAAGCAGCCACCGATGCAGCAGTATGACGGGTAGAATGAGCTCTTATCCCTCTGGGAGGCTCCATGCCCGCCAACTTGCAGCAGAGATCTATGCAGGAGGTGACCCACCTGCTTATCGTCCGCTTGGCTGCAGGTCTGCCAGGTGCGACTTCAGCGTAGGTGACAAACAGCTGGCGAACCTCTCCCCGAATTTCAGCCGTGAGCTCCTTATAATAAGCAAGCGCCCTTCTAGGGTCCAAAGTATGGAGCCTGTATTCGGCCTCCGAGGTGTGATTGGGGTAGAACACCGGCAGAGTCAACACCTGGTTAAGGTGAAACTCCGACACCACCTTCGGAAGGAATTTCGGGTGGGGGCGCAGGACAACCTTGTCCCTGTGGAAGACCAGGTAAGGAGACTCAATGCAGAGCGCCTGGAGTTCTCCCATCCTTCTGGCTGACGTGACAGCCACCAAGAAGGCGGTTTTCCACGACAGGTGAGAGAGTTCATACCTGTGCATTGGTTTGAATGGCTTGCCCATGAGCTTAGCCAGTACCAGCAGTAAATCCCACGGAGGTGGAGGTTCTTGCACCGGAGGAGAAATGTGATCAAGGCCTTTGAAAAAGCGCCAGACCACCTTCTCCTGCGCCACCGACTGCTCCCCGGCCCGTGCCCGGTAAGCAGAGATGGCTGCCAGGTGCACCCTTAGGGTCGTCGACCTAAGCCCTTGACTAGAAAGGGACCATAAATAGTCCAAGATGCTTGCCAAAGGACAGGAGGAAGGGTCCAAGCCCTTGCCCTGACACCAAATGGAAAATCTCTTCCATTTCAAGGCATAGCATTTCCTGGTCAACTCCTTACGGGACGCCTCAACAACATTGAGGACCTCGTCAGAAAGACCCAAAGCCTGGAACTCTAGCCGCTCAGAAACCAGGCCGTCAGGTGCAGGGACTGAAGGTCCGGATGGAACACCTTCCCCTGATTGACTGAGAGCAGGTCCGGGCGAGCTGGAAGCTGCCTCGGGAGCCTGGAGCTGAGACTGAGGAGATCTGGGTACCAGAACTGGCGGGGCCAGTCTGGGGCTATCAAGATCACCTGCGCCTTGTCCCTCCTTGCTTTGAGAAGCACCTTGTGAATCAAGGGAAATGGGGGAAAGGCATAGAAGAGGCCCGGGGTCCACAGCCTTGAGAAGGCATCCCCCTGCAGCGAGCCCTGCTGAGGGGGGCGGGCATGAAACAGCCTCAGCTCCGCGTTCTCCCTGGAGCAAACAGGTCCACCTGAGGTGTGCCCCAGTGGGAGAACAGATCTTGTACCTCCGGCAGGACAGACCACTCGTGAGATGCAGCCCTTATCCGGCTCAGGGCATCGGCCAGGGTGTTGGAGGCTCCTGCCACATGAATGGCTAGGAGATCCGCCTCCAGGCTGCGCACGAGTGACCAAATGCGGAGAGCTTCCTTGCAAGAAGCATGGAGCGTGTCCCCCTGGTGGTTTAGGTAGTACATGGTCGTGGTATTGTCCGTCTGGACTCGGACCACTTGACTCCGGAGAAACAGAACAAAGGCGGTGAGAGCTAGGCGGACCGCTCGAAACTCCAGCAGGTTGATGTGGCATCGGGACTCCCTGGGACCAGAGGCCGTGCGCTCGGTGTTCCCCCAGATGGGCACCCCAACCCATCAGAGAGGCATCGGTCGATAGAGAGACCGTCGGCTCGGGGCGGACAAACGGGATGCCCTCCTGCAGATGAGATGGAACGGTCCACCACCGGAGAGCGTTCCACATCTCCTGGGTCACCATCACCATCTGGTCCAATGGATCGCAGCATTGTGACCACTGGCTGGCCAGTCCCCACTGAAGGGGGCGCATGTGCCAGCGTGCCCAATGGACCACGCTGGTACAGGCGCCCGCGACACCAAGGGCGCCAGGAAGTCCGGGCAGGCGCGATTGCCCAACCAGAAATGATTGGGCAAAGGAGGTAAGAACCTCGGCCCTGTCCACCGGGAGCTGTGCTCTGGCTCGAAGAGAGTCGAGCTCTGCCCCGATAAACAGAATCACCTGCTTCGGCTCGAGTTCCGACTTGGCCTCGTTGATGAGAAGGCCGACTTGAGAGCAAACCTGGAGGGCCAGATCTCTGGACCGCTCCATCTCCTGTCTGGAGGGGGCTGCTATCAGCCAATCGTCCAGGTAAGGGTACACCCGGACCCCTCGGCGCCGCAGGAAAGCTGTCACCACTGCAATGCATTTGGTGAAGACCCTGGGAGCTGGAGACAGGCCGAAGGGCATGGCTCGGAACTCGAAGAGGGATCCCTCCGCTCGAAAGCGAAGGAATCTCCGATGTGACGGACGGATAGGGACGTGAAAGAACGCGTCCTGCAGGTCCAGAGAGCAGAACCACACGCCGTGTTCCAGGGATGGTATTATCTGACCCAGAGTGACCATCCTGAAGGTTCGAGACCTTAGGAACTTGTTCAGGTCGTGTAGGTCGAGAATGGGGCGCCAGCCCCCCGTCCGTTTCCGAACCAGGAAGTACCTGGACACAAACCCCTGGTCTGAGGGAGGGTCCGCTACTTCCCTGATCACCTCCTTTTGGAGATGGAGAGCGATGTCGGCCCGACGAGCCGACGAGTGAGGCTCAGCGGGACCCAAGAGGCCCCCAGTGCGGCGGCGGCTCTGAAGGGCGGAGTCTGCTCATTCTAGAGGCAGGCCTTTTCCACCACCTCCAGTATCCACCTGTCCGTGGTAATAATGGACCAGGCGGAAAGGAAGTGCGCGAGCCGTCCCCCAGGGGAACCTGGGATTGAGGTAGCGGGTTGGGGCGACACCCTCAGCCCGTCACTGGGCAGGCTTGGAGGAGGGACCGCCGAGGGACCTCCTGGGCCTTACCTCCCTGCTTCCTGTTGAGGAAGCCCGGCTTGGGTTTGGGATGCCAAGCCCAAGCCTGCTGGCCCTGACGTTGTTGGTTGGACGCTACCGGGGCGCAGAAGGACGAAAGGGCTTAGGCTGTGGTTTGCGGCCTTTGTCCTTCTGACGGAAGAGACCAAGTCCAAGGTAGCATTGGACTTCTCGATCCTCTGCAGGTGACCTTCCACCCCAGGGCCGAAGAGGTCAGTCCCCAAAAAGGGAACATCCGCCAACTTGTGCTGGGTATCCAAAGTAAAGGTGGATATCCTCAGCCAAGCCCGCCGACGCATAGCCACTGTGGCCACCACAGATCTGGCACGAGTCCCCAATATCTAAAGCAGTCTGGAGCTGCTGTTTGGCCACTGCCCTGGTCCCGCACCTGCCTGACCGTAGTCTGCAGATCTGCGGGAAGATGAGGGACGACCTCATCCAGGGAGCCCAACAGGGCATGAGAAAAATGTGCCATGAGGATGGCCAAACTGGCCTGGCGAAGGCCGAGAGAGGACGCAGCATAGACTTTTCACCCGGCATAGTCCAATTTCTTGGATTCCTTGTCGGGAGGTTTGTCCACATCCCTAGCGTTCCCGGCACACCGGAAAACACTGTCGGTAACCAACCCCTCAGCCGAGGGGTGTTCCGAAAAACCAGACAGGGAACCGGTAGGGACCGCATACTTCCTGGCCGAAGGCGCAGGACAGGAAGCAGGGCGCTGCCAGAGCTCCAAGGCCGGACCCACTATGGCCTCGGCCACTGGAAAGGCCTCCGTAGGGGAATCCCCTCGGTCCAGAATCTCCATGAGGGGATACCTGGCCCATTTAGAAACAGGTTCAAGCTTCATCCCGGTGGTCTCCGAGATGAGCCGAAGTAATCCTAGGAAGGACAAAGGGCTATCGTCCACAGACTGTCCTCCTGAGGACTCCAAGTCCATTCGCTTGGAAAAAAGGGAGGAATCATCCTCAGACTCGGAAGAGTCCTCAAGAACTGCCTCGGGCCTGAGCCACCCTCCACCTGCCGAGGTCTATCGGGAGTGAGGGTGACAGACAGCCTATGGGGCAGTCCCTGAGCCGACCAAGAATTTTTGGTCGGAGCCCCAACTCTGAGCTGTGGAGGGCGGAGGTTCCACCGGATCGGGAGGGGCAGCTGGAATTGGCCGAACAACCAGCCTGGGAACAGGCTCCTCTGCTAAAAACGAGGGTTGTCTAAGCGCTCGGTGACAGCCACTTAATGGTCAAAGACGACGGGCGCCAGCTTATTCCCCGTCAGAAGGAGCTGTTGCCACATGAGTTCCTCATACCTCTGACGCAACTTGCGCCGAAACCTCCCCTCGTCCGAGGAGGAGAAAGAGGAAGAGCGGCGGCGTCGCTTGCCACAGTGCCGAAACCAAGACCGCCTATGACGGCGGGATCGGCTGGACCGCGAAGACGTCCGAGACCGAGAACCTCGGCTAGACCGAGGACGGTGCGGGGAGGTGTGGGGAATCGGCACTCCCTCGGTTGAGACGATTCCACGAAGGCTCCGAACCGAGGCACAGACGAGCCGCGGGATCCTCAACTCCCACGGGGAGCAGGGAGGAGGGGATTCTCAGCTTCTCCAGCCGACAACCCGTCCAATGCGTCGACGGGAGTCTCGGTCAACTGGCCTGACGGGGACACTGTGAAACCAGTGGCTGAAGCCGAGGGGTTAACCGAAGTCGACGGCCGACAGCTAGGGGAGAGGGATCTTTCCCGCACCCAAGAGCGTCGACAGTGAGACTTACTCTTGTCTCTCTTTTTGGACCGAGAAAACGGTCCAGAAGAAGTTGGACCCTCACCTTTTGTCGAGAGGGTCAGACAAAGCTCCTTAAAAGAAGCCGAATAAGAGGCACCGAGAGAAAGCGGGACAAATGCCACAGCCGAGGTGGAAGCGGCCCGCGCCGCCGCCTCTTCGAGGGTGATCATTTGCTCGAGCTGATCCGCCGAGCCCGCCGCCGCAGACACCGCCGACCGGGCCTCTTTTGACTTAACTGGAGGAAATCTCTTCTTGGGACGCCCTAGTTGTAAACGGGCAGCACAGTCTTCGAGGACGTAGGCCTAAAAGGAAGAGCACAGGTCGCAGGCCCGATGGGCTCAAGGCCCAAGCAGTACAACGCGTGGAGCGGATCAGTCAGGAGACATCTTCTGACCACAAGGGCATCTCCGGCAACGGAGTCAATTTGTCCATCGCAGCAGCGGGGAGAGAAGACGAAGACTGTTTAGCAAAAGCTTTAATTTGAAAGTTGAAGAATTAGGAACCAGTCCTATACGTGAGCGTCAAGGAGGAAACCTGAGCTTCCAAGCAGTAAGGAAGATCTGGCGTCATGGGGCGGAGCCGAGAGTTTTACCACCCGGGTGGGTGGGAGGAGCCAGCTTGAAGACCTTCCGGCAAGATTTAAAGCGGCAAGGAACCTGCCAGACAGTGTGGATGAACAACATATCCATGTCCCTAGAAATATATATTTTCAAAGAGAGGAACTTCATGACTTTGAATTTAAAAATTAAAATCATTAACTTGATTGTAGTAGAGTGAGACTCATATTCTGAAACAGTTATCTATATCCATTTAATAGTCTCACTCCCCTCACTGACTTACCAATTTTCAAAAAGACAAAAAGGAACCTAGAGAGACTTTATAGTGGATGTTTGTTTCACGATAAACACAGCCATAGAGTTAAGCCATACAAAAGCAAGAGTACTGGACTTTAGGACAGCTGACTTTGGGAAAATGAGAGTGCACCTCAGAAAAGCACTAGCAAACAGGCAAGAAGGAGGGGAGGAGGAACAATGGGGAGTAATCAAAATAGTCATCACAGAGGCAACAAGCCTTTGTGTGAAGCAAATCAACAAAACGCAACAAAGGAAAAAAAAAACACTGATTCTCAAAAGAGGTGGCAGGGAAGGTTAAGGAGAAAAGGATAGCATTCGGGAAAAATAAGGAAACACAGAAGGAGCAGGACAGAAAACTTTATCAGTTAAAGCAGACAGAGACAGGGAAGACAGTCAGAATAGCAAAGGCGCAAACCAAGGAAAGGAGAGCCAACTCTGTTAAGAGGGGGATAAGACCTTTTATAGGTACATTAGGGAGCGAAGAAAGACCAAGGGAGGGATACTGAGGCTTAATAAAGGGGAAGGAATGTGGGCAGAGGGTAACAGTGAAAAAGCAGGGATACTGAACAAATATTTCTGCTCAGTATTCACAAAGGAAGAGGAGTGGGAGGTACCTAAACCAAACAAGAGAAACACTCTTGATACGGGGGTCAATACCAGTCCATTCACAGAAGAAAGGGTTCTGAAAGAACTAGTAAAACTGAAGGTGGACAAAGCAATGGGGCCTGATGGGATTCACCCCAGAATTCTAAATGAACTAAGGGTAGAACTAGTGACACCACTGACTACTCTCTAACAAATCATGGGAGGATGGGGTTGTACCTGAGGATTAGAGGGCGGCAGATGTGATTCCTCTTCACAAAAGTGGGAGCAGGGCAGAGGCAGGAAACTACAGACCAGTTAGTTTGACCTCAGTGGTAGGGAAAATGATGGAATCACTTCTGAAGGAAAGAACTGTTGAGTACCTAGAGACCAGTGGGGCACAGGACCCATGGCAGCACGGATTCACAGCGGGAAGGTTGTGTCAGACGAATCTAATAGATTTCTTTAACTAGGTGATCAAAGTAGTAGACCAGGGAGGGGTTGTGGACATGGCCTACCTAGATTTTAGCAAGGCATGATACAGTCCTACACAAAAGATTAATATACAAGTTAGTCAGCCTTGGAGTGGGTCCCAAGGCGGTAGCCTGGACAACAGGACACAAAGGGTAGTAGTAAACGGAGTCCACAGTGAAGAAAGGAAGGTTACTAGCGGGGTATCGCAGGGTTCAGTAATGGGTCTGGTCCTTTTTAATGTCTCTATAAGTGACATTGCAGAGGAACTGGAAGGAAAAGTATCTCTCTTTGCAGACGACACAAAGATCTGCAACAGAATTGATACACAAGATGGAGTGGAAAGGATGAGAAGGGACTTGGCAAGGTTGGAGGAATGGTCAAATGTGTGGCAGCTTAGATTCAATGCAAAGAAGTGCAGGTGATGCACCTGGGAAACAAATACCCAGGGAAAGAGTACATAATGGGGGTGAGATACTAACAAAAATGGAAAGAGACCAGTGGGGGGTAATTATATCAAATGGCCTAAGGTGGGCAAGCAATGTGAGAAGGCAGTAAGGAAGGCTGGTGGGATACTGGGATGCATAGGGAGCAGCATCAACAGTTGAAAACAGGAAATTGTTATCCCTCTGTACAGACAGTTGGTGAGACCCAATCTGGAGTACTGTGTGCAGTTCTAGAGACCCCATCTCTGCAAAGACAGAGTGGAGGCTGTCCAGAGGGCGGTAACCAAAATGCTGCAGGGTCTGCACCAGAAGACATACGAAGAGAGACTAAAAGGACTTCATATGTATACCCTTCAGGAAAGATGGGAGAGAGGGGACATAATAGAAACTTTCAAGTACCTCAAGGGAATCAACAAAGTCCAAGAGAGTAGTATCTTTCAGACAAAGATCTGCAAGAACAAGAGGTCACAATTTGAAGATAGAGGGGGACGTCTCAGAGGTAATGTGAGAAAGTATTTTTTCACGGAGAGGGTTGTGGATGCACAGAACAGCCTTCCTTAGGAGATCATGGAGTCAAGAACAGTGGGGGAATTCAAGAATGCATGGGACAGGCATAAGGCAGTCCTAGTGGGGGTTAGGAGGAAGCAGGCTGTTGGTTAACTAGGATCTGCAGCTTATCCATCAAGTCAGAAAATGGGCAGATTAGGTGGGCCAAGCAGTCCTTATCTGCTGTCAAATTTTATGTTTCTATGTCCCTTTAAAAGCATACTGCTCTTGCTACAGAAAGTGCAACAGCTGCAGCAGTTAACGCCCAATTAGGGATTTTAGAAATGAATAACATTTTATTAGTTTTTACATATAGTATTTGGTGTAAGGCACCAACCATTCCTGGCTGAAGACTGTACATGACCATTCATGCACCCAGTTTGCCTACGTGCAACATGGTTGCGGACAGTCACTGCGCTAGCACAGTTGGCACTATTAAACCTATAATACTAAACAGTAAAAGGTAATTAAAAAAAGATCTAAAAGCCCTAATCTGGCATTTCTGCATCACTTGCTGCAGTTGGCACAGTTTCCTTTAAGGGCCTCTAGTCTCTCTACACTTCTGATCATTCTGGTGGCCCAGCACTGAACACACTCTTCTGCCTCAACGTAATATTTGCACTGGGGAGCTCAGAACTACACACAGTACTCCAGGTGCAGCCTGGCCACAGCCTTGATCAGTCAAGTGGCAGGATTACCTCCTTTGTTCTGCTGGTTACATCTCCTTTAATGCACTCCACCATTATTCCAGCCTTCTTGATATAAGCCATCAGGGACATTTTATTACAAAATGTTTCTGTAGCAAATGCAGCATTACAAAACTTAATTTGTGTATCAGTAGAAAAAAAAAACAACGTGTAGCATTTGCAAGTAACCTTGTGTAATGCAGCCATATAACCACTTTGGGGTGAACTCTGCTATACATAATTTTGTTCAGCAGTTGATGAAAATTGTGTAGTTTATTGCTACGCTATACCAGGTAGAATATTAGCGGTCAGCCGTGTACTGCTTTTCAGCTTTAGCCACATGTCCATTATGCCCCCCCCCCCCAGTCCATTTTCTACTCCAGTGCTTCAAGACAAGCCCCACAGAGTGTACAGGTCCCACCTCTGTTTCTCCTCCCAAAGTTTTGGGCTTTGTATTTGGTTACACTGAATCTAGTCCGACCAGTCACCAAGCTTGTTCAGGTCCTCCTGATGTCTGACCCCCATCTTCAAGGAAGCCCACCATTCTGGCCAGCTTAGTGTCATCAGCAAGCTTAAAGGAAAACTACATCCAAAACCTGAAAAAATATATGTTGTGCAGAGTGTTTTAATTTGTATGTGAAGTTCTAGTGTTTCCTTCCCTCTGACTGGTATTAGGAGTTTTTCTCAAATTAGCCTGCTAGCTTTATGTTAGTTTTACGACCCCTGGGGATCTCCATACCTGATAGTGTAATTGTATTTCTGGTTCCCACAGTGCATTTTGTCTCATGTGACTGTGATGTAAGAGACCCAACATTCAGCACCGCATGCAAAACAAACTAAATATCTTGGAAGCTTTACAAGCTGCACAGAATTACCAGCAACAAAGTTTTCAGGACAGTAAAACCTTTAGGATGAGGGTGGTCACCAAGCTGAATTCTACAGATTTTAAAAATAGCCATCTCTGTTGTTGTGAACTGATTGTAATGCAATGCTTTCAGCTGGATTTATGGGCTCTACTACATCACCATTACATGAAACAAGGTGCACTGTAGGACAAAGAAATGCAATAAAACTATTTGATATGGTGATCTCCAGGGGTCGTAAAGCTAGCAGGCTAATTTAGGAAAAACTCCTAATACCAGTCAGAGGGAAGGAAACACAAGAACTTCACATACAAATTAAAACACTCTGCACAACATATATTTTTTCAAGTTTTGGGTGTAGTTTTCCTTTAAGCAGTCTGCTGGAGACCCCAGCTTCCAGACTGTTGATGAAATGTTAAAAAGCAGTGGCCCCAGCACCACTCCCTGAAGGGCATCGCAGAATACCCCTCTCTACTCATAGTGGTGCCAGGCACAGTTAACCACAATCCCTTTGATTCCTGTTCCCAAGCCAGTTAGCAATCCACCTTGTGTATACATTGTGTACTGTATACCATACTGGTGGACTCTGGCCACAGGCTCATTTGTACTGTAATGCACTACCTTTAACCATACAACAGGCTTCATCTATATCTGGCTTTAAGGCAAATATTTACTATTGAAAGCTTCACGTAGCTGTTCTTTGTAATTTATCATTATGTTAGTGTATGTTTTGTATGTAAATCTGTGTTTTTTTGTTCGGGGTTGGGCCTGAAAAAGGGCCTTTGTTCCAGTGTCCTTACCCGGTTAACAAATGAATAAATAAATAAAATCATGCGCCACAATGTGAGACACCATGCTGAAGTCCAAAGAAATCCTATCAGACTTACCATGATTTCTTTTTCGGTTAGTTCCAATGTGGTCCCTTAGATTTTCACAACTGTTTTGTAATTAGGCTACCCTATCATCATGGAACCTAGGCTGCCACAACATTCCATCAGGCAGTTATTAGCCTAAAGGGAAATGTCTAGCAGTAATCGGGCCATGCCTGGGTGTAAGGCATGGCCCAAGTAGTTTTTTCACAAAATGTATATATTTATTTATTTTTTTTTTAAATTAAAACTTACTAGTGCCGATATATTTCCCTCGTATCTAGTTGATCCTGCCTCTGTCCTGCCAGCATTTAAAACCGCACGGCGCACCCACAACCACCCGCAACTGTCCCAGTATGACATTTCACATAGGGAGCAGCCGGGGGTGCACCATAGACAGCCTATGTAAATGGAGCTATTACCAGCTCCGGTTTCCAAAGTACATGCCCAGGTGGTATACTGAGACTGCCAGGCTATACCTGGTCTTGGTATACCACCTGGACATGTACGGTAGTTTGGAAACCGGAGCTGTTAACGGCTCCATTTTACACAGGCTGTCTATGGGTGCACACTCGGCTGCTCCCCATGTGAAACACCATACTGGGACAGCCGCAGGTGGCTGTGGGTGTCACACGGTTCTAAATGCTGGCAGGATCAACCAGACACGATGGAAATATTTCAGCACTAGTAAGTTTTAAAAAAAACATACATTTTGCAAAAAAGCTAATTGGGCCATGCCTTACACCCAGGCATGGCCCAATTACTGCTGAATGTTTCCCTTTAAGACCAGACCATTACCAGCTAGTTGTATTCTTGCACAGCAGAAGGCAGATTAACATTTATATCCTCTTAAAAATAAATGGTATACGTGACAATCCCAACTATTTCAATTTACAGCAGTGCTTCGCCAACTCATTTCACTCAATTATTCCATATGGTTCCACTTTGGGAGCATCCTAATTATGAGGAATTCAGAGGCCATACATTCAGCAAATATAGTTAATTCAATTAAACATTATGCAAGAAGCACCCGCATAAGCTCAACAATGGCAAAACTCAAACGCACCTGTGGTACATAACATTAAACTTGTATTAAATTCATGCCCAAATCAGGCCTTGTATGTTACGACTATTCTTTTAGAAAGATGAAAGATCTCTCAGATGGGTCACCGTGACAATGTTAGAACCAACAGAAAAATACTTTACAGTACCACTGAAAATTTCTGTGACATGCCACAAGGTCACTAGGATATTCAAAACTGCTAGTATGCAAGAAGCAGTGCCAATAAATTGACTGAGATAGAGACAGTGTTCTCTCTACTACCAGAAGCTCGGACAGTATGCTCTTTAAGATCCCCCGATGTCACACTTCCCTAGATCAAAGGGCTTTTGTCCACCGAGCGCCAAACTGGATCAACACTCTTCCACCAACTTTGATCACAGAATCTAAGATGGACCCTTTTAAGTGGGAGCTCAGAAAATATCTTGGTGCTCAAGCTAGCTGTGACTGTTTTCACTAGACTGTGGAATATGGCCTAATAGGACTCTGGCCTCACCCCACACTTGACCATGCATTATGCAGCACTTCCTCCAGTTGATGACATCTCTCGGCCTTACACAGATTGTTACCGCTGCAACCCATAATCACGGTCACTCCTTGGATTTGGTGTTCCTCCTGGGGATTGAGGCCTCTGATGTGGGGGTGAAACCAGTTGGCTGGTCCGATCACCACACCGTGAGATTCAACTTTTGCACCCCCTTCGTAGGCCTGCCCCGGTGGAGATGGTCAGTTATCGCCCCTTGTGGGATGCGAGCCCTGAAGGCCTAGCGGTGGTGACTGGCCTCTCCGAGTTTCCTGAGGTCAGCTCGGGCCCAGAAACCTTAGTCTTAGCCTATAATAAGGCTATCTCTATGGCTCTGGACTCGACTGCTCCTGTCCGTGTTCGTCCTCTCCCACTTCGTCCTCGGGCCCGCTGGTTTGATAGGTCTTTGACGGAGTTGCGGCGATTAGGACAAAGGTTACAGCAGTGCTGGCAGAAATGTGCCTTAGACGCTGACCGCCTTAGATTGGTAGAGCCTTATCAGGCCTACCAATCAGCGCTCTCCCGTTAGAAGGCAGAGTTCCTGTCCAGGGAGATTGCTGCTGCTCAGAATCGACCAGCTCAACTCTTCCAAACTGTGGACAGGTTGTGGAACCCAACCTGTCTGCAGCTTCGAAGAACTCTTTCACAAATGGAGTGCGACGAGCTTGCTCGATTCTTTGTGAATAAGGTGGCTGACATCAGGTCAGAGATCCTCTCAACCCGCTCTGTGGGGGATAATATTGGTCGGCACACGGTCACGACACCTCTTGTTTCCTGGAGTACCTTTGACCTGCCGGAGTTCGTTAATGTCATGCAGATTGTCCATGGTATGCACCCTATGCGCTGTAGTTTGGACCTGGGCCCAACTTCCCTGATTAAGGGTTGTTATGATACTATCGGCCCGGTCCTGGCTCAGATAGTCTGGTGCTCCTTAGACTCGGGTGGGTTTCCAAGCTCCCTGAAGGAGGCGGTGGCAACACCCCTCTTGAAGAAAGCTTCCTTGGACCCAGATGTCTTAGCTAACTACAGACCAATCTCGAACCTTCCTTTTATAGGGAAGGTTACCGAGAAACTAGTGGCGGTACAGCTGGAGAACCACCTGACCATCCATAATATCTACTAACCTCTCCAGTCCGTTTTTCGAAAGAGGCATAGTACCGAGACTGCGCTTATTCGGGTGCTCAATGATCTCCTGATGGCAAGAGATCAGAGAGACCGTTCCATTCTGGTGCTCCTTGATCTCTCTTCAGCCTTTAACACTGTGGACCATGGGGTGCTGCTTGAGCGCCTGAGGTTCATCTGTGACCTGACATGTTCGGTCCTCAGGTGGTTCACACCTTTCCTCACTGGCAGAACGCAGAGTTGTGTCTGGAATTTTTTCATCAGACACACTCCCTCTGCCATGTGGGGTTCCTCAGGGCTCAGTACTGTCCATGTTGTTTGCAGTGAATATGCTGCCCCTCAGAGACATTGTAAGACAGTATGGGCTGAGGTTTCATTGTTATGCTAATGATACCCAGCTCTACCTGTCTTTTGCACCCGACCAGGACAGTGCTCTCTCGGTATCTAATAACTGCCTTGCCGATATCCAGGATTGGATGAATTCGAGCTGGCTAAAGTCGAACGCGGGAAAGACTGAGGTGATGGTTGTGGATCCAGGTCGACAGACAGAAGGGTTGAGGGCTGGTCAACCCTCTGGACTTTATCTGGGGGGTTCCCAGATTCTTACCTCTGAACGGGTGCGAGACCTGGGGGTGGTGCTTGATGACTGGTTGACCCTTCGTTCTCAGGTGTCTGCAGTCGTCAAGTCTGCATTTTATCATCTTAGGAACATCACCAGAATCATGCACCTTGTTCCATCCGGGGAGCTGCCTACGTTGGTCCATGCTTTTGTGACCTCGCGCCTTGACTACTGCAACTCCTTATACCTAGGGCTTCCTGGGGTTAATATCTGCTGCTTGCAGCTAGTGCAGAATGCTGCAGAACGATTGCTGATGGGGACGTCTCACTCCTCACATACTACCTCGGTGCCACGCGATCTGCGCTGGCTGCGGATTCAGTGGCAGATCACCTTTAAAGTTGGTTTACTGACTTATAAAGCCCTACATGGACTTGGTCCTGATTACTTGAAAGAACTTCTTGTCCCCTACTGCCCTGTGCGACAGCTCCACTCAGCTAACGAGGGGTTGCTGGAGATTCCAAGGGTAACTCTGAAATCTTCTGGGGCCCGTGCATTTATGTTTGTGGCCCCTACCTTCTGAAATTCTCTACCCCGCCAGCTTCGGAAGTGCACAACTGTGGGGGGATTTAAACAGGCACGTAAAACCTTTCTGTATCATCAGGCATTTCTGTGATATATAGTTGCTTGGATTCATTATTTTGGTTAACTGTTGTCTGCGTTTTATATATGACTGTTTTGATTTTTGTACAGCGCCTTGATCATTTTGAAAGGCGCTTAAAAATAAAGTTTATTATTATTACGCATCTTTTCTACCCAACATTCCTGCTGGATATGTCAATGCGGACGTGGCCTTTTCTGGGCTGAATAATCTATTTTTCTTATTACATGCTAATTAACGAGGCTCAAACTGGGCTAATCACACTCCCCCCAACCCCGTCCTTTTACCGCAACTTAAATTTCTGTTGTTGTCCTCTTCCCTCCTTGATCATACTCTACCTGTCTCCCAAATTTTGACCCCAATGAATAGAACTTTCTACTCTCAGTCCGGTCGTAATCCTGGCCTTCGTTTCTTATTGAATGCATGAAGCTTCTGTCAAAATCCGTTTTACACATGTCTTTTTTATTTTGTTTTTTCACACTGTCTTGGAACCTATGCAACGGGCTTGTTCTCAAGCTATACAGTATTGTCTTGTTTGTTTTTGTAAATGACGTGGAACCTATGTAATGAGCTTGTTCTCAAATGGTGTTATCCTAGATCACAAATAAATTAATAAAATAAATAAATTTCATATCTGTTTATTTCTTGACAGCTGCCTGCAGCACCCTGTACTAAAAAACTGCAATAGTGGAGCTCTGAGTGTCCAATCTGTAATGTTTCATGAAAGTGTGCAAGGAGGAGCAAGTGCCTCTATGCACAAGCCAACATCAAGGCTTCTGCCTGTTCAGCCCAGAACACTGCCAGAGCACCGTCTGAATATGCTTTATGCACTGCTGCTGGCTTCAAAGTTCCAACCACATAAGCCTTTGCTATTCATCTTCTGACCCACCAAGCCAAGGTGGCGCACTTGTATAAATATCTGTGCATCTGCAGCAAAGGTTTTGGAGCACTTACACTTTGTACATCCCCCCCACCACCATTTTTGAGTACGTGTGAGTAGAGGGGTACAGAAGGATGCACAAGATCAGAGTGTACCAGGCATTAACTTTGTAGGCCAGGGGATGCTTCCTTTGGCTTTTTCCCACCTTTTCCCAGCCGAAGATGTTGGCTGACAGGGCTCCAATGTGCATTTGACACCGAGCATAGAAACATAGAAATAAAAAAAGGAAGCACAGCCTGCGAATGTCTCTTTCACCCAAGCTACGACACTGCATTCCACCCTTGACTTCCAACTGTGGTCACCCAAGTGGCAACACTAGAACAGAGACCCTCCCTGAAAGGAAAGTGTCCTCTAGAACACTAAATCTGCACCCCAACAACCTTTGCTCGTTCCCTAACAAAGGTAACTGGCACTGCATCCACTGCACCACAGGGTTGCACCTTGCCCTCTGTTTTTAATATTCTTTAAGGTCTTGCCTCATTCTACCTCTTTAATAATTTCACCAAAGAGTCTTGTTCACTCTCTTTGTTTTTCTTCTGCCTGACTGGAGAGCTAGGACTCACAAGGAGAGCAGGCCAGATGTTGTAATACAGACAGTCTGAAACCTGCACGTTTGCAGGTAGATATACAGGACACAGTGTTTTGTCAAAGTGTGAACAGTACTCCATGTAGCAGCCCTACCGGGGTAGCCAGTGCTAGGGTGGAAGGAGCTCTGATGGAGCACTCCAACTGCTATCCTGCCAACGTGTAGTAGTGGTGAATGCAACTGACAATCCAATTTGTCAACCACCATTTAGAAATAAGGAGTTCTTTTCTATTGAGACTAAAAGAGACAAAGACTTCAGAGACTTGTCTGCAGT
Source organism: Neoceratodus forsteri (assembly GCA_016271365.2). NCBI lineage: Eukaryota > Metazoa > Chordata > Ceratodontiformes > Ceratodontidae > Neoceratodus > Neoceratodus forsteri. Next base: position 237,568,799 of record CM057451.1, read on the forward strand.
CCTTGGTTCAAGCGAGGTAGAAGCTGAAGAGTTCTAACGTAGAGAGAATGTAGTATTTTATTTTCATTGTATTTAACATTTGTTGACTGGGTAGACCCCAAAAGGATTTGATGCCCATTTTCAAGGGGAACTGGGGTGAGACAGATCAAGGGTACAATAAGACAAATACAATGAATTAAAGGCAGTTACAGGTACAGTGGTATTACACATACTGATCAAGTAGGATTGCATGTGTACGCAGAGAAATCCAGACAGTACTTTTTTAAACATCAATTTGAATGCCATATGTGTAGTAGTTTTTTGCATGGAGAATGAGAGTTTGTTCCAACAGGTTATGGCTCTGTAAATGAAGAGACTGCTGACCTAGCGAAGTATGAAATAAATGTGGACGTATCAAATCACTTCATGCAGATCCGGTATCATGAAGACTAGTTTCTTTGAAACAGTGTTGTCCATAAACAAGAATTTAATGGGACCTTTTAAAAAAAATACCTAAAGCAAATAGCAGTAAACAATACTTAAGTCAAGAGCAAATCAACCAAGTTTAAAAAAAAAATCACAGTGATGAGTAGATTTTGGACTTGAAGTAGCAAATCTACATTCTTTGTTATATACTGTAAAACCTTTAATCTTTCCATCTTTCATTTGCAATTGCATATACAGGGAGACCATTATCTACCAAAGATAGAAGGAACTGGGCCAGGACTTTCTTTGACTATGAGTGGACAGCCAGTACTTCAGTCTATAAAGCAGACCAAGGCAGATGTGCACAGACCTTAGCAGGCTGAATACATGTTCTTGGAATGAGAGATACTGGTAAACAATGAAACCAAGACTGACTCTCAACAATAGTTCCATTTAAATCTTTGATTTGCTCGAATGACGGTAGGGATTTTAGTTTTCGTTCTGTCCCAAACTGCATAGACTCTGTCTTACTGAAATTCAATGAAAGACCAATTTTCTAGCCATTTCTGTAACACAGCAAGTCTGTGTCTGGAAATGCCATTCACATCCAAGGCCTTATTATAAAGGGCAATATAGTTTGCGTACATGATTATGTGGAAATCTGAACTGTGCAAAATGCTGAGTCATTTAGAAAGACACTAAATAAAAAACGCCCCAGAATGGAACCCCGGGGGACACCAATAACAGTTTGGATTAGGGCACATGAGAAGAAATTCAGAGACACAAACTAAATTAAAATTATCAGAAGGATGGTTTTGAAACCACAGAACTGCAGAATTGGACAAGCCAAGTACTCGGAGCCTGGCAAGCAGCTGATCACGGCGAACCGGATCAAAAGCTTCATGAAGAATGCAGTGACCATATCCCCCTTGTCCACGGCTCTCAGTGATCACTGGAGACTTTAAGCACTGCAGTAAGTGTGCTATGATTATCTCTAAATCTCTGCTGGCAGGGTGTTAATAAATTGCCTGTATGCAGATACTATTTAAATCAATCCTCTTCAGGACTCTGGACAATGGGGCAAGTAGAGATACTGGGTGACAATTTTTGGTCAAGGTGCACTCTCCAGATTTTAAAATGGGCACCACGATTGCCTGCTTCCACAGCCTCTGGATCTCACTGGAGTCTATTTAAAATACAGAAAGGGTGGGCCATCAGATCAGTGACAATAACGAAAAGTTTTAGGTCAATATTATCTGACCTTGGGCGGTATACCTGGCCAGGCATCATAGCAGATATGCTCTAGCTGAGCTCCCGTGGGCACTTTATATTACAGAGCTATTTCTTATGTGAAAAAGAACTAAAAGCAATGAAACCTCCGACCATTAATGCCCCGTACGCCATGTCATTGGGCAAGTAACAAAAAGGGCAGCTCAAACATACCTTTCAGCCATTAGGTTCACTGCAAGAGCACTGCCCGCATCACAAGGTCCATAACCACTGCCAGGCCTTGGCAGCAAGTGAAAGAAGCAGCGCAATGTCAAAACTGAAGAAAGCACTGGCGCGTGTCCCCGCTACTCTCGCTAACATGCAGACTGAAATGAAAGCTGGATTCACTAATCTGACCGCTCAGATCAGCCATAACCAGAATGTGGTCACGAGCCTTTCTGAGACTTCTGCAGCTCATATTACCAATATCAATGAACTTGAAAAACGGATCGGAGAACTGGAGGACGCTGTCAGTGACTTGGAAAGAGATCATAATAATTTATAACTGGCCCTCTAAGAACTCCACGTCTACTTGGATGATCAAGAGAACAGAGCTAGGTGCTCCAATCTCTTGATTACTGGTGTGCTGGAGGGCATCGAAGGACTAGAGCCAGAGAAAGAGTGATACAAGTGGTTGGTGATTCACATAAAACTGGACCAATCTGCCTTGAAATCTGACACAGAATGTGCCCAAAGAACAGGACCAAAGCTGCGATCCAGGGATTGTCCCACGCATTGCCTTATCAAGTACCTAAGCTACATGGATAAAGAAGTCATGTTGAAAGCAGCCAAATTGCAGGGGCCGATTCAGACTGAAGAAGGGAGAGTCTTGGTCTTCAAAGACTTCAGTAAAGAACTCCATGCCAGGTGGCAGAAGTTCAATGGGGTTAAATCAAAGCTGTACAATAGTGACTGGGACTTTCCCTTTCTCTATCCAGCCAAGCTCTGTATCAGCCAGATTCTTCACTGACGCCATGGATGCCGAGAGATTAACGGAGGAGGAAGATGCCGCTCAAGAGGGAAGGTCGCAGGTGAGAAGTACTGCCACTGGCCACAGATTAACCTGACAGCTCCCATGGCATGAACATAGATGCCACGGCACCATTCCCTTTAAAATACCCTCACTGAGACGGTTACCCAGTCCACTGTCACTTGGTCTGCCACCCCTGGGGAAATACAGACTGTAGTCCACTTCTATAGGGGTCTTGGTGTCTGTGGCAGTTATGAGCCAGGCGGCCTGCTGACTTACAGCCTGAGACCACTGGCAGATGGGCCCTCAACCCGTCTCAGGTGTTTAGTACTACTCTGCATGAATTCCCAACTCCATGCTTGTGACTGATATCTTACAGAGTTTTGGCCCTGAAGAGAGTCTCGTGGTCGATGCCACTCGGCTTCAGCACTGTGTCCCACAAATTCTCTATGCCTTGGGACCCCCAGTATGCTTCCCCCGACACAATATTCTGTTTATCACCTTCTGACCGGCCCGCCTCTCCCCAGCTTTGTCACCCGGCTTCCCCAGGACATACCGTCCTGCCATCATCCTCTGCCACAGGACTGCTGCGATGCCAGTTTGCCAGTGAAAAACCTGTGAGGAGTCGGTCATCATGCTGCAGCCGGGGAGGGGTGCTTGTTTAAGTCCTGGGCCCCATCATTGTACAATGGGTGCAATGTCGAGATCCAGCTTCGCAGAGGCGTCCCGACATCTTGTAGGTTGGTTCCCTTCCCAGGGCTGTGGAGCTGGGTGGAAGTTCAACAGCTAGTGCCCCGAAGAGCAGTCCTAGGGATGCTCAATCATGCCTCTCCCAGCCAGCAGGCAAGCAACCAGAGTCCGTTCCTGAACCCAGGTCATCAGCATGGCCAGAGGAAGGTGCACACAGTCTTCAGCCCTCCACACCACTGCCCCCCATATGCTCTTAACTGTCCTTTTCCGATGTACCAACCTTTCAACATTTGGAGGTCTGTGTGTGATTTCTCCATGTTCTCACTGTCACGAGTACAGTAGTCTCTCCTGAGGAATTACTTGAAGAGAACCACAGAGGGGTATTGTTGAATACAGTCTTCTGAAGCATATCAAACTGGACTACGAAATACACACGAAATAAAACTAGGGGGGGCCATGCAGCACAACAGACCAAATAAGAAGTACACAAGAGGACTGTGACAACATAAAGTGAGCATTATATTGGGGTACGTCCTTTAACCTGGATAAGCGTTGTGTTTTACATTTTGGCAAGAAACCAATACAATAACAGTATACTCTACGTAATACATTAAGTGTAAGCACGAAAAAAAAGACCTTGGAATCTACAACTTGATTCAACAGACCACTATACTGAAAGACCGGTAATAGCAAAAACTAGTAGAGTAATAGGTGCAATAAAGAGAAACATCAGGAGTCAAAGTTCAATGGCAATTATGCCTTTTATATAAATCATACGCGAGACCTCTGTTGGACTATGGTAGTGAAGTTCAGTGTCATAGGTTTCATAGGTTAATCAGAGCCAAAAAGACCAAGGGTCCATACTGGTCGCTATAGATTAATTATAACCCTTGATTGAATTTGAGCTTAAAGGGGCACTGTCAGCTTTGCCCCTCGTCTCCTGCTAAATTTCCATCTGACATTCTACAACCACAAAATTGTAAAGAGGCGACTGTAGAATGCCTCAGAATAAAAGAAAAAGTGATCAGCTTACAAATTTTCATAATTTATGAACTATTTCCATCACTGGTGTCCCGGCTTAAAATCTCCATGCCCCGGAAGCCTTTCCATGCTAAGAATGCGCATTTACGGGGAGCGCTGTCCCGACCCACACATTTTTAACACTGGCATACTAAAAAAACTGTTAATCCATAACAGAATGGTATTACAAATCTTTGGTGGTGTTTACAAATAAAAACCGAGAGCTTGTTCTGGCGCAAAATACATTTAAAAGCTGGTGCCCAAATTCCGCGCATGTGTAACAGCACTTTCTCGCGCTGGCGCGGGATCTTGTTCCATGCTGCCACTGCGCTGGAGCAGGGCACCAGCTTTTAAATGTATTTTGCACCAGAACATAGATACATACAGTGTCGGCAGATAAGGGCCTATGGCCCACCCAGTCTGCCCATTTGAGCTTGTAAGATCAGTTTGTTTTCCTAGAAGTCTGTTGCCCCTTACCCCTGACCTCCAGAATTCCTTTATGTCTATCCCATGCATTCGTAAATCCCGTGATTGTTTCAGCCCCCACCACTTCCTCTGGCAGGGTGTTCCACTTGTCCACCACCCGTTCTGTGAAGAAATTCTTTCTCATGTTTCCTCTGAGTTGTCCTCCCTCCAACTTCATCCCATGCCCTCTAGTCCTGGAATATCTTTTTCGCTTAAAAATAGTGTTTTCCTGCACCCTGTTCCTCCCTGTAAGATACTTGTATGTCTCTATCATATCCCCTCTCTCCTCCTCTCCTCCAGGAGTACATGTTCAGTTCCTTCAACCTGTCTTCATAGGACTTGTGATGCAATCCATGCACCATCTTTGTTGCCCTCCTCTGAACCTCCTCTACCCTGTCTATGTCCTTACGTGAGGTATGGTCTCCAGAACTGTACACTGTACTCCAGGTGGGGCCTCACTAGTGTCTTGTATAGCGGAATTATGACCTCCCTTTTCCTGCTGGTGATGCCCTGCCTACATCCAGCATCCTATTTGCTTTAGCTGCTGCCTTGTCACACTGCTTCCCTACCTTGAGGTCATCAGAGATGATAACCCCAAGATCCCTTTCCTGCTTGGTGCATGCTATATCCTCACCCCCAACTGATATATTGTGCCAGAGTTTTTGTGCCCCATATGCATTATCTTGCACTTCTTTGCATTGAATTTCAACTGCCAAACCCTGACCATTCTTCAAGTTTCTGCAGGTCCCTTCTCATTCTGTCTACCCTCTGGTGTGTCTACTCTGTTACAGAGCTTTGTGTCATCAGCGAACAGTGAAATTCTGCCTTCTAGGTCCTCGCAATGTCACTGATGAAGATGTTGAATAGGACCCGGTCCCAGCACTGATCCCTGTGGTACCCACTGGTCACTCTTCCCTCTGTGGGTGACAGTCATTTACCACCACCCTCTGTGTCCTGCCACCCAGCCAGTTACCTACCCACCACTACTGTCCTGCCCACACCCATATTCCCCAGTTAGTGTAATAGTCTTCTATGTGGCACAGTGTCAAAGGCCTTGCTGAAGTCCAGATAGGCCATGTCCACCACCCTCCCTGATCCACCTCCCTAGTCACCCAGTCAAAATTCAGCGAGGTTGGTCTGACATGACCTCCCCTGGTGAAACCATGCTGCCTTGGGTCCTGTGAGTCCATTGACAACCAGATGTTCTACCAATCTCTCCTTCAGTAGTGCTTCCATGATCTTCCCCACTACGAGGTGAGGCTGACTGGTCTGTAGTTCCCTGCTTCCTCTTTGTTCCCACTTTTGTATAAGGGGACTACATCTGCTGTCCTCCAGTCTTTGGGTACCTCCCTGTTTCCAGTGATCGGCTAAACAGGATAGCCAGAGGTTCAGCCACCACTTCTCTTAGTTCTTTAAGGACCCTGGGTGCACTCTATCTGGCCCCATTGCTTTATCAACTCTTAGTCTTCAGTTCCTTCAGGACCCTTTCTCATGTAAAGGGACTTGTGTCCATTCTGCACCATTCTCACCCTTGTACTCCTTCAGACCCATTACCTCCTCTTCCTCAGTAAAGACTGAGCGAAATACCTGTTCAATATGTCAGCTTTACTGTTGTCATCCTCACGTGGCCCCATCCTCCCCTTCAGTCTCACTATCCCTCCCTTTGTCTTTCTTTTTCCTTATGTACCTGTAAAGGTTTTGTCCCTCTACCCACTGAGTTTTGCAATGTGCTCTTCTGTCTGAGCTTTGGCTTCCCATACTGACCTCCCTGCCTCCCTTTGCTTCTCCTGGTACTTCTCCTATCCCTTCTGCCTGTGTCTTTTTGTATTGCCTGAATGCAATCTTTTTTGCTTCACTTTCTTGCTACCTCTTTGGAAAACCATAATGGTCTCCACTTCCTTTTCCTCTTGCTAATCTGCTAATACATAATTCTGTTGTTCTTGTAATCCCCATTTTAAATACTGCCCACTGTTCCTCAACCCGATTCCTGTCCCATTCCCTTAATGCCTCTTTCAAGTATCTCCCCATTTTCCCAAAGTCTGCCCCCTAAAATCCAGGATCGTGTTTTTGTGTGGCTTGGTTCTGCTCTTTCTGTGATTTCAAACCACAATGACTGGTGGTCACTGTTTCCCAGGTGCTCCCCACTGTTACCCCCATCACACTGTCCCGGTTTGTGAGCACAAGGTCCAGTATTGCCTTCTGCCAAGTTGGTTCCATGACCAGTTGCTTGAGAAGGCACCCTGAAGAGTCAGGATAAATCTGCTCCTAGTTGATGCTGCTGCTGGGATGCTCCAGTCACATCTGGAATATTGAAGTCTCCAACCAGTACTACCTCACCCTTGTCTGCCATCCTTTGGATGGCTAGCGTCAACTCCCTATCTGTTTCTTCCTCCTGTGCTGGTGGTCTATAGACCACACCTGTCTCGGATGCTGTCCCATTTTCCTTTCCAGCTTAACCCACAGTATCTCTCCCCATTTGTTCCTCCTGGATCTCTCTTGACCCTTATGTCATTTTCACATACAGTGCCACTCCTCCTCCTTCCTGCCTGCTCTGTCTCTTCTGAATATGTTGTAGCCAGGTATGGCCATCTCCCAGCGTGGTTATCATCTACCAGGTTTCAGTGATGGCCACAATGTCCAGAGTCTGACTGCACCATGACAGCCTCCAGATCTTCCATCTTGTTGCTAAGGCTCCTGGCATTTACACACATGGCTTTCCATGATTTGACCTCCCTAGACTGTTTCACAGTTCTAGTCCAGCCCCTTCCTTGGTTGTCATTTATCCCTGGTTCTCCTTGCTGTCTGCCCTTCTGCTGAATTTTGCCCCTTTTCTGCTTATCCACCTCTTGGGCACTAATCTCCATCTTTTGCACACTGCTTTGCAGAGACAGCTACTCCTCTGGTTCATTGGTTCCACTGCTAGCTGTGGGGGGTGAGCAAGTAGGTACCCTCCTTGCTGGCCTGCCACCCCCCTTTGCTAGTTTAAATGCTTGTCAATGTAGCATTTAAACTTATCACTGAGTGCTTGGATTCCCCTCCAGGATGGATGCAGGCCGTCAGGCTAGAACAAACCTCCATCCCTCCAGGTGGGTCCCCAGTCATCAATGAATCCAACCCTTCCTCACAGCACCAGTTCTTCAACCATGAGTTAAAGTTCCTGGTGCATGCACTCCTATGCTCTCCTTGCCTCTCACAGGTAGTACTTCTGAGAAGTGACAGAAGTAGCTGCACTTGAAACCCTCCCAGTTTCCTAAACTCTTCCTGAACTTCCTTTGGCTCCCCATTTGCCAGGTCATTAGTACCTAGGTGGATAATGACATCCAGCTCACCCTCCGTCTTGCCTTCCCAGTGATCCCCAGGATCTTCCTTCCATCCCTCCATGCCGTGGCACCTGGTGAGCACCTCACCTCCCTGTCCTCCCCTCCTGTGGCCTAGCTGGATCCCTCTTATGATGGAGTCCCCACCAGGATTCGCTTCCTCCTCCTCTGGGGTCCTGCTTTCCCGCTGAGGTCACCTCCCTGGCTAACCTCCCATCCTTTCCTTCCACTTCTCTGGGTACCTCTATTTGGTTGTCCTCATTCGCCATGTGGCATATGAGTTCTTGAGTGGAATAGGATCTGGGATGTGCCTCTGCCTGACCGCTCTAACCTCCTGAGCCCACTGTCATCCAAGTGCTCCTCGTTCTCGGCATCCTTTGAGGCAGTTGCACTGGACTGGGTGGTCCCTGGATAGGGGTGATGGTACTCCTGACCCAGTTTACTTCCGCTCTGAGTCTGGCTACCGCCTCCGCAGTCAGAGAGATGCTGCCCTGAATGAGGGCAGCACCTCAGTGTCCAGAAGGTCTGCCTGAATATGGCTGCCCACAGCCACTGCATTGCACCACTCCCCACATTATACTGCAATTCCACTACTTGTCTGCTACTGAAGCTCTCCTAGTTCCCTTTTTATTAATTTACTGTCCTAAAATCCTGCCACTGATCCTCAGATAAATTTTTTTTTTTTTTTTTAAAAGAAAAACAATAAATAAATAAATGAATCAAAACACTTGTGCTGAGGTGGGTTTCTTTCCCTTATGCCTCCTACTTCACACCCTTACTATACCCTGTGTTTAGCTCCTGTCAATCAGATTTAACAGGGCATATAATTAAGAGTTGGGGGAAGGGGGGGAAATTGCAGCAATTAAAGACAGCACAGAATTACACCACCACTATGTTTTAAATTTTCAACAGCCCAAAAACAATTATAAGTAAAGACAACAAAGAAATTATAGTGTCACTAAAAGCCCTCAATCTAAGTTTAAAAGAAAAATAGCAATTACCAGTTACTCTAAAGCACTGAATTGAATATGTTTCCTTCCTTCCCCTTCTGGCTTCTTCTGAGAAAATGAACTCTACTTGCTACTTCAACTCTGACTAAGCCCCACCTCCAGTTATCCACGTAGCTGAGGTCAGAGGCCAGACAATTAACACCCTTCACCCAACTACAGGGCAGTCGGACAAGCCAAGATAAAATCTGCAGCAATTAAAGACAGCACAGAATTACACCACCACTATGTTTTAAATTTTCAACAGCCCAAAAACAATTATAAGTAAAGACAACAAAGAAATTATAGTGTCACTAAAAGCCCTCAATCTAAGTTTAAAAGGAAAATAGCAATTACCAGTTACTCTAAAGCACTGAATTGAATATGTTTCCTTCCTTCCCCTTCTGGCTTCTTCTGGAACAAGCCCTCGGTTTTCATTTGTAAACACCAAAGATTTGCAATACCATTCTGTTATGCATCAACAGTTTTTTAGCATGCCAATGTTAAAAATGTGTGGGTCGGGACAGCACTCCCCATAAATGCGCGTTCTTACTATGGAAAGACTTCCGGGGCATGGAGATTTTAAGCCTGGACACCAGTAATGGAAATAGTTTGTAAATTATGAAAATTGGTAAGCTGATCACTTTTTCTTTTATTTCGGAGGCATTCTACAGTCACCTCTTTACAATTTTGTGGTTGTAGAATGTCAGATGGAAATTTAGCAGGAAACGAAGGGCAAAGCTGACAGTGCCCCTTTAAATAAACATCTAGTCGATTTTTAAAAAGACATATGCTCTCACTGGCAATCATTTCTAAAGGCAGACCATTCCATATCCTAGAAACTCTAACTGAAAACCACAAACTTTTCTGTTTTGTTCTACAGCATTCCACCCTTAATTGTAATGGATGAGCTCTAGTTTCATATACCAACTCTCTGAGTGCCAGACCCAAAATTTCCCATAAACGATCATCATGTAAGGTACGGTAAACCATACATAAATCTCCCCTCAATCTACGATACTGCAGAGTAAAGAGTCCGAGTTTTTGGAGTCTATCATCATACTCTAATCCCCCTCAACTTCATCAATTTTTTTTAGTTGCCCTCCTCTGAACTCTCTCCCGGACATTTATAGAACCCTTATCTTCTGGTGCCCAAAATTGAGCACAGTACTTGAGGTGTGACCTAACAAGGGAGGAATACAGTGAGAGCAAACCCTTACTACTTGTACTTTTTATATGTTTATTTATACAATGGAGTATGCCCCCAGCCTTTGTGATTACTTGTTGGCAGTGTAGTCCAAAATTTAGGTAATTTTTTACCTTAACTCCCAGATCCCGCTCGTCCTCAACAGCTTCAGGTAATCTACCACCCATTATAAAATGTGCTTTTGGATCTCTCTTCCCAAAATGCATCACAGTACATTTATCTACATTAAACGTAAGTTTCTTTACATTCGCCCATCTTTCTAATTCACCCAAGGCGTACTGTAAAGTGTTGATGTCTTCAGGATTATTAACTGTAAAGCCTATACTGGTATCATCAGCAAATTTAGTTAACCAAACATCCGTAGATGTAGTTAACGTAGAAATATAGATATTAGAGAGACAGGGGGCCCAGAACCAATCCTTGAGGAACCCCACTAGTCACTTGTTCACAATCAAAATAGCAGCCCTTTATACAAACCCACTGAGTTCTCCCAGTCAGCCCAGGATTCAATCCATTTAGTAATATTCCCCTTCAAACCCATTTTTATAGTTGCATCAATTAATTCACCATGGGGACCTTATCAAAGGCCTTAGAAAAATCCAGAAGGATAACCTCTACAGCTTCTCCTTTATCTAGTGCCTCACTAACACCACCATAAAAATGTAACAAATTAGTCCTGCATGATCTCGATTTCACAAAACCATGTTGTGTAGTATCAAGCTGCATAATTTTACCAATATGATTTTTAACTATGCCCTCAAGAATTTTACCCAAAACGGACGTTAAACTAATTGGTCTGTAATTAGTTACATCCTGCTTAGATCCTTTTTTAAAAATGAGAATCACTGTGGCTTGTTTCCATGCTTCAATAACTACTCCCTCTGTAATAGATTTTGTAAAAAGTGCAGCTACGGGACCCGATAAGGGAATTGCTAGTTCTTTCAAAATACGAAGGTAGAGTCCATCGGGGCCTGCTGATTTGTTTGGGTCCAGTCCCTGCAGCAATTTTTCAACTTCCATTTTACCAACTTTAAATTGTTCATTAGTTGGTTGCTCACTGTTACTACCATTTGGTCTAGTTTTAATATTAAAAATGGAAGAAAAATATTTGTTACATTCTGTAACCATTTGAGATTTGTCAGTTAGTAAGTCACCAGTCTGGTTTTTAAATGGGCCTATAATAGGTGTACCACCCCTCTTTTTATTTATATATTTATAAAACGTTTTGTAGTTATCTTTTACATTTATGGCTAGCCTATATTCATAATCTCGTTTGGCTTTTCTGATGCTATTTTTTGACATCCTTAGCTGATCTTTATATTCTGCCCAATTTCCAGGGGTACCACTTAGTTTAGCCTTCCTAAATGCTTTAATCCTATTTTTTATTTGCTTCTTAACTAATGCATTCATCCAGGGTAATTTATTTTTTTTATTTTCTATTTTCTTCATTTGGGGTATATATTTTTGGTGGTAATAGAAAGTTTGGTATTTAGAATCAGCCACATTTCCGCAAGTGATTAATAGTTGAAATCTAATTTCCAGTCCCAATTAGCCATTTCATTTCAAAAATCCAAAAAGTTAGCCTTATTAAAGTTATATATGATTGTACTACTGGTATCATATCCTAAGTTTACTTTATAAGTAAAGCTAATAATGGAATGATCACTGGATCTGGGGGTGACCTTACAGTTTATGATGTTATTGCTCAGATTATTCAAAACTAAATCCAAAATGTTTTCACTCCTAGTATTTAATTTAACTATTTGATCCATGTTAGTCTCTAGGAATGTCTCTAAATAAGTACTTTCTACAGGGGTTTTAGTTTGAAGTGTACTCCAGTTTATTCCTGGTAAATTGAAATCCCCCATGAGTATGGCACTGTTTGTAGACGAGAACTTATTTACAAATTCTAATAATTGGGAATCGTCACTCTGAGAGATAGATGGGGACCTACAGATGACTCCCAGGATAATACATTCAAAAGTCTTGGGAAATATTTTAATCCATAAGGCTTCAATACTGGGCCACTGGGTTATTTCAATGTTTTCAGTATTTATACTGTGAGACACAGATGCTACCCCCCACCGTACCATTTCTATCCCTATGGAACAATATGTAACCCAGGATATTCTTATCCCATGTATCATTTCCTGCCACCAAGTCTCTGTTACTACACATACATGGATATTCAGCTGAAGAAGGGTATAGATAAGCTCATCAAATGTTATTAAGGCTCCCAGCATTTATAAGTAAAACATTCCAATCTGGCGAACTCACAGAAACAGTACTAATTTTACTGTCTACAGAAGTAGATTCTACCCCCCCCCCCCCATTTATCAGTTTAAACTATAATCAATTTGTCTTCTTAGTCTGTTTGCAAATATCCATTTACCATGTTTATTTAGGTGCAAAGCATCCCTGGCAAACAAGTCCTGATTAAGAAACCCATCCCAATTTTCAAGGAATATAAACCCTTCTCTCAAACACCAACATTTAAACCATCCGTTTAGATAAATAATGTCTTTTCTGTGTGAGGGGCCAGCTCTGGGGACGGGCAATAATCTTGAAATAATTAAATCACCACCTTGATTTTTAGTCATGTTCCCTACCAATTCGAAATCTCTGAATGTCAATAACAGGTCTTCTGCCCAAGTCATTAACTCCCACGTGTATAAGTGTAAGCAGATTTTGTGTATGTTCTTGTAGCTCTGGGAGTAGATGTTTGATGTTATCTATACCTGCTCCTGGCAGAGCACTTACAGTAGTGTGCATATTTCTATTCCTACATATAATTTGGTCTGTGTAATGCAACACTGAGTCGCCTATTACCAAAACATCTCTTGGTGTGTCCATACATCTTGTCTTACTTGTACTATGTGTCACCTGAGCTGAAGATAAATTTGGTATTGTGTTTATGGGTGGATTCATTTCACAGGAATTTTCATTGCATGGTTTGTCTTCCAGGACACTGTACCTATTGGTAACTGCAATGTTTGAACTTCCCCCAATGTTTCTCCTCACTTTTTTACCAACAATTTTTGAGACTTGGCACCACTTCTCTTCCACACTATTATTACTATTTGAATTATCATGGTAAGTAGGTTGTTTAAATGAATCAGTAGCTATAGTATCTGCTACAGAGTCAATATAATCCTTAAGACTACTTATTTCTAATTGAACCTGTAGCCGTTGCTCTAACTTAACGATCTGAGCTCTCAAACTCTCACTCACTTCACAATTTTCACATTTGTAATCCGGACACATGTCTCTATCTGTGTAAATACCGCATACGATACAGCTTTTACAGGAGAAAGGACAGAAACGGACAGAGCGTGTGCAGAGAACAGTGACCAAAATGATGAGAGGAATCAAAGATTTATGATAGATTGCGTTTAACTGACTGAGTTAAACTTCACATACAAGGACAATTACTCCAATACCGGATTATACCTACCGTATATACTCACACATAAGTCGGTTTTTTGGGAGTTTTCTGAGCATGTTGAGTTAGGGGTACCGACTTATGAGCGAGTACTCGTGCTGAAAAAAAAATAAAAAAAAAGTTGCTCGCTAACAATGCGCGTCATTCGAAAATGTTGTGCACACCCTATTTCACACGAAGGATAACTGACTTGTGCTGAAAGACTTAGCAGCTCTGCTGATGCTTAATGACCTGTCATTACCTGCCTTTGCTATTTGTGATTAAATAATTAAGTGATTAGTGTTAAATAACTAAGTGATTAGTGTTAATCCTGTATTAAAACCATGTTCAAACTCCTGTTCGTGTCAGCTCAGAATGCCCTCAGTCAAACGAAAACGGAGTTCCTATACTGCTGATTTTAAACTTCGCGTTGTACAATACGCGGAAATGCATACTAATGCCGCTGCTGAAATAGTGTTTCATATAAATGAAAAATTAGTACGGAACTGGCGAAAAAGAAAAACTGAGCTTGTGTCAGTGGACAAAAATATGAAGAGGAAGAAGATCAGCACCTCACCTGTTGCAGCAATCGAGTCCGAGCTCAGTGAATGGGTGCTTGATGAGGATCTAATGGGTTCTGATGCAGACTGTCCTGACGATGTTGAGGCAGATGAGATAAATGCAGAGCTAGAGGACATGTACGATGACGTTATGCTCTCTGAGCAGCAGCTGCATATTCTCTTTGCGTCAGATGAAGAAGATGACACAGAGTTCTTCGGGTTCAGTGATGGGGATTAATTTAAAACCAAGAGAATGAATGAAACGAATGATAGCGCTAGTATTTTAAATAAAGTTTTTTTTTTTTTTTTTTTTAAACACATACCTCATTTGATGTTCTCTTATATCGTATGCACATGCACACAACTGGTATGCTACATTAGCCCCCCCCAAAACTTATATGCAGGTCAAAGAAAAAAGCCTACAAATTACATTTCGAATTATACCCCCCTGACTTACATGCGGACCGACTTATGTACGAGTATATACAATATAATCCTTGGAACTACGACGGAAACGAGGGGACATTTTACTTTTTCATCAAATGATACAAGAGCCATGTCTACTGACAGAGTTAAACTTCACATGTAAGGACAATTACTCTAATACTAGAGGCCATCCCCTTCAAGTAAACAATAAGGAATTCCAAACAAATCAGCAAAAATTATTTTATACCAGATAGATACAAAACCTATGGAATACGAACACATGAAAATTGTCAGCAGAAATTAGGCCTCTAGGTCTATCTAGTCTGCTTGAGTGTGCAGCTAACACCCCCTACTTTTAAGCTGCCCCTGCCCCTCCTCCACTTTCCCAAATATCCCCCCTCTCACCCTGTCCCTTCCCTTCTTGATACTACCCAATGTGCTACAGAATACCACCTCCTCCGACAAAGCTTTCCAAACTGCCACTACTCTCTGTGAAAAAGTGCCTCATATCCCTCTTATACCTACCTCCTTCCAATCTAAGTCTATGCCTTCTCATGTCCCTCCTCTTCCAGAGCTTGAGTATCTCTTCAGTACCAGACTGTACCAGAATAATTTACCAACAGAAATTGTCATTGCAAACAACAAAAAAACAGCTGAAGGAGAAGTTAGATATATTTATAGCAAATGGGAGGGGGGTGAATTATGATAATATATGTGATAAAGGAGCTACACATGGGTTGCTAGCCTCCTCTGCTCCTCAATTCATTAGTGACGTCAGTGACTTGTAGAGAGAGAGACTCCTCTTAAGGACTAAGGGGCACTGAAAGTCTGCAGGATTAAAGGGCTGAAGGTATCCTTAGAGGGGTCCAAATCTCTAGAACTTTTATGGATGTGATATGAGTTGCACGTACGACCCTGTCATAGTTCTGTTTCACAACAACTATCTGCTGTTGGAAAGAGGAGGCGGCTACAAACCAGAATGTTCTGGGGTTGTCTGTCCCCCCCCCCCCATCCTGCTGGATGACAATACTAGCTCTTATGGTTGATTATTAGTTAAGCATACTATTTGGATGTGCGCTGCATGGAAACAACAGTCATCAAGGCAATAACCTCCGTTCTTTTAGAGGGGATCCTCTGCCAAGCCTTTTTATGCTTAGCATGTGGGGTGGGGTGACTGGTTTAACGGTGCTGTGTTCTGTATGCCCATTCAAGTTGGAGCAGCTAGGGCTGTTGGAGATAGTGTGAGAAAGGGGATGCTGGGGGAAGGATGTGGGTAGAAGGGTTTAAAGCTGGAAAGGAGTTTCAAAGTTCTGTTAAAGTTGAAGATATTACATCAGCAAGTTAAAGAACTTATCCACAGCTGGCGCAGAGGGTGGAGGCGCTGGATGCCACACCTTGCGCCATGCTGGCAACCCAGGTTTGGGAACAGACTTGGGTCGTCGGGGGTCAGCAGGCGAGGGGGGGGGGAGAGAAGATGGAGCGCCCCACGACAGCCCTCCTCCTTCTGGGGCAGGCAAGGAGTTTTCGTCGCTCTGTAGCGGCACCTGACGGAAGTCAGAGGCACTACAAGATGCGGTGCACAGCAGAGGGTTGGAGCGTGGTGAACGTCAGCATGTAGTGCGCTGATGTCACTGAACATCTGGCTCCAGAGTGAAAATCCAAGTGGAAAATCACGGGGCGGTCATGGCAGCTGATGGCCGTGCTTCGCGCCCCCGGGACCTAGAGAGAGAGATATGCCCCCCCCCCCCAGGTACTGGCCAGCCTGTGTGGAGGAGAGCGAATCGCAAACCAGACCCGGGGGTGCTGGTGGCTGGACGACCTGCCAGCCCGCTCTGCAGAGGAGGTAAAAAGTAGTAGTAAAAAAAAAAAGGACTTATCCACAGGCAGTCACTATGGAGCATTACAGACTTGTTTTGTAAACTTTATTTTCCATTTTTAATACAGGTACTTGACCAGATTTGCACAGCCAGATGATTGCATTAGTACATCTTAACATTTCATACAGCACGTACATTAAGATTTGTTTCTTTTCAATCATACGGTAACATCATATACATTTTGCCTTACACCTGTCCCCAGTCCCCATCCCCCAAAAACACTTTCTTCTCATCCATCTGAGAACCATTGTGATTGTAGTGCTACCTCCACAGGGTCCCAAACCTTATGGTATAGGTTTTCTTGCCCCAAGATGTTGTATTCTATGTGCTCGAGTTTTATAGCATGTTACAGAGCTGCAACCTAGTTTGCAACAGTGGGTATTCTGTCGATTCCCCAGTTCTGGGCAATGCAACGCTTCGCTATCACTATTCCTATGTCCCAGCGTTGATATCCCCCCCTTCCTCTTTTCCCTACATCTATGGAGCACCCCCGTAGGATGTGGGCAGGGTCCATCTGCATCGTTAAGTGCAGTGTCCGATTCAAAAGTTTTACTTCTTCCCAAAATCCAGATATCCTGGAACACTTCCAGCTCAAGTGGAAGAAGGTGCCCTCCTGGGTTCCACATTTTGCACATGCATTTAAGCTAGCGTCATTAATTTTATGGGATTTGGAGGGGAGTAAAATACACTCTCTGCAAAAAGTTATAGTAAATGGCCCAAAGCCTGTTTCTCTTGGAGCATCTCATTCCCCTTCTCAGCAGTCCACCCAACCTCCGGCTGTCAATACATCTAGCAGGAGATCCCTAGCCCATTTTTTCTTAACTCCTTCTAAGGAGTCTGGCAAGCTCTCTATTAATAATTTATATATTCTGGAGAGTGGCTCTGAGTGGGCTTTCCTTGTCTCTTCAAGGGGTGCTTCCTCTATAGGAGATCTAGATAGGACTGGGTATGGTCCAGGTGGTGACCCCCCTAACAAACATGCTCGTATCTGGGAATAGGCGTAGTAGTGTGTAATCAATATGTTATGGTTCTCTCTCAGCTGTTGAAAGGATTTGACCGACCCCCTGTCCATTTACTGGGCCACAGTTGTCAGACCTTTACCCATCCAGTGCTGCAGTATCATCTGGAGGTCCGTGCGTTACAAACTTAGTGTCTCCTTGTAAGCGTCCCTAAGGGCTAGTGATTACACTGTGAGGACATGAAACATTAACAACCTGAAGACTGTGATTCAGTGAAGGAAGGTGTTAAACGCTGTCAAAAAATCCAAGTCCCAGAGACTGCTACTGCAGAAAAGAAAAAAAAAACATGTGCAAGACTGAATTTGAGAAAACTAGTAAATGCCTGGGGGCCAAGTAGGTGGCCTCCTGCTTCAGTACAAAGGCTAGAATGGTGGCTATCTGTCTCCCTCCAGGAGTTAAGGGCACTATCAGACTGTCATGTGGAGAAGTGGGTGTAGAGAAATACGAACGTACGAAAATGCCAGAGTAGGCCATGAGATCTAGTGCATCTGCTCAAAATGCAGTTCACAGCTTGATAACGGCTGCTGCCCACCCCCCCATCCCTTCAGATTTCCATACTGAATTCCCTGAGGACTCTACCCTCCCTATCTGTACCTGCCCATGTATCTATCCCATCCCCTCTTAAAACCTCCCACTTATTCCCTTGATACCAACTCCTCAGGTAGTGCATTCCAAGGCATCACCACCCTTTCCGTGAAGTAATGTTTTCTCAGGTCTCTTCTATACTTCCCACCAACTAGTTTCAGGCTATGACCCCTCGTGGTCCCTTCACCCTTCAGTCGGAACACCCTCTCTGTTTACTCTATTAATACCTTTCAAGTATTTAAAGGTCTCGATCATGTCCCCTCTGTCCCTTCTGTCTTCCAAGGAGTACAAGTTTAGCTCCCTAAGTCTCTCCGCATAGGGCTTATCTACCATTCTGAGGATAGTCTCAGACACCCTCCTCTGGACCCTCTCCAGAAGCAGAATGTCCTTTAAGTAAGGGCACCAGAACTGCACAAAGTACTCCAAGTGCGGCCTCACCAAGGATTTGTACAGTGGCAGAATTACCACCTCCCTTCTCAAAGCGATTCCCCTAGCAATGCACCCCAGCATTCTGTTTGCCTTAGTCGCTACTTTCCTGCATTGTCCTGACTGATTCATTTTACCAGTGATCACCACTCCCAGATCTTTTTCTTCCTCCGAGACTGTTAACCATAACCCCCCCCCCCCAAATTTGTAGCTGTACCCTGGATTCCTAGATCCCAAGTGAAGTATGCTGCACTTCCCAACGTTAAACCCCAGCTGCACTGTGACTGACCACAGTTCTAGACTTTTTAGGTCTTCCTGTAGTGTCCTCCTCACTGTCCACCTCCGCACCTAGTTTGGAGTCGGCAGCAAACAGGCTCACATATTCCTAACTCCCACCGCAATGTTTGAAATGAAAGCATTAAATAACAATGGGCCCAGAACCAAACCCTGAGGGACCCGCTAATGACCCTTCTGGGTGTCAATAGCTCCCCTCCACCACCCGCTGTTGTCTGTTGCTTAGCCGGTTCCCAATCCACCTCACCAACCTTTCCCCCAACCCCAAGTCACTCAGCTTGCCCAACAGTCTCCCATGCGGCACTGAGTCAAATGCCTTACTGAAGTCTAGATATAAAACATCAACCAGCCTACCACCGTCCAGAGATCTTGTCAACCACTCAAAAAATTCAACCAAGTTAGTCTGACAAGATCTCCCCTTGGCAAAACCACGTTGCCTAACATCCTGAAGTCCACTTACCTCCAAGAACGTCACCAGCTTTTCCTTCAATATACTTTCCAATAGTTTCCCCACTATGGACGTCAGGCTGACCGGTCTATAGTTTCCTGGCTCGTCCCTCGTCCCGCTCTTATGGAGGGGCACTACATGCACTATTCTCCAGTTCAATAATACACTTCCCGTTTGGAGGGAGGAGTTGAATAACTGTCAGTGGTGCTGCCAGGACATCCGTCAACCCTTTTAGGACTCTGGGGTGGATCCCATCAGGACCTGGGCCTTGTGTGTCCTTAATGACCTAAGGCCCTCCCATACTCTCTACACCAGTATCTCATCACATGTTAGTGACCCCCCCACCTTAACACGCTCCTGTGGAACTGGACCATCCATTTCCCTTGTAAAGACAGAGCAGAAGTACTCGTTTAGTAACTCAGCCTGCTCCACTCCCCCTTCTGCCAACCCACCCTCCTTTTTTGACCTGGTAATCTGCCCCCGACACTTTCTTCTCCCTCATGTATCTAAAAACTTCCTTCTCCCCACTCCCTGATCCCCTGTGCCAACCTTAGCTCTCTGGTTGCTTTGACTGCACTTACCACCCTGCTCACCTCCTTCAATTTCATACAGTACTCTTCCCTGTCCTTCTCCTTATGCGTTTTCTTGTAGTTTTGGTAGATTAGCAGTTTCTCCTTACCCTTATGCTCGGACACTACTTATTCCCTCGCTAACTGGACCCCACCTCTGGGGCAACTCCCTCTTAAAAGAAATATTTAGACGCTAGGTGGGGCCAGATGCCAGTAACCTGAATACTGTGCCATGCCCATGTTACTGCTTTTCCAGCAGACATCCCTTGGTCCCACCGAGTACTGGAAACCCTGAAAATCTTGAAAATTCTGTTTCTATGAAAATGTTGTTGTGCTGCTATGGAATCCCTGCTTAAGCTCCAGACTCTCCTATTAACTCGTGTACCGCTATGTTCTCATAGCCACAGATTATGAACTTAAACTGCCTGTAAATTTGTTGATCATAATAAACTAATATGTTTCTATGATGTAGATTACTTAGCTTTGTATTTTTTCATGTTGGAATTCAGTAAACAGGTTTTAAAATTGAAAAAATTATCTGACCCCATTCTGGATTTATGTTTTCTTAAGGTATTCAAAGATTTCCCGGACAGGTAACTAGAGATGCAGCCACGTTTTATTTCGATCGAGACGTTCCGGTAAACTCACCAACTTCAGCTTCTCGAGGCTCTTCACGAAGCTGGCCATTTTCTGGCAACTTTGACTTAGAAAAACTTTGCCGGCACTTCTTATGAACTTCGCCTTAGCTGTTGCTTTGCAGTGAATTCAGGTAAGATTTCCTCAGAAAGTGTCCGTAAGTCACATGCAACAGTTCCCACAGGTCCTTGGGTTGGGGGAGGGTTTGTTCTGTGTGCATGTGCTCTATGTACACAGTGCCCTTCAGTTTCAGTCTGTGTGAGTGAGTGAGTGGAATAGTGCAGTTCTGCTGCTTTTTTGAGCACTGACAAGCAATTTAAAAACAACCTTTTTCAGCTTTCTCTTTGTATTTTCCACAATTTCTCTTTGCTTAATAGTTTGTTAGGAAGGTTTTTCTGTGGTTTAGGTCTCATTTTCTTTATATTTCTATACTTTTTTCTAAGCCTTCTATCTGTATTTTCCTTTTACTTCTGTGTTCTGATGCTCTGGTTATGCAAATTCTTGTTTACATGTTGGGCCGGATATTCAAACTGCGCTATTTTGTGGCGCAAGCCCTTGCGCTGCACAAAATAGTTGCGCAGGGGTGTGGCCGGAGCGATATTCAAAGGAGTTGCGCTATTGAGCAACTCCTTTGAATATCACCCTCCGGACACAGCCACTGTGCATGGCGCAGTGGAACTTGCGCCACCACAAGTGGTCAGAGTGGAGCATTCAACTTGCAGTGGCGCAAGTACCATTGCGCCATGCACAAATTTCTGATATTCAAAGGTGACATGCAAATGGAGCCATAATTCATGCAAAGGCGCGGGGGCCATTTGCATCATTTATGGCCCCATTGCATGCCGATCTTGTCTGGTGTGCCAATCCCCCAGGACTTGCGCCTGGCGCCCTGCCAGGCAGCAGCCGTCGGGGACAGCCCCTGCAGCCGATCGCGGGCAAATGTGTGAAAGCCCCCTCCCGACTGGCCCGATTGCGGGCATAAGCTTACATCACCACCCCCACCAGCCCGATCGCGGGCAAAGTGTCCCAAAAAACATATCTCTGGTGGTCCAGTGGACGATAAGCCCGATCGCGGGCTGAAGAGTTATAACCCCGAGCGTATCCCTGGTGGTCAGTGGACCAATAAGCCAATCGCGGACTGCATAATGTGGCGAAACCGCCCCCAAGACCATATCGCTGGTGATCTAGTGTCCCCCCACCCGAAGCCCCACCACCCCGCCCCCGCAGCATCCCACCAGCCTGCCACCCGCGCCGCCGACTGACTGCCGGTAGGGCTGCACGTCCACTGGTGCAGAGCAAGAGCCAATGGGCGTGCAGCCCATACCGTAAAAGGCAGTCCAGATATGTGAATGAAGTGCTGCTAAACACCAGGAATGTGATCACCTAACACAGGACGGGTATTCGGGGGAAGGGGGTACCACTGGACACCAGGGATATGTAAATCAAATGTGGGATGGGTGTTTGGGGGGGCAGTCACTGGACACTAGGTATATGTAAAACTGAATGCAGGATGGGTGTTCAGAGGGGGTGGGGGGGTTCCGCTACACATCAGGGATATGTATAGTTAACACAGGACAAGTGCTTGGGGTAAAGCTGCCACCGAACATCAGGGATGTGATCACCTAACATGGGATAGGTACCGGCCCGGTGGCGTGGAGGGCTGAGGCGCTGGATGCCACACCTCGCACCACGCTGGCGATCTGGGTTCGGGAACGGATTCGGGTTGTTCGGACGTTGGCCAGGGAGGTAAGAATTGAGCATCAGACTGCTCTTCTTCCTTGGGGTGGGGGGTTTGTTCTGTGTGCATTAGCAGAACTAGAGGGGTTCAGCCGCGAGAGGTGCTTGGCTGCCTCCAGCGGAGGTGTACAGAGCTGCTTAAGCCCAGCAAGGGTGAAAACTGAGGAAAATACTGGGACCCAGAAGGACTCTTGATGGCCCTCACGGGCGGAGAGCATTACCTCTCGAAGAGGTAATCATAGCCCTGCTGGGGTCTGCTCGGTGGACAAGAATAATGTCATGATAAAAATAACATGGGATAGGTGTTCGGGGAGGGGGCGCAACTAGTCACCAGGAATGAGATCAACTAACATAGGACAGTGTTCGGAGGGTGCCGCTAGACAACACGGATGTGAATGTGGGGGGGGGGCTGGGGGGTGCTACTAGATACCAGGGACATGTACACAACATGGGACAGTGTGGGGGGTGGGGTGCCACTAAATTCCAAGGACGATGTGCAAGACACATGCACACACAGGATGGGTGGTCACGGGTTTCGGCAGACCATGCAAATGAGCCCTTAATGGATATGTAAAGTGTCCATTAGTGCCCTGCATGCCCAATGGTCTCATCTGCATGTTGTGGCTGATTACAACCCATAGGGGTCCCAGTGGTATCTGTTCTGGGAGCGCCAATCCCGGTGGACTAGGTACAGCCCAGGTCCATGTCAGGGCAGCGCAGTTTCACTTGGCGCTATGCCAACATGACCGATATTCAGTCGGACAGCGCCAGTCCACCATTCTACTAAATATAGCAGTCGCTGGGTCAGACGCAAAGCACAAGCACTGCACAAATCTTTGTGCCATGCTTGCACATCTCACTGAATATCCGGCCCCATATCTTAAATTCTCATTTCCCCTCCCCTATTTTTCTTGTGAAATTCTTGTAATTCACTTTAGTGCCCAGCAATGCACTATATGAAAAGCTCAGTTCCCACTTTTTCTCATGTCCCAGGAATTACTAGCAACATGCTGCTGTGCTCACTGTGTCAGTCTCCCACCACTGCAACAGTGGGAAGGCAGGGCAGGGACGTTAGGTCAAGCTGTAGACTCTGCAATACGAACAGACTTGATATAACAAATAGCCTTCTTCTGCTGGCTTCTTTGTATGTTTGTAACAGCACCTCTAACTGGTAATTCACGTTAATGCTCACAAATGCACTATATGAAAATATCAGTTCCTGTTTTTTCTTATGCCCCAGAAAGTATTTGCTACATGCTGCTGTGCTCACTGTGTCAGCCTCCCACCACAGCAACATCACCCCAACTTGTAATTCACTTTACTGCAGAAATGCACTATATAAAAATCTCATTTCCCATTTTTTATGTCCCAGAAATTAATTACATGATGCTGTGCTTGTGTGTCAGCCTCCCACCACAGCAACTGCACATCTAACTTGTAATTCACTTTAGTGCCCAGAATAGCTCAGATGCACTGTACAAAAATACAGGTTACTCACCTGTAACAGGAGTTCTAGGAGTGGTATATGTTGTTCATCCATACTTTGTGGCAGGCTCCTTGCCGCTTTAAATCTTGCCAGAAGATCTTCAAGCTGGCTCCTCCCACCCACCCGGGTGGTAAAACCCTCAGCCCCATGACACCATATCTAGCTCACTGGAAGCCAGGTTGCGCGAAGCCAGGGAGGTCGGGTGGGTCGAGTGGATGAACATATACCACTCCTAGAACTCCTGTTACAGGTGAGTAAATACAGGTTACTCACCTGTAACAGGAGTTCTAGGAATGGTATATGTTGTTCATCCACACTCATTGGCAGTATCCTTGCCGCTTTAAATCTTGCCGGAAGGTCTTCAAGCTTGCTCCTCCACCCCACCGGGTGGTATAACTCAGCTCCGCCCCATGGCAGATCTGGCCCGCTGGAAGCTCAGGTTGTGCGTCGAGCCGGGAGGTCGGGTCGTCGTGTGGATGAACAACATATACCATTCCTAGAACTCCTGTTACAGGTGAGTAACCTCTATTTCTAGGGACATGGATATGTTGTTCATCCACACTCATTGGCAGACTCTAGCAGTTCTCCGGGAGGAGGGAGGCAAGAGCGCACACCCCCATATACTTACTTGGAAGAGACTGGAGACGAGGCCCCAAAACCAGCATCCGGCGTGACTCAAGGTCGATGTGGTAGTGGGTAATGAGAGGTGTTTGCTGACTTCCAGGTAGCAGCCCTGCAGATTTCCTGGATAGGGCGTCCCTGGAAGCAGCCACCGTTGCAGCAGTATGGCGGGTAGAATGAGCTCTTATCCCTCTGGGAGACTCCATGCCCGCCAACTTATAGCAGAGATCTATGCAGGAGGTTACCCACCTGCTTATCGTCCGCTTGGCTGCAGGTCTGCCAGATCGCGACTTCAGCGTGGGTGACAAACAGCTGGCGAACCTCTCCCAATTTCAACCCGTGCGGCTCCTTATAATAGCGGCGCCTTCTAGGGTCAGAGTATGGAGCCTATATTCGACCTCCGAGGTGTGATTGGGTAGAACACCGGCAGAGTCAACACCTGGTTAAGGTGAAACTCCGACACCACCTTCGAAGGAATTTCGGTGGGGCGCAGGACAACCTTGTCCCTGTGGAAGACCAGGTAAGGAGACTCGATGGAGCGCCTGGAGCTCTCCCATCCTTCTGGCTGGCGTGATAGCCACCAAGAAGGCGGTCTTCCACGACGAGTGAGAGAGAGCACACCTGTGCATAGGTTCAATGGCTTGCCCATGAGCTTTGCCAGTACCAGCAGTAGATCCACGGAGGTGGGGGTTCCGCACTGGAGGGGAAATGTGATCAAGGCCTTTGGAAAAGCGCCAGACCACCTTCTCCTGCGCCACGACTGCTTCCGGCCCGCGCCCGGTAAGCAGAGATGGCTGCCAGGTGCACCCTTAGGGTCGTCGACCTAAGCCCTTGACTAGAAAGGGACCATAAATAGTCCAAGATGCTTGCCAAGGAACAGGAGGAAGGGTCCAAGCCCTTGCCCTGACACCAAATGGAAAACCTTTTCCATTTGAAGGCATAGCATTTTCTGGTCGACTCCTTACGGGACGCCTCAACTACATTGAGGACCTCGTCGGAAAGACCCAAGGCCTGGAACTCTAGCCGCTCAGGAACCAGGCCGTCAGGTGCAGGGATTGAAGGTCCGGATGGAACACCTTCCCCTGATTGACTGAGAGCAGGTCCAGGCGAGCTGGAAGCTGCCGCGGAGTCCTGGAGCTGAGACTGAGGAGATCTGGGTACCAGAACTGGCGAGGCCAGTCTGGGGCTATCAGAATCACCTGCGCCTTGTCCCTCCTCGCCTTGAGAAGCACCTTGTGGATCAAGGGAAATGGGGAAAGGCGTAAAGAGGCCGGGGTCCATTGCCTCGGAAGGCATCCCTGCAGCGAGCCCTGCTGAGGCGGGCATGGAACAGACTCAGCCGCGTTCTCCATGGAGGCAAACAGGTCCACCTGAGGTGTGCCCCAAAGGAGAACAGATACTGTACTACCTCCGGCAGGAGAGACCACAAGTGGGATGCAGCCCCTATCCGGCTCAGGGCATCGGCCAGGGTGTTGGAGGCTCCTGCCCGTGAATGGCTAGGAGATCCGCCTCCAGGCTGCCTGAGTGACCAAATGCAGGCTTCCTTGCATAGAAGCATGGAGGCGTCCCGCCCTGGCGGTTCAGATAGTACATGGTCGTGGTATTGTCCGTCTGGACTCGGACCACTTGACCCCGGAGGAGCAGACAAAGGCGGTGAGAGCTAGGCGGACGCTGGAGCTCCAGCAGGTTGATGTGGCATCGGGACTCGCGTGGGACCAGAGGCCATGAGCCCGGTGTTCCCCAGATGGGCACCCCAACCCATCAGAGAGGCATCGGTCGATAGAGAGACCGCCGGCTGGGCGGACAGCAGGATGCCCTCCTGCAAATGAACTGGAGCGGTCCACCACTGGAGAGCGTTCCCACATCCCTGTGTCACCGACACAAGCTGGTCAAGGGATCGCAGCGTTGTGACCACTGGCTGGCCAGTCCCCACTGAAGGACGCATGTTCCAGCGGCCCCAACGGACCACGCTGGTGCAGGCCGCCATGAGACCCAGGAGGCGCAGGAAGTCCCGGGCAGGGGCGCAGTGCCCAACCAGAAATGATCGGGCAAGGAGGAAAGAACCTCGGCCCTGTCCGCGGGGAGCCGCTCTGGCTCGAAGAGAGTCGAGCTGCGCCCGATGAATAGAATCACCTGCTTGACTCGAGTTCCGACTTGGCCTCGTTGATAAGGAGGCCCAGTTGAGAGCCGAACCTGGAGGCCAGATCTCTGGACCACTCCGCCTCCTCCTGGAGGGAGCTGCTATCAACCAGTCGTCAGGTAAAGTGCCCGGACCCTATTCAGGCGCCGCAGGAATGCTGTCTACCTGCCATGCATTTGGTGAAGACCCTGGGAGCTGGAGACAAGCCGAAGGGGCATGGCTTGGAACTCGAAGAGGGATCCCTCCGCTCGAGGCGAAGGAATCTCTGGTGGGGAGTCGGACGGATGGGGCCGTGAAAAAGCGCGTCCTGCAAGTCCAGGAAGCAGAACCACTGCGCGTTCAAGGATGGTATTATCTGAGCCAAGTGACCATCCAGAAGGTTCGAGACCTTAGGAACTTGTTTAGGTCGTGTAGGTCGAGAATGGGGCGCCAGCCCCCCGTCCGTTTCGGAACCAGGAAGTACCTGGACACAAACCCTGGGTCTGAAGGAGGGTCCACCACCTCTCTTACCACCTCCTTCTGGAGGAGGAGAGCGATGTCGGCTCGACGAGCCGCCAGTGAGGCTGGGGATACCGAAGCCCCCGAGGCGACGGCTCTGAAGGGTGGTGCCTGCTCGAATTCCAGAGGCAGGCCTCTTCCCACCACCTCCAAGACCCACCTGTCCGTGGTAAGAGCGGACCAGGCGGAGCAGGAGTGCGGGCCGTCCCCAGGGGACCCAGGGAGTGAGTGGCGGGGTGGGCGACACCCTCAGCCCGTCACTGGGCAGGCTTGGAGGAGGAACCGGCCGAGGGACCTCCTGGGCCTTTCCTCCCTGCCTCTGTTAGAGGAAGCCGGCGGCTTGGGTTTGGGATGCCAAGGCCGAGCCTGCTGGCTAACGTTGCTGGGCCGGGCTGGCGCGGGGCACAGAAGGACGAAAGAGCTTAGGCTGTGGTTTGCGGCCTTTGTGGCTTCGGCGAAGAGACCCGAGTCAAAGGTGGCATTGGACTTCGATCCTCTGCAGGTGACCTTCCACCCCAGGGCCAAGAGGTCAGTCCCCAAAAAGGGAACATCCGCCAACTTGTGCTGGGTATCCAGTAAAGGTGGATATCCTCAGCCAAGCCCGCCCGGCCTATAGCCACTGCGGCGGCGCCACCCGATCTGCGCACATGAGTCCCTATATCCAAAGCAGTCTGGAGCTGCTGTTTGGCCACTGCCCTGCCCTGGTCCGCACCTGCTTAACGTAGTCTGCAGATCGGGCGGAAGATGAGGATGACCTCATCCAGGAGCCCAACAGGGCATGAGAAAAATGTGCCATGAGGACGGCCGAACTGGCCTGGCCGAAGGCCGAGAGAGGGGCATGGCTGAACTTTTCGCCCGACATAGTCAATTTCTTGGACTCCTTGTCAGGAGGTTTGTCCACATCCCTGGCGTTGCGTCGCGCGGCAGCTGTCGGTAACCAACCCCTCAGCAGAGGGTGTTCGAAAAACGGACAAGGGAACCGGTAGGGACCCATACTTCCTGGCCATCCTGGCCGGGCGCAGGGCAGGAAGCAGGCGCTGCCAAAGTTCCAGTGCCGGACCCACTATGGCCTCGCCACGGAAAGGCCTCCGCCGGAGAATCCTCTGTCCAGAATCTCCGTGAGGGATACCTGGCCCGCTTTGAAACGGGTTCGAGCTCCATCCGGTAGACTCCGAGATGAGCGAAGCAGTCCTAGGAAGGACGACGGGCTATCGTCCATTGACTGACCTCCTGAAGACTCCAAGTCCAGTCGCTTGGAAAGAAGGAGGAATCATCTTCGGACTCGGAAGAGTCCTCGAGAAACTGCCTCTGGCCTGAGCCACCCTTCACCTGCCGAGGTCGGTCGGGAGTGAGGGTAACTGACAACGATGGGGTAAACCCTTAGCCGACCGAGAATCCTTGGTTGGAGCCCCAATTGGTGGCTGTGGAGGCGGAGGTTCCACCAGAATCGGTGGAGCAGCTGGTTTTGGCGAACAACCGGCCTGGGTATGAGCTCTCGGACAAGTCGGGGGAATAGCCGGCCATTCCGGTGAAACAGCCACTAATGGCGGGGAAAGGCGCGAGTCTGCTTATTCCGGCCAGGGCTGTTGCAACATAAGGTCCTCGTACCGTCCGGCGTAATTCATGACCTCCCCTCATCGAGGAGGAGGGCGAGACGAGCACGGCGGCCGCCGCTTACCAGTGATGCGAGACCGGGGCCGCCTATGGCGGTGGGAGCGGCTGGACCGAAGAGGTCCGAACCGGACCGAGAGTCCGAATTTCCGGAGTCGTGCGGGAGGTGTCGGCCGGAACGGTACTCCCTTCGGCTCGGAAGGTCCATCCGAGGGCTCGGAACCCGGAGGCACAAGGCGAGCCACGGGATCCTCAACTCCTCCGGGGAACCGGGAGAGGGGAATCTCGGCTGCTAAGGCGACAGCCGTCCAATGGGTCGAGAAAAATCTAGAGCTAGCCAGTGGGAGTCTGGGTCCAACTGACCTGGCCAGGGGACACCGTGAGGCCAATGTGAAGCCGGCGGTCAGCAGCCGGGGAGAAGGACCTTTCCCGCTCCCAGGCGTCGTGGAGGACTTACCTATCCCTCTTTTGGACCCGATGGGGTCCCGCAGAGCACGAGCCCTTCTCACTAGTGGAGGGACAGACAAATCATAAAAGAGCCGTGTAGGAAGAACCCAGAGAGAGCGGGATAAATACATGACCCGAGGAAGATCGGCCGTGCCGCCTCTCTTGACCATCCTTTCGAGCTGATCATGAGCCGCCCGCCAGCAGACACAGCCAACAGGCCTCCTTGGACTTCACGGAGGAAAGCGCTTCTCGGGGCGGCCCAGTTGCAATCAGGCAACACGGTCTTCGAGGGGCGTGGGCCGAGAAAAGATGAGCACAGGTGCAAGCCTGCGGGTGCGTGCTCAAGGCCTAGGCAGTATACACCGTGGAGTGAGGATCAAATCCGAGACATCTTCTGCCCGCATGGGCATCTCGAAATCCGAGAGTCGATTTGTCCGCCGCGGCCGCGAGGATAGAAGACTAAGTCTTTTGCAAAATTTTATTTTAAATCCATAAGCGGAGAAATAGGAACCAGTCATAGCCGCAGAGGCGTTAAGGAGGAACCTGAGCTTCAAGCGGTAAGGAAGATCTGGCGTCATGGGGGCGGGCAGGGTTATACCACCCGGTGGGTGGGAGGAGCAAGCGAAGACCTTCGGCCAAGATTTAAAGCGGCAAGGATACTGCCAATGGTGTGGATGAACAACATATCCATCTCCTAGAACCTGTATTTCTAGGGCGTAGATATATTGTTCAAACATCACTATGCAACGAACTTCCTAACTGATTCGGGAGGAGGAGGCATACGCACACCCCCTACTTAGGGTAAGGACTGGAGAACCGAGGGTCCCAAAACCCCAGCATCGGCATGACTCTAGGACAATGTGGTAATAGGAAATGAGGTGTGCTGACTTCAGGTATCAACCCACTGCAGATTTCCTGGATGAGGACATCCTAGAAGCAGCCACCAAAACAGCGGTAGCAGACAGAATGAGCTCTTATCCCTCTGGGAGGCTCCACCCAGCAACCTATAGCGAGATCTATGCAGGAGGTGACCCACCTGCCCATCGTTCGTTTGGCTGCAGGTCTGCCAGGTCTTGACTTCAGGCGTGGGTGACAAACAGCTAGCGAACCTCTCCCCAAACTTTAGCCATTCGCTCCTTATAGTAAGAGAGTGGTCTTCCAGGGTCCAAAGTATGGAGCCTATATTCAGCCTCTGAGGTGTGACTGGGGTAGAACACCAGCAGAGTCAACACCTGGTTAAGGTGAAAATCCGACACCATCTTCTGAAGGAATTTCGGTTGGGGGCGAAGGACAACCTCGTCCCTGTGGAAGACCAGACAAGGAGACTCAATGGAAAGTGCCTGGAGCTCTCCCACCCTTCTGGCTGACGTGACAGCAACGAAGAAGGAGGTCTTCCATGACAGGTGAGAGACACACCTGTGCATCGGTTCGAATGCTTGTCCATGAGCTTATGTCCAATACCAGCAGTGAGATCCCACCGGAGGTGGGTTTCGCACGGAGGGATATGTAATCAAGGCCTTTGAAAAAATTGCCCGGCCACCTTCTCCTATACAGAGCTGCTTGCCGGCCCACACGGTAAGCAGAGATGGCTACCAGGTGCCTGTAAGGGTTGTCGACCGAAGCCCTAGCTGAGAAAGGGACCACAGGTAGTCCAAAACGCTTATCAAGGAAAAGGAAGAGGGGTTCAACCCCTTGTCCTGACACCAAATGGAGAATCTCTTCCATTTGAAGGCACAGCATTTTCTGGTCGACTGAACGACATTGCGGACCTCGTTGGAAAGACCCAAGGTCTGGAACTTTAGCCACTCAGTAACCAGGCTGTCAGGTGCAGGGATTGAAGGTACGGATAAAGAACCTTCCCCTTGTTGACTGAGAGCAGGTTCAGGCGGGCTGGAAGCCTGGAGCTGAGGTTGAGGAGATCTGGGTACCAGAATTGGCGGGGCCAGTCTGGGGCTACCGGAATCACCTGCGTCTTGTCCCTCTTTGCCTTGAGAAGCACCTTGTGGATCAAGGGAAATGGAGGGAAGGCACAGAAGAGACCCAGAGTCCACGGCCTCGAGAAAGCATCCACCTGCAGTGAGCCCTGCTGAGAGGGCGGGCGTAAAATAACCTCAGCTTCACTTTCTCCCTGGAGGTGAACAGGTCCACCTGAGGGTAGCCCCAGTGGCAGAACAGATCGTGTACTACCTCCGGCAGGAGAGACCACTCGTGAGATGCACCGCCTATCCGGCTGAGGGCATCAGCCAGAATGTTGTAGGCTCCAGCCACATGGATGGCTAGGAGATCCACCTCCAGGCTGATCACGAGAGACCAGATGCAGAAACTCCTTGCACAGAGCGAAGTCACGTCTACAACCCAATTTGAGGTAGTACATGAGTAGTGGTGTTGTCCGTCTGGACCTGCCCACCCTGACCCCGTCTAAGCGGGCCGAAGGCGGTGAGGGCTAGTCGAACCGCTGAAGCTCCAGCAGGATGATGTGGCATCGAGACTCCGGGGGACCAAGGCGTGGGCTCTGAGGCATCTCCCAGATGGGCATCCCAACCCATCAGAGAGACATCGAGTCGTTAGAGTCACAGTTGGCTGAGGCGGACCAGCAGGATACCCTCCTGCAGATGAGCTGGGACGAGCCACCGCTGCAGGCCGTCCATCTCCTGGGTAACTGACGCCAGCTAGTCCAGAGGACCAGAGCGCTGTGACCATTAGCTGGCCAGCCCCCATTGCAGGGGACGCATGTGCCAGTGAGCCCAATGGACCACGCTGGTGCAGGCCGCCATGAGGCCCAGGAGGCACAGGAAGTCCTGGGCAGGCGCAACTGCCCAACCAGAAATGATTGGGCAAAGGAGGAAAGGACCTCGGCCCTGTCCGCCGGGAGCCGGGCTCTGGCTCGAAGAGAGTCGAGCTCTGCCTCGATGAACTGAATCACCTGCAATGGCATGAGTTCCGATTTGGCCTCGGTGATGAAGAGGCCAATCTGAGAGCAGACCTGGAGGGCCAGATCCCTGGACCGCTCCACCTCCAGCCTGGAGGGGGCTGCAATCAGCCAGTCCAGGTAAGGGTAAACACTGACATCTCAGCGCAGCAGCAATGTTGTCACTACTGCCATGTATTTGGTGGGGGACCCTGGGAGCTGGAGAGAGGCCGAAGGGGCACCCGGAGACTGATAAAGACCCCTCTGCTCTGAGGAAATCGCTGATGAGACGGACGGATTGGGACGTGAAAGAACGTGTCCTGAAGGTCCAGAGAACAGAACCACATGCCTGGTTTCAAGGATGGAATGATCTGAGCCAGACTGACCATCCTAAAGGTACGAGGCCTTAGGAACTTGTTCAGGTCGTGCAGGTCAAGAATGGGGTGCCAGCCCCCCAACCGTTTTGGGATCAGGAAGTACCTGGACACAAACCCAGGGTCTGGAGGGGGGTCGGCCACCTCGCTGATCACCTCCTTACTGGAGGAGCAAGGCAATGTTAGCTCGACAAGCTCGACAAAGAGAGCTCTTGGAACCCGTAGCCCCCCACATAGCAACAGTTCAATAGGGAGGAACTATTTGAATTCCAGAGGCAGACCCCTGCCAAATACTTCTTTACCCAGCGGTCTGTGGTGATAAGCGACAAGGCAGAAAAGAAGTGTTGAACCTTGCGTTCCCAAGGGGAACCCGGGGAGGAGTGTGGCGAGGTTGGGGCGGCACCCCTCAACCCGCCACTGGACAGGCTTGGAGGAAGGGCCTGCTGAGGGATCTCCTGGACCCTTGCCTCCAGGCTTCCTACTAGAGGAAGCAGCAGACTTGGCCTTAGGGAGCCAAGTGTGAGCCTGCTGGCCCTGATGCTGGTGTTGCTGGGCCGGACGTGCCCCAGGAGCAGAAGGGCGAAAGGGCTTACGCTGCTGTGGGCGGCCTTTGTCCTTCTGGGCAGACGTGACCGAGTCCAAGGTGGCAATGGATTTCTCGATCCTTTGGAGATGGCCTTCCACTTCGGGCCCGAACAAGTCGGTGCCCAGGAAGGGAACATCTGCCAGGTTGTGCTGGTTATCCTCCGTGAAGGTGGAGATCTGCAGCCAAGCTCTGCGGCCGCTACTGAAAGAGCACAAGAGTCACCAATGTCCAATGAAGTTTGGAGCTGCTGTTTAGCCACCGCCCTTCCCTGATCCCGCACCTGCTTAACCGTCGTCTGAAGGTCAGTCGGGATATGAGTAATCACCTCATCCAGGGAGCCCATAAGGGCATGTGAGAAATGTGCCATCAGAACGCCCGACCTAGCCTAACTAAGGCCTAGGGAGGAAGCAGCGTAAACCTTCCGCCCCGAGTAATTCAACTGTTTGGATTCCTTATCGGGCAGTTTGTCCACGTCCAGAGTGTTCCCAGAGCACCGGAAAACGCTCTCAGTCACTAATCCCTCCGCAGAGGGGTGCTCCTAGAAACCGGAGAGTGAACCGGTGGGGACCGCGTACTTGCGAGCCATCCTGGCCAAAGGCGTGGGACAAGATGCTGGCCGCTGCCACAACTCCAGGGCCGGGCCAACAATGGCTTCCGCCACCGGAAAGGCCTCTGTAGAGGAATCCCCTAGGTCCAGAATCTCCGTAAGGGGATACTTGGCTCGTTTTTCAACAGGTTCGAGCTGCATCCCAGTAGACTGTGAGATGAGCTGAAGCATACCCAGAAAGGAGGATGGTCTCTCGTCCACTGACTGGCCCCTTGCAGACTCCAGGTCAATCGGCCTGGAAAACGGGGAGGAGTCGTTGTCAGACTCAGAGGAGTCTGCGAACAGCTGCCGAGCGCCTGAGCTACCCTCCACCTGCCAAGGTCGATCGGGAATGAGGGTGACTGACAACCTATGCGGCAAGCCCTGACTCGACAGAGAATCCTTGGTCGGAGCCCCAGTCTTTGGTTGTGGAGGCAGAGGTGCCACCACAATGGGTGGAGCAGCAGGTTTCGGCCGAACAACCAGCGCCAGGGGTGGTTCCTTGACTACCGCGAGGGGTTGTTTCGGACGCTCCGGTTACAGCCACTTAATGGCCGGAGAAGGCGATGGCAGTCGGCTTGTTACCGGTCAGTAAATGTTGCTGCCACATCAAGTCCTTGTAGTGCCGACGCAGCTTGCGCCGGAGACTATCCTCCGAAGAGGATGAAGGCAACGAGCGCGACACCGCTTTCCATGGTGCCGAGACAGAGACTGCATATGTCGGCGGGACCGGCTGGACCTGAAAGAGGACCAAAACTTTCAGAGATACCAAGGGTGGGTCAGAGAGGGAACGGGGGAAACCAGCCCCTCCCTCAGTGCAAAGATCTTAACCGGGGACTTCGGCACAGGAGGTACAGGCAAGTCCTTGGTAACCACTGGGGGAACCGGTGAAGAACGGTTGTCAGCTTCTCCAGTCAACAAACCATCCGACGGGTCGAGAAAAATCTCAGCTCCGTCGATGGATGTCCGGCCGACTGACCTGATGGAGACACCGTGAAGCCAGCGGCTGCAGCCGCAACCTCGACCGAAGTCAAGAGTAGACGATCTGGTGAAGAGGATCTCTCCTGCTCCTACGAACGTCAACGGTGGGACTTGCCTTTAGAGTCCTTCTTTCTGGACCAACTGGAATGTCCCGATGGCCCTTCTCTCTAAGTGGAGAGGGACTGACAAAGCTCCTTAAAAGAAGCAGTGCAGGAGGAGCCCAAGGAGAGTGGGATAAATGCCGCGGCTGAGGAGGAAGAAGCACCAGCCTGGGCTGCCTCCTCCTCGAGGGTAATCATCTACTCCAACTGCTCCGTGGAGCCCGTCGCCATGAACACATGCCCAACGGGCCTCCTTAGACTTGACCGGCGGGTACCGTTTTTCGGGGCACCCAAGTAGTAGTCTGGCAGTGTGGTCCTCCAAGACCGAAGCCGAGAAAGACCTGCACAATTTGCAGGCCTACGAATCGTGGCCAAGCCCCCAGGCAGTAACGCACATGGAGTGCGGATCGGTGCAGGACATCTTCTGCCCACAAGGGCACCGACGGAAGGCGGGAGTCGATTTGTCCATCACAGCCGGGAGGGAAGACAAAGACCTTAGTCTTGTAAATTTTAAAATTAGTTTCGGGAAATACTAAGAGTGTGGATCCAGGCCTAAAACGCAGAGAGCTAAGGAGGGAACCTGAGCTTCCAAGCGGTAAGGAAGATCTGACATCATGAGGCGAGTTGAGGGTTTTACCACCCGCGTGGGTGGGAGGAGCCAGCTTGAAGACCTTCCGGCAAGACTTAAAGCGGCAAGGAACCTGCCAAAAATTGTGGATTGAACAACATATCCACGTCCCTAGAAATCTCAATTTTCCATTTTTTTTCTAATGTTCAAGCAATTATATATTCAAATGCCAGGAATCCCTCTGTGATGGACATGTACCAGATTGATCTAGTAATTTCTTTTTGTTAATGTATTGTGTTAATGTAATAATACTGCTGTCATAAGTGGGCACAAAACATGGCTTCTGATGCAGAGTTAATTTTTGGGTGGGGGATTGGGACAAC
The DNA here is from genome assembly GCA_016271365.2 of Neoceratodus forsteri. NCBI lineage: Eukaryota > Metazoa > Chordata > Ceratodontiformes > Ceratodontidae > Neoceratodus > Neoceratodus forsteri. The sequence goes on from CM057451.1 coordinate 237,604,416, forward strand.
TGGCTCACAGTTTTCAATTTTGACCCACCTTTTCTTCTACCTTGGGGACAACTTGCTCTTTGTTATAGAGGTTTTAAACAGCCGTTTTATGAATCTGGGCTTGGCTGAACAATATTGTCCCATTTTTTTTTTTTTTTTTTTTTCCATTTGACCCTTTTTTTTTTTATATCCAGTGGGTCAGTGGCCCACATAAATATCTGAAATGAACCCTGCTGACGTCACATGACCAAACATGTCTTATGGGAAACACTGGACAAAAGTTGATGTTCCCTTGGGAACATTCAGCCAAAGATTATGTAAGGCAGACTGCAGAGTGCCAGTTTGAACAGCTCAGTCAGTTTAAAAGGCAAGAAGCATGGGGTTGCACACCTTGGACATTCTTCAAAACAGAATCATAAAAGTGGACTGAGCTAGCTAGCCTGGATGTCATCCAGCCATCCACACTGACACCACACACACACACACACAGGCCCACCCATTGCGGGGGGCGGCAGTGGAGGACTATCACTCAAAGGGGTTGGGACCCCCCTCCCCACAGGAGTAAGAAATAAATGGAGGTGCTGCTGTAAGAAAGCACTTCCTCTTGGACTTGGAACATCTGAAACCCCAGAGCCCTGCAGCTAGAGGTCTGTTAAGAAAGACAATTTAGGGAATAGTGTTTTCTTCTAACAGCAGCAGGTAAATGAATAGGTTTTCAAAGTGAGAACAGCTCAGATTATTCTATCTGCAACCTGTCTGGTCTAACTTCATTTATTTTCATTTCTAGTAAACTATAATCCTTTTGTCTGACTGTACATAAATCCTGTTGTAAATACTTATAGTCTTTTAGTAAAGCATCAATTTTTACAGAATCACTGACTGTCTTATTTAAAAGTGAAATTCTACTATTTCTGCTGGACTCTGTTTGCAGTCAGTCTCTGAAGGGGCACTCTACCCAGTTATTTTGTTTTACCTTCCTGACCTTGTGCAAAGGAGGAGGAGGTAATAAACAGGTTTCCCTGGGTCCTGTTGATAACGGTGGTGGCAGTGAACTTAAAGTCCCTGGTGTGGGATTTTCGTCACACCCTCACTTATGCTTAACTGCAATCATTCCCCTGGAATGAGTCGCCCCAGACCTTTTAGAGTTTCATGTTAATTATGCAACTTAGTATGACATTCAAACTTTGCTGTGTGGTCACGCTCACTTCAGCAGTGACTGAAGTCTTCTCTTCACTCTAGGCTGGTTTACCATTTTAAAGTTATAGTTGTATAATTGTGTAACTTTTCGATACTCATCATTAGTTTGGCTATTATTATTGCTGTTCTGTGTAAAAGTTCAAATTTTCTCTGGTTCCCAGGAACTCAAGAAGGCCATTTTTGGTGTGGTTCCTACTATTTTTTGTTTTAAAACAATAATAAAAATTACTTCTATAGAATCACTTTGCGTTTTTTTTTTTTTTCCCTCACATTATTCTCCATTCCTCATTGTTTGGGAACAGAGATGATATTTGGCTATTTTAACTTAAAAACCTTGTATTTTACTTTCAGATATAACAGTAAGGCCCAGCCACAGAAATTATCTTAGATTCAAGACAGAAACTGCCAGTATCAGTTCACAGCCCTTCCCTTCGGCCTCACCTCAGCTCCAAGAGTGTTTACAAAGTGCCAGCTGTTGTAGCAGCACATTTGAGTAGGCAAGGTGTGGTGGTTTTTCCTCTATCTGAATGACAGGCTGGTCTCAGGGAAAACAAACAAGTCCTCCCTATTACTGATACAAGGTACACTGGCGGACCGGGGCTTCCTCATAAATCTTCAAAACTCACAGACAGAACCTCTTAACTTTATAGGTGCAAAGCTGGATAACCTGCAAGGGAAGGCATTCCTCCCACAAGCAAGGGTAGCAAACCTGACTAACTGCAGAATCCTGCAAGGCAGGCCAGTCAAGGCTTGCAAGAAATGTTATGTGCTTACTAGGGGACATGGCCTCTTCCACTGCAGTGGTGCTAGGGGCCAGGTTCAAAATGAGAGATGTTGACGACTTCCGGTGACGTAAGCGTCTTGTATGGCCGCTTGAGTTTGAAGCTCCGCTCCGCAATAATCTATTTCATCCTGGCACCCAAATGACCTCAGAAGGGTAAAAAGTCCAAGACTGACGATATTCATATGGCAACCAGGCAAAAGCTTAAAGAATTTGAAGCCCCAGGTGCCTCCAAGGGGGCACAACAAACGCTAGATTGGCATCAGCCGTCAGACAGGCCGCAACCATGAGCCACCATGGAAGACACCGCAGAGCAAGCTGAGTCGGAGGAAGAACCAGAGTTCACCATCACCTCAAAGCAGCTCTGCACGCAATTAAATAAAATCGGTGACACACTGATAGCTGACACTCGGAGAGATCTTCGGGTGGTGGAAAAGAGAGTTGGGGTGGTACAGTCATGCCTGACAGAATACTGCAATGCCACGGACCTACGTAACTCGGCGCTCCTCGATCTCTATCACAAGGAACAAGTGCTTACCCAGAAAATGGAGGAGCTTGAAAATCGCCACAGGCAAAACGGTATTAGGATCCACGGGCTCCCAGAAAAAATGGAATCGGGGGATATGTTGGAATTTATAGACAGCTTCCTGACAGAGCTTCTGAGTTGGTCTGGTGACTCCCCCCCGGGCATCGTACGTGCCCACAGGGCTCTAACAGCCCCACCAACAAACCCCAAAGCCAGACCGAGATCCATAATTATAGCTTTCCTGGATTTCAGAATAAAAGAAAAAATCCTAAGGGTGGCGTGGAATCACAAAGAAGTTGTTTTCGGTGATCAGCGTCTATACTTTTAACATGATTTTGCCACGACCACAATGCAGAACAGACGGATAATCCTTCAGGTGGTGAAACAACTCAAACAACAAGGCCTGAAAGCTTACCTCAACTATCCAGCCAAACTCAGAGTGAGAACTCAGGATGGCACGACAAAACGATCTGGAGACATCACGGAGGCTAGAGACTTTTTGGCATACAGCGGAATCAAAACAGAAGAGATTCTGGCAAGATTCCCAGCACAGGAGTTACGATCATCGGCCTGGCAGTCGATCTCACGACAGAAACCCCAGAATCAGCAGGCTGGCCTGTGGCAGGACACCCGTAAAGCTGCGAAGGCATCTTCCACAGTACCTAGGAGGGGCGCAACGGCTGAAGAGTCCTGCGCTCCGATCTCCAGGGCTAAAGAAGCCGGCTGAAACACTTAACTGGACTTGGCTAAAAATTCTGCAAATACTGTACACAAATACACCTTGGCAGAGGCACCTATTCGTTAAGATGTTTGTGAGGAAAGATTGACCCTCATATTAATTAATTCTAGCCAAGTAGCACGGTTTGGGGGTAAAATAGTCAGGTGGGGGTTGATAGCATGCATAGGTATTTTGCAACCACAGAGTCTCTGAAACTGCCCATTCAGCTGATACATACATTATTCCCCTGTACATGGGGAGAGGTTAAATGGCACAGCGCATGTAAAGCAACTTCTACTATATGGGAGATGCGTGGAGGGCTAATGTTGGACGGCTCAAGGCAAAACAATCTGCAGCAGCAGAAGGGAGAGATGGGAAGGAACGGGTTTACACATACTCCCGCTCCCCCAGACAGCCCTGTATGTTCATCCTGCCATATATCAGGTAGGTCCTGGTGCGATGACAAGGCGATGCCTTGGTGTTGAACGCAGACCCAACTCCAGACTTTTCCCAATACCTGCACACATCAATTTCACCGCGCAGCAGGTTATGTATTGCTATATTATAACTCAGCACCTCAACATACATTCAGTTTCCATTTAAGCGAACAGACGCTTGCTTGTGGCCCTACTGACTGCTGAAATAGACAGCAGTCAGCGAAGGGAATTCTTACTTGGATTCTCAAGTGCCTCCCAACTTCTCCACCTAAACATATAGGAGAGGCACAGTATAGGGCTTTTTGTTTTTCTATAATACATCTCAATTTTCACCTTGAAGTATACAGAAACGATGTTAAAGCTTAAAAACACTGCACAGTGTAAGATAATGGCTGGTGCACCTGAAGAACTGTATATAGTTATGTTTGAGAAGGAATATAAATTTTTTTTGTGGTTATAAGTTTAAAGTGTGTGATGGGGATCAATACCATTGAAGGGGAGGGTAGGCTCATGGGATCAGACCAAACCAAACTTCTGGTTGGTTGGAAATAGCAGAAATTCAGGTGACCTCTTATAATGTAAAAGGGCTGAGCAATCCAATAAAGAGGGCAAGGTTGTTAAAAGAACTAAATGACCTTAAGTCTGACATAGCCCTACTTAAGAAACTCACCTCACACAAATTGAACATACCAAACTGAAAAAATCCTGGGTGGGACAAGTGTATGCTTCACACAATCAGAAACAACCGCACAAACGGGGAGTAGCCATATTAACAAGGAAAAACTTGCCACTCCAGGTACATAAGCGGAGGTCTGATCCAGAGGGCAGATTCATTTACCTGGAGGGGGAGCTTGGGGCACACCAGTGCAGTATTTTAAACATTTATGCTCCTAATGAAGAGAACCTTAGACTGGAGTTTTTAACAAAAGTGTTGTCAGAAATGGCAGTTGCTAATCCAGGCCTAGTGATTGTGGGAGGAGATTTCAATACAACACTTTGCCCACAAGCTAGACAAATCAGGCACTCAGCCTGGTAGGCGTTCCAAAGCCTCCACAACCTTACATAGGCTTCTTTATGACTATGGTTTGATGGACGCATTGCGTTTTGCTCACCCCTCAGCCAGGGATTACAACTTTTACTCCCCTAGGCACTCCAGGTACTTTAAAATAGACTTATTATTGTTACCAAATAGCTGGGCCTGGGCACTAGACTCAGTCCAAATTGGCAGCTTTAACTCATCTGATCACGCCCCTGTGTCAATGAGGCTGACCCTGGACACACCATGTCGTAGTCCCTCCTATAAACTAAACCTTGGTCTAATAAATAGGGAAGAGTTTAAATTAATGGTCAAAGAAGAAATCAAACAATTTCAATCCCTAAATACACCAACAGACATCTCCTTCAGTGAACTGGGATGCACTGAAGGCTTATCACTGGTAGACCTGGAACAATTATTTCTTTAGCTGGATCACTCTGAAGGCTAAGATGCGCCCCATCTCCCAGGTTTATCAATTATTGAGCACTGGACAATCCAAGCAGGTTAACTCAATACGGCTTAGATGGGAAAGAGATTCCAACCAACAAATTGACCCTTTAGACTGGCAGGGAGCCTTAAATTTGAGCAGGCATATAACCGCTTCCCCCTCTTGGGGTGAATACCATTGGAAAGTATTGACAAGATTCTTCAGGACCCCAGTAATCACTCAGCATTACGACCCTAATCACTCTGACCTCTGCTGAAGGGGTTGTTGGAGGTAAGTCCCACTTTCATATCTTCTGGGACTGCCCTGGGTTGAGGCCTTTTGGGCAGCAAGTTCATGATTATATCCAGAGAGTGTTGGGGGTGTCTCTCTCAGGGTCCTTCCTTAACATGCGTCTTGGCCTCTTTGGTAGGGACCATCTAAAACTTTCCAAATTACAAAGGAAACTATATCATTTCCTCCGACTGGCAGCCCTAAAAAGCATTACAGTTAACTGGCTGATAGTGCCCCCCCCCGTATTAGGACATGGATAAGCAAAATACAAGAGTTGGAAGAAATGAAAAAGATGACAGCCACCCTTAGACTTCGCATAGAAAACTTCCAAGAAACCTGGAGACAGTGGCACTTGAGAGAGGCTTCAATGAAGCAGACAGAGAGGGTCCCAGGCTGAGCATCAGATAGTTTTGAGTCTGATAAAGGCCATCTACTGAGTATCAGTCAGTAATGCCCTCCCCACTATTATAACAACAACAACATTGGGGAATATATTATTATGCACACCAAACTGACAAAAGACTCATCACACACACAGTTATAATTATACCTTTATTTAAGTTTTAGTTTAGGATTTTATTATAAGTTCAATACAGTAACAGGTTTGAATGTCCTTTATGAGAGGTGGGCTCAGCCCCTACTCAAGAGTCCTTTTAAGCGTACATACCCTTGGGATAATTAACTTAACATTGGGGTCTCCCCAGCCTATTTAGTTAAGGTAGGGGACTCCTTTTTAAACAGTATTGTCCGGAAGGGCTCATATTTGTTATAACACCCTTCTCTTTTAGCTCCGGACGATGGACCGCTTGGCAATCTGCCCTTCAACAGTTCATCTCCTGTAGAAATGAGAAGAGAAGAAGAAGAAAAATATAAAGATTGAACAAGGAGAGTTGATCATGGACATACATAAGAGTTTGGTTACCCTCTGGCTGTTCCTTACATACTGGACTCCTTATATTTTTTTATTTAAAATCAGTTATAGAGAAGGACATTCAGTAGTCTAAATGTTTACATGGAAGTGTACCAAAAATTTTAACTTATGTTGTATTATATGTGCACTAATAAAATGTTAGTAATAGGGGACCACTGGTCTCAGAGGTGGGATCCACTGTCCAAATTACTGCCTGTCACAAAGTCTTTGCCAAGGCACTGGAATTTTGAAAGAAAGAATGTAACCCCAGAGGAGTAATTCCCTTTCTTCAACAAACACATACAGCTACACTCACAACAGATACCTCCCTCCGAGGCTGGGACACCCACTTGGAGGACCTCAGTGAAAGTGGTTCCTGGGAGACTCAGGAGCACATATCTCCTGGAATTCAGGGCAGTCTATCTGGCAATGCAGACTTTTTCCTTGCAGATAATGATCAGTCTGTCTAGGTAAGACCAGACGACACTTCAGCAATGTATTACATAAACAAGCAAGGAGGAACATGATCTTCAAAGCTGTGCGTTGAAGCAATGAAGATCTAGAACCAAGCATACGCCCTGTAAATTTAGCTTTCAGTAGTATACCTGCCAGAGAAAGACAATGTGCTAGCAGATTCCCTGAGAGGAATCAGCCAGTGAAATTACAAATGGGCCTGAACCAGAAGGTGCTGGCAATGGTGTTCAGTTGGTGGGGAACACCAGAAACAGACATGCTTGCTTCCAGGAGAGAAACCAGCTTCCCCCCTTTTGTTGCAGACTGCCATCGGTGGAAGCAGTCCCAGAGGATGCTCTAGTCTTCAACTGGCCAGGAAAGTTGCTATATGTTTTCCCACTTTTGTGGAAAGTACTGTTCAAACTGAGAAGGGAGTCAGCAATAATGATTCTCACAGCTCCAGACTGGGCCAGGCCAATCTGGTACTCCTGGACCCTGTCCCTTTCCAGCAGGCACCCTATCAACCTGCCCTGAAATACAATCTACTGACATTGTCTCAGGGCAGGATAACATTTCTGTATCTGAGAATTCTGCATCTCAGATCATGGTTCTCGAAGAGCTAGAGTTCTCTGGACTAAATCTCTCTGAGAAAGTAATGGAAGTGCTGAAGGTTTCCAGGAAACCAGCAACAAGGAAAACTTGTGCTTCAAAATGGAGAAGGTTTTCCTTCTGGTGTTCCCCTAGACAGCTGAACCCACTACAGACAAGTCTGTCTACAATTCCATTTCCAGTCCTTAGACCTCAACTCTGAAGGTTCATTTGGAAGCGGTCTCAGCTTATGCATCAGCTGAAAGAGACAGGTCAGTGGCCTCAAAAAACATTTTCAAAAGGTTTTTCAAAAGCCTTAATCATCGGTACCCTCCAGTAAGGGACCCTGTCCCTCACTGGGACTGGAGTATGTGCACTGCTCAGCTGATGGAGGCTCCTTTCGAGCCCATGGCAACTGCTGCAATGAAGCATACCAGCTGGAAAGCAGTTTCCCTGGTGGCAGTGGCATCTGCTTTAAGATTTAAGCCTTCTGCAGAGATCCTAACTACATATCTTTCATGGGGACAATGAAGTCCTAAGAACTAACTGAAAATTCCTTCCTAAAGTGGTGTCTAAATTCCACCTGAATCAATCAATTACACTTCCAGTTTTCTTTACAGCAAAATCCAGCTCAGGAGAACAGAAGTTCCACAGTCTAGACGTAAAGAGGGCACTGAGCTACTACCAGCCACACAAAGGATGTCAGGTCCACTAACACTCAGTTATTTGTCACCTATTGCGAAGTTGGGAAAGGGAACCCAGCATTCAAGAGATCCATTTCTCGATGGATACTTTCCTGCATACAGTTCTGTTATGGCTGGCAAGTTGCCTCCTAAAGGCCTTAGGGTGCATGCCATCTGTCAAGCAGCTACTTAGAAAACAGTACACATTATCACAAAGCACTACTATCTGGACATACATTCCAGAAGGGATGCCAGCTTTGGCACTACTGTCTTACAGAACCTTTCTTTCCACTAAACAGGTTCTGTTCCCAGCCTCTCAAGGTACTGCTATGGAGTCTGCAGTTAAGCTTAAGTGAGGTATTCCTGGGGTCTGAAGAAAAAAAAAAAAACTACTCACCACAGTAATGCTGTTTCTTCCAAAGGGATCCCTCAGTATGCTTAACAATCCCCAATTCCTGCATCCCCTTCCAGAACCTGGTAAAAGGTTCAAACAAGAATCTGCTCTGCTTGAGCAGTACATGCTACAGAGCTTTTACAATGGTTATTCAGCCATCTCATTTTTCATAATTAAAATGGTTCTGCCATTTTTAAATTATTTTTCAAAATTCTGAAATAATTTTAGTATTTTTGGTAGTCATTTACCTAGATTTAGTGGTCACTGCTCCCCTAGCTTTAGGACGTTAGAGTGCATGGGTTAGTATGACCACATGGCAGAGTTTGAATATCATTCTAAGTTCCATAACTAGCATAAAATTATAAAAGCGCCAGGCAGCTCATTCCTTGGGAATCACTATAATGATAATAATAATAATACACAATAATTTTGATTTGTACAGCGCCTTTCTAATTCCAAAGAGCCTCACAGCTTAAAACAATTTAAAACAGCTATTAAAATCCAAAATTGACCATAAATAACAATCATATACAAAATTCAGTTCAATTTTCCACAAAGGCCTGTTGCCACAGGAACTTATATATGTAGTTGTTAAGCAAAGTGAGGGATCCCTTTGAAAGAAATAACATTATTACAGCGAGTAATTTTTTCTTCTTGCTACTGTGCTGTGTCAGTCAGTCTCCCACCACAGCATTTTTCTCAAGTCACAGAAATAATATAGGGCACTGCTATATGCCACAGGCAACAGTTTTGTGACATGCAAGCTATGTCACACCGTTGTTCGACTTGGTAAACAGGGCAGACACTTGGGCACCAGTGGGCAGTACACCCACCACAGAGTAAGGCACCACTGTGAGTGGGAGGAATACAGTCGGCTAAGAAGGGTGGAGGTGGTGTCACTGCTAGTGGTCATTCTGTGCCATGGGGGGGGGTGGCGGCGCAACAAGTGACGGCAAGGTGCACAGTTGCTGGAAGGAGGCCAAAGATGATGGAAGTGGGACCTGCAGCCGGACTTAAGAGACTGCGACCATGGAAAGAACGTGAGGCCCCAACTGCAGATTCTCCTCTTTCTTAGTTAAGAGATGAAGCAGCACAACTATGCGCTGAGATGGGGGACCTCAGATGCTGAGGTGTATCCAGGGAAGCCACACATCAGACACTTTCTCAAACCAGCTGTCTCTCCTTGAGGGAAAGGTGGAACTCCATGTTGGGGGGTGGGGGTACACCCTCTGTCACACCTAGGCAATAGCAATGATGCACACTACATGAAATTCTCATTTGCCATATTTTCTCACGTCACAGAAATTATATATGCTATATGCTGCTGCACTGTGTCAGTCTCCAACCAGAGCACCTCTCTTTAAGCACTTTAATGGACAGAAATTCTAGACAGGATAAGAAGAAAGCTGTGAAGACAAGAGTGAAATGATTTAGACTAGCCCACTCCCTGTCATGTGTTACACCCAAGAAAGCAAAATTAAAATAAAACATGAGAAAAAAATAACCTTTTAGAAATTATACCTTCACACTGGTATTGGCCATGCCATATTATGACACAATGATGTCCCAGAGGGGCGAGGAGACAGCTTGCTGGCTCATGAGGACGAGACAGCAGGAGAAGAGACCTAAGAACACAAGAGTGAAATGATTCAGAGTCAAGTCTACTTGTGGTCTTTTGTACCAGGTAAAAGGAAAATGGAAAAGTAAAATAAATAAATAAATAAAAAGGAATGATACTTACTGTCACATTAGTGATGGCCATGATGTATAATGGCACAACAGTGCCCAGAGGTAGAGGAGTAGGCATCTTGGTGGCTGGAGGAGGCAGCAGGACAACAGAAGCAGGTTCACACAGTAATCAATGTGTCTGGCGTTTTGGCTGAGTTAAGTTTTTTTTTTTTTTTTTGAGGCATGCATGAGATGGAGAAGGCCTGTGTTGTTCCTGGGTGAGGAGGACAGACTGTGGATCATCATCAGTGAAGGCAGGCATGGCAGCAGGTTCACATTAGGCTGGTGTCTGGTATTTCCACTGGGTTAAGAGTTCGGGTTTTTTTTTTTTGGAGGCATGCATGAGATGGAGGAGGAGGAGGCCCATGTTGTTCCAAAGTGAGGAAGGACAGAGTGCGGAACATTTTGGGGGCATGGCAGCAGGCTCACACTAGACTGCTGTTTGGCATTTATGCAGGGTTAAGAATCTGTTTTTTTCTAGAGGAATGCATCAGATGGAGAAGGAGGAGGCCCATATTCCCAAGTGAGGACGACTAGAGGATGGAGTGCAGAGCATCACCAGTGGGGGCAGACATGGCAGCAGGTTCACGTTAGTCTGGTGTCTGGCATTTCCCCTTGGTTAAGAGACTTGTTTTTCTCTGGAGGCATGCACGAGATGGAGGAAGCCCATGTCATGTTGTTCCTGGATGAGGAGGACAGGAAGAGGAGTGAGGCTTGAGTGCCATTACATTCTCCTCCTCCTTTCTGTGTCCTCCAAATTAGCAGTCTACATCTCCTCATCCCCCACAATGAATACCCCCCACACACACATCCTAAGTATCTGAATTTTCACCTCATGTGAATTCTGCATCCATTAAGTCCACATCTACCTCTCTGGTAGGTGACTGTCCTTCCCCTGCTTCATCCTGGTGTGTCAATGGTGCCCACAGCAATGCACTTCTATTTGGAGGTATATGTGCACTATTCATTTTAATGAACATTAACATGACGCCATTCTGGGAGTTAGGTTTATACGTCAGTCTATGATGACTGCCCCTGCCGCACTGAACACATGTTTTGAACTAGTACTAGATGATGGGTAGCTTAAATATTTAAAAGCCATAACTGCGAGTACAGGCCACTCTTTACTTTGGTGTTACGGTTACAAAGGAGGTAAATCAGGGGGAAGTGGTGGACATTGCCTACCTCCATTTCAGCAAGGCCTTCGACACCGGCCCACACAGAAGGCTGGTTAACAAGATGGGTAGTCTGGGCATGGGCCACAAGATGGTGAACTGGGTTAGAAACTGGTTAACGGACAGGAAGCAGAGGGTAGTGGTAAATGGGATCTAGTCCGGGGAGATGGGGGTGACCAGTGGGGTGCCTCAAGGATCAGTCCTTGGGCCAGTCCTGTTTAATGTCTTCATCAGTGACATAGCAGAATGGCTAGAGGGAAAGGTCTGCCTGTTTGCAGATGACACCAAGATCTGCAACAGGGTTGATACTCCGGATGAGGTGGAGAAAATGAGGAGGAAGCTTTAAGAGTGGTCCAAGGTGTGGCAGCTGATGTTCAATTCAAGGAAGTGCAAAATAACGCGCCCGGGACGAGGGAAGCCTGGAGAGAGCTACAGGATTTTTGGGGGGGTTGCTGATGGTAGCCATGGAAGAAAGGGATCTGGAGGTTATTTCAGACAACCTAAAGGTGTCTAAGCAGAGTACAAAGGCAGCAGGGAGGACCAGTGGCATGCTGGGGTACATATGCTGAGGTATCACTAACAGAAGGAGGGAGATGGTGATTCCACTGTATAAAACACTAGTGAGGCCTCACCTAGGATAATTCTGGAGGCTGCAAGAACTTTGACAGAGTGGAAGCAGTCCAGAGAAGAGCAACAAAGATGGTACAGGGCTTGCAACAGAAAAAATATGAGAAGAGATTAAAGGACCTCAATATGTACTTGCTGAAGGACAGGAGGGAGCGGACAGACATGATAGAAACCTTCATGTACCTTAAAGGCATAAACAAGGTCTTGAAGGCGCAACATCTTCCAATATAGGAGGAGTACAAGAACATGGGGGCATGATATGAAATTGGACGGTGGCAGGATAAGGGAAAATGTGAGGAAGTTTTTCCTTCACGAAGGTGGTGGGAGCGAGCACAGTGGAGGGATTTAAACATGCATAAGGGAACCCTAGAAGTGGGAAGGAGAGGAGAAAGCTATTGATCAAGTAGGGTCAAGGCCGCAAACAAGGCTAGGGCTTACGGGCAGACTGGATGTGCCTAGCGGTCCTCATCTGCTAACAATTTCTATGTTCCAATACAGCAGGGTTTCATCATCAGCTTCAAGGTGTTTTAGGTCTGCTATGGCTGCTGCCTTTAGTCCGGCATTCTCCAATGGTTCCTACTCCTCACAATCTGCGATGCAAACCTGTGCAAGACTTGCGCATAGAGGATTTGATTTTGGAGGTGGTTTTCTGGGTGTCTTACTGGCAGGTGTCGAATCTGCATCTCCACATCTCACTTCATACTGCTAGTGAGGGTGACAAACTGCATCTCATCTCAATTGCAGATACTCAACTTTCTGACTACCGCCAAAACTAGTGGCTCCAGCATTGTTGCAGTACTGCAATCCACAAATGTCAGAAAACGTTCACGTGACTGTTATGATCCAATACATTAAGCATGTGTTCAGACAGTGTACAGCTTACAGAGTCATCTTTAGCCTCAAACTGCTGCTGCACATTACAGATGGTCTGCCTCAGCACCCAGAGCAGTGGTATGGCCTGGCTAACAGGCAGAGTCCCTACTCGCTACCTGTGTGACATGACCAAAAGACCTCAAGATCAAAATCAACCCATCCATAAATCTCCACTGTTCTGCTGTCAACGACACAGAAGCTCCAGAACTGTCACAGCTTATATGAGCAGCGTATGCTCTGATAAGGCTTTATATTGTCCATAGATCTGCTACAGCACATACAGGATCGAATTCCCCCTTGTCACAACCTCCTTCTTTAATAGATGCTGACGCAGGCCTTTTTTTTTTTTTTTTTAAACTACAGTGCAGATAACTGATCCCTGGCTTTTCCAGACCATGCAAAATGGCCGCAAATTCGATGGCACAAGGTGAGCACTTTAACGTATCACTGTGACAAGAATCCTTGCACAACCAGGTTTAGACAGTGTACGAAACAGGGCACCCTCAACTCTGTTTATAAAAAGCACAGTTCAACAAAGTATCAAAGCGCTTGTACAAGGATTTAAAACTCTAAAATTAAAAATATCAATAAATAGTAAAAAATATTTATCTATAGCAACAATTCAACCAAACTACGGGAAAGCAAGGGTATAAAGATGCGTTTTTAATGCAGATTTAAAACTCTCCAGAGTCAGGCACTCCCCTAACAAACCTCCGATCACGAATAGCCTTGACAACATTTGCACCACTATCACTGGCTATGCAGCCTGCCTTTAAGAATAGTGGGTTCAACCAAGTGTCAATTTACTCCAATACTGATGCCAAAGTGTCCCCGTGTGCGAATCAAGTATGCTCTTCAAAGTCAGTGTTGCATGCATGCAAATTTCAGGCATGCAGCTTCCATTACAATTAGGTCGGTTGCATCTGCTGCTAAGGTAATGACCAACCCTTTCACTTCTACCCAGTGTACTGTTACGCACATAAATGCACTAGCAGCTGTTGGCCCACTGCTCCACATATCTGTGATTAAATGGTTGTATGAACTGAAGGAATGCTGCATGGCATGTGAAACTTCCTTTTCAGCAACATCCCTCAGTTCAAGAACTGCCTGCTGTGAAACACAAGTCCTGGACAGCATTTTCCACCTGGGGCAGCTTTGGACATAAAACAAAAGAAACCACCATTTTCCACAAAAGAAAATGGGAGATCAGCAGCGATTATATCTGCCATGGCAGCATTCAATTCCCTGGCCACCGAATGACTTTATGGGGGCGCGCTTAAACTGTTTAGATAGATTTCTAGTAATAGTTGGCTAGATCTTTCCTCGGGTGGGTGTTTTTTGGTAACAGTTTTGTGCGGGCACCATGTTGCTTGGAGGATGTCACAGAGACAGTGTTAAGAAGCTTGTGACTTGGTTGATGGTTTTTTCAGGGTGATGCTGCTGCTGCTGCTCCTTCTGCTGTTGCTCATCAGTGATTCCACACTTTTAAGAGTACTACTGATCCCCTTCCCTCGCCTCAATCCACAATATCCTCCACCTCATCTCTACCGCCCAACCCACCTGTAGACACCTTCCACTCATGTGCCTGCCACCTAGTCATATGTTTGACTTTAAGATTAAGGTATCTGGTCCACGTATATTCTTAACATAGGAGCACTTTTCTTGCCATAACCTCTCAGGCCTGACAAAGTTGGCATATTGCCACAGTGTCATCTTTTGGATCAGTAATGAAGTCCCACACAAGGGATTTTGAAGGACACACAAATTTATGTGGCGCACCAGTTGTGGCCACCACACTCACATTTGTTTCTGTTTTAGGATATATGTCATCATATTACCTTTTGTGGCATAGGTTGCCTACCCCTACAAACTGAAAAATTCATACACTCTGCTATCACCCTTTGTCTATTTTCTTTTCAGACTCCCACAAAGGATCAATGACTGTCATCTTCACATTCACCCTCCATTTCCTCCTCCTCCTTTCACAGATCCTCCTCTTCCACATTTTCCTGAGAGGGCAGTGGCACACACAACTGTGCCACTGCATCCACCTCATACTCGGGTCCAGTACCACAAACCACCGGGGGACTATTTTTTAGCACTACGGTGTTTACACACTGGTGATGGGATTGACGAAACTTCAGATAACAGATCTTGGCTCTGGCTGCTGCTTCCATCAATTAAGAGAGCAGCCAAGTCAAGTGCTGTAAGCCTTTCTTTTTTTTTAAGTTAACAGTGCCACTACCATCACACACTGCAGATACACTACCTCATCCTGCACCCACACCACACCCTCGTCCACCTCGACCAGTGGCACCACTGCTGCCTTCCCCACCTTTCCTCCCTGTCTACCCTGTCCTTTCTCTCTATCACTCATTCTAACGTGGTAACGTGAAGCAGTACTAGTGGCTTTAATAGTAACAAAAATACTGCAAATAGTAAAATAATAACAATCAAATTAAAGACTTCAAAATGACAAGAAAGAGTTAAAGTATTATGAAACACAATCAAAAATATTAACAGCTACCAGCCAGAGCCCTGGACAGATGTTAGTATTTTAGCAGCACTGGAACACAGACTGTACATAAATTATGGGACTTCAGATAAAATGGGAAATGAGATTTTCAGGACTTGAGAAAAGCGAACTGTCAGAGCAATATTGGAAACTGAAAATGCACTGAAAGTTTCTGAATGTAAAGCTGCTGCTGGCTGCAGATGAAAGCATGGCCCTCCCTCCATACAAAGCAGTAGACCAGCACAGCAGCACCACACAGAGAAAGGAAAAAATAACTATACTGTAGGCAAAAATGTTCAAAATTAAGTCTGCAGATGTAGAACACCAAGTAAAATATGATTAAAAAAAAAGTTTGTTTCATGCAATGAACAGCATACAGTGCAGATCCCATCTCCCGAGCACACTTCCTAGAACTGCACACAGCACAGTTCTTCCGGTCTGTTTTTGCTGCAATATAACCATTTTATCAGCAGGTCACATGATGCAGCAACTGCACTGAATGACTCAGCCATTTTGCAAAGCCCCGATGCACTTCGCCAGTGAAAAGTACAGTTACGTAAGCACTTACCGTAACAGTAGATCTTCGAGAGAGGCTCTTGTAGTAGGTATTCACATATAGGACTGACCCGCCAGGAGTCAGGAACGTACGGAAAAATTTCTAGCTTGCAGTCTCTGGCAGGGGACCGCCCCCATGTCAGGTGACCGGCGTCATACAACGTCAGTATAATGGGGCGGTCCCCCATGCCCGCCTTCCAGTTCTTTCCCGCCAAGAGCCAAAAGAGGCAAGACAAGAGAGGAGAGACTATTTCCCCCCATGGAAATGTAGCCAAAAAAACTGAGGAGGATGGAGGGCGGGAAGGCAATACCTACTGCAAGAGCCTCTCTCCAAGATCTACTGTTATGGTAAGTTCTTACATAACTGTACTATCTTACTTCGAGAGGGCTCTTGCAGTAGGTATTCACATATAGGACTGAGTCCCAAGCAGTCTGGAACAAGGAAAGGCACTCGGGAGGAGGATCGTCATCCATAGCATGGAACCTCAGGCTGAAAAGGGTCTCATGAAAGGGGACCTTGTAGCACTGCCAACCCGAAGCCTGCTCTATGGCGAGAGGCAATGTCCAAACTGTAGTGTTTCGTAAAGGTATGAATGGAAGTCCAAGTTGTGGCTGCACAGATGTCTGCCGCTGACACATTCTTGAAACAAGCCACAGAGGCAGCTAATCCTCTGGTGGAGTGACCTCTGACTTGACCCGGCAGGGTCTTGTTGTACTTGTCATAACACAAAGTGATACAATGAGCCAACCATTTTGATAGGCATTGCACAGAAACAGCATTGCCTTCTCTTTTGTGAGCAAGAGAGACAAAAAGCTGCTCAGTTTTCCTGAGATCCTTAGTCTGAGTGGTGTAGTATCTCAGTATTCTGTGAACATCCAGAGTATGCAAGAAGTATTCCCCGTGATTGGAGTGCTGCGTAAAGAAAGCGGGTAGCTCAATGGCTTGATTCAGCGTAGATTCAGCCACCACCTTAGGGAGAAACTTGTGTTGGTGCGTAAAGCCACACGTTCCTTGTGGAAAATCAAGTATGGGATTTTGCACATCAAAGCCTGAAGCTCGGAAATGTGCCGAGCAGAAGTTACGGCCACTAGAAAGTGTCTCTTCCAAGAAAGGAACTTTAATTCTGCTGTAGCTGCCGGCTCGAAGGGAGGCAGGGTAAGCTTCTCCAGAATGAAATTCAAGTCCCAAGGAGGGGCAGGAATGCAGATGGGGGTTCTCAAATGGAGAACCCCTCTGAGGAAGGTCTTGGAGACTTCCAACTGAGCAAAAGTTCTGTCCCCGAAGGGAATATGGTAGGCGGAAATAGCAGTCATGTGGACCTTTAATGAGGAATGGCTGAGACCCAAATCTATGAGGTGACGCATGTAGTCCAGGACTTTATTGGCTGGGCATGAGAAAGGTTCAACGTCTTTCGAGCTAGCCCAAATAGAAAATAGTTTCCACTTCATGGCATAGGTGGACCTGGTGGAAGGCTTTCTGGCTGCCACCAATATGTCCGCTACGAGCAGAGAAACTCCAAAGCGGGCTTTTGCTACGTCTGCAAGAGCCACACATGTAAATGAAGGGATCTGAGACCTGGATGAACAAGGGTCCCCGATCCTGGGTCAACAACTGTTGCGACAGAGGAAGAGGAAGTGGAGGTTCCTCTGAAAACTGTTGCAGAAGAGAGAACCAAACTTGCCTGGGCCAGAAGGGAGCGATGAGAATCACTGAAGCTCCCTCCAATCTGAGTTTGTTCAGGACCCTTGGAATTAAGGGAATGGGAGGGAAGGCATAAACGAATCTGTCCCTCCAAGAGACAGACAGAGCATCCCGCCAAAAAATTTCTTGCCCTGGAGTGGGCGAGCAGAAGGCAGGAAGTTTTGCGTTTTGGGAAGAAGCGAAGAGGTCCATCTGAGGTGTTCCCCAACGCTGAAAGATGCCGTTTACGACTTCTTGATCCATCTCCCATTCGTGGGACCTGGCTGAGGACTGACTGAGTTGGACCGCCAGTGCGTTTTCCACTCCCGGAACGTGAACCACAGTCAAGTGAAGGTGATGCTGGGTTTCCCAAAGCCAGACTCTCATCGCTTACCGGCACAGGGGGTTGCAACATGTTCCTCCCTGCTTGTTGATACCCCAGACTATGCACATGTCTGATTGTATGAGGAGATGACCGGGGAGGATAAGGGAGTGTAGAGCCTGAAGGGCATAAAGGACACCTCTCAGTTCGAGCACATTTATGTGCAGATTTTGTTCGAACTTGGACCAGCTGCCCTGAGTCCTGTGAGACCCTAGATGGGCACCCCAGCCTTCTCCTGACGCATCTGTCATCAACGTCTGGGAGGAGGGGGGTTCAATGCTGAAGTGAACTCCCAGGCATAGGTTCTCCTGAACCATCCACCAATGCAAGTCCCTGATCATGGGATCAGAAACTAGTACTTCTTGGTCCAGATTGGCTTGATGCAAGATGGCCGCCAGGCTGGGCGTGTTGCCGTCACGCGAGTTTGAACTCCTGTTTATATATTAGCTTTTTGATATTCTAATTTATTACTTTAGCCCTTTTTTGAAGTTTGTGTATTTTTGGACTTGAGTTGTTTTAGCAGGACAAGTTGTGGGGACTGCAGTTCTGGGCTCCGCTTTCCGTTATTCGGACCTGCAGCGGCGTCTGGAGCTTTCACAGAGAGCTGTTGGCAGGGCTGCGTCAAGAGTCTTTCTTTCGTTTGCCTAACCTGCGGTAGCCTTCGTGATTCCCGATCGGT
Source organism: Neoceratodus forsteri (assembly GCA_016271365.2). Taxonomy (NCBI): domain Eukaryota; kingdom Metazoa; phylum Chordata; order Ceratodontiformes; family Ceratodontidae; genus Neoceratodus; species Neoceratodus forsteri. The sequence continues at coordinate 237,623,051 of CM057451.1, forward strand.
TTTACCTTAACGGAGACGCGTCGAGGGTCTCTTTGCTCCTGCCCCCTCCAGTTTTAGTTTTTGACGAGTCCGAGAAAGAAAGTGGGAAGCTTTCGGTCTGAAGATCATCTAAGTTTACTTTCTGGGACTGTTTGTTATTCTGGATACCTCCTGGACACCATCTGGAAGGTTTGTGAGTCCTGGATTTGGCTTAGGTCAGGCAGCTTTGACATTTCTGTCGGTCGCTTTCCATGATTAACTTAGCTGATCTATTTCACTGGGATTTAGGCCTGAAGAGCCCACTGCCTCCACGTCGCCCTGAACTTGATGAGGATTGGAATGAGTTATAGGATGGTTTGCCCTCTCTTCCTTTTTCTTATATTTAACCTGGCGCTATCTGACTTGGTCTAGGTTGTAATCACCTTAGCTTTCAGAGTGCTGAAAGGCCTTGGCTGTACAAGGTTTAAATTTGGTTGACTAACTCTGTCTGTTAATTATATTCCTGACAGGTGTCCTGACTTGGAGCTTTTGCTACCCTGCAGGGGTTTGGGGGGTATTTTTGGTCAGGGAGCTGGCTGGAGTACCCCACCCCCCCTTGAGTCTTGAGGACTGCCACTTTTGTGGTACTCCTCAGGACCCTTTGGTCTCTTTTGGGGATTACCTGTTGGGAAAATTATGGGCATGAGTTAAACCGTTTTATCTGACCAAAATTCTTCAGACTTTGAATTATTCTGGCGAATCTTCGGACTCCTCCTGTTTTATTCCCATTTGCTCCTGCTTGATATGGACATACTAATTTTATGGACTTTGTATTGGTTTGACTTGCTTTACTTTTGAGTTTTTGATTATAGCTTTCGGACACGGGGGGTGAGAGGTCTTTGTGTCCTTAGCTTTTTAGTTTTGTTTTCTCTCCTTTGTGAGGCTAGAACAAATTTCATCTTCCCCTAGTTGTGAGAGAACTTGTGTGGAGTTTTGTTCCTGGCCCTTTGCTGTTTATCCTATAAGGGCTAGGCAGTGAGTGCCTTGTCCCTTTCCTCTCCCGGTGGTGAGAGCAATCCGGGGAAGGGGGTAAACAGGTTAGGTTTAGAGTTTCTTTTCTTTTTTAAGTTTATTTTTATGTTGTTGTTTAAATTGATTTTAGTTTGTTGTGGGTTTTGTTTTTTATTTAGTTTTAACATGTGTTGGCCTTCAGCTCCTACGGTGGTGCGCTATTCATACTCCTCTCTTCGCGCCCTCCGCCCCTTTGTTACTCCTCCTCTACTTTTTGATATTTACCAGCGCTGTAGGGCTCTGGGGATTGTCCGTAGGAGAGGAGAGGGGGTTGTCGAACAGGGGTGGATGAATGAGCGGGTCCATCGTATCAGGGTAGTCAGGACTAGGAGGCGCCCTGGGGCGAAATGGAATCCAGATCGAGGTTCTCCTTGTCTGGTAGCCATACCCAAGGGCCCCACAGAAACTAGTGGGCAGATAGGCTTGACAACCCCTGAAGTTTGTCCAACTCGGGTGGTGTTATGCAATGCCAGGTCTGTTAGGAATAAGACCGCTATTATTGCCGATCTTGTTGGCTCGGCTGATCTGGCTTGCATCACGAGACCTGGCTGGATGAAAACTCTGGCCCCATTTAGAGGCCATGATTCCGGCGGGTACTGGGTGATACACCACCAGATTGTACTGAAGAGCGGGGGGTTGCAGTCTGTTTCAAGGCAGATTGGGTCTCATGAATGTGGTAGTCGGTGAGACTGGGTCTTTCAGTGTACAGTCGTAGCAGGTGTAGGCGTTCGAGATCGTCCTCATCTACCGTCCACCCGGTGATGGGAGGCGCTTCTTACAGGAAGTAGCAGACTTCTCGATCGACATGTCGTTTGAGTGCCCAGGTTGATGGTCCTGGGTGATTTCAACGCCTGGGTCGAAACTGAACTCTCAAATTTGAGTACGGCTTCTTCCAATTGATGTCTTCTATGGGCCTCCACACAGGTGGTTTCCACTGCAACGCACAAATCTGGACACTCTTTAGATCTAGTTTTCCTTCTAGGGATCAACGCATCCGACATGGGGTGGAACCAGTCGCCTGGTCTGATCACCACATCGTGAGTTCAATTTGCACCGGGAAAGACCAGCCCCTGCGGAGATGGTCAGGTACCGCCCATTACGGAATGTTACTCCACAAGGTCTAGTGGCGGTCCTTGACCTCTCACCTTCAGTTCGGTGTGCAGTAATCCAGAAGCACTAGTGTCAGCCTATAATAAGGCCGTCACGACGGCACTGGATTCTATTGCTCCTGTTCGTGAGCGCCCCAGATCCCCATGGTTTGATGGGACCCTGAGGGAGATGCGGAGACAGGGGCGAAGGTTAGAGCGTCGCTGGCGCAGGTCCGCCTTGATGCCTACCACTCTAGACTGATGGAACATTAGTAACTATCAATCTGCAATCACCCATAAGAAGGCAGAATTCCTGTCCAGGAGATTGCAGTTGCTCAGAATCGACGGCTCAGCTGTTCCGAACTGTTGACAGACTGTGCAACCCAGCCTGCCTGCATGTTCGGAAAGCTTTTTCGCAAATAGAGTGCGACGAGCTCGCTCGATTCTTTGCAGCTAAAGTGGCCGACATCAGGAAGAACCTGGGTCTGGTAAGCTCTATGGGTGAAGTCTCTGGTCAGCATGAGATGACAGTGCCTCATTTCTCCTGGAGTTCCTTTCGACGACCTGAGTTCGTGGACATTATGAGGATCATCCAGTCTATGCGCCCCACAAGCTGTGGTTTGGATCCTGGTCCGACTCCCTTATTTTGGGTTGTTTGGATACCATAGGTCCGGTCCTGGCGCTAAATAGTCTGGTGCTCCTTGAATTGGGTGAGTTTCCTGCTCCTTGAAAAGAGGCTGTGGTAACTCCTCTTCTGAAAAAGCTTCCTTGGACCCGGACTTATTCTAGCTATCGATCTGTCTCTAACCCTTCCCTTTACTGGGAGAGGTTATCGAGAAAGTCAGTGCGAGTCAATTGGATGACCATTTAACCATCCATAATGTCTACGAATCCTTCCAGTCGGGCTTCCGCAAAAGACATAGCACCGAGACCGAGCTGGTTAGGGTGTTGAATGATCTTCTGATGGCGAGGGATCAGAAGAGACACTCCATTCTCGTTCTTCTTGATCTCTTTGCAGCCTTTGACACAGTGGACCACATGGTGCTGGTAGCTCGTCTGGGGCATATTTGTGGAATGTCTGGAACTGTTTTGCAATGGTTCACGTCATTCCTTACCGGGAGATCACAGAGAGTTGTATCGGGGATTTTTTCCTCTGATCCAATCTCTCTGTTATGTGGGGTGCCCCAGGGATCCGTGCTGTCGCCCATGTTGTTTGCAGTGTACATGCTGCCCCTCGAAGTATCATTAGTAGCGATATGGGCTGAGGTTTCACTGCTATGGGCGGATGACACCCAGGTCTATCTGTCCTTTGCACCCGACCAGGATGGAGCTCTCTGGTGTTTAACAGCTGTCTGAGGAGATCCAAGACTGGATGGATTCTAGTTGGCTAAAGTTGAACTCGGAGAAAACAGAGGTGCTGGTGGTGGATCCTGGTGGTCGGGTGGTGAGGCCGGATATCGGTGCTCCGTCTGGAATTATTCATGGTGGAGTACCTTTGCCATCCTCAGAACAGGTGCGTAGCCTTGGACTTATTCTTGACGATAAGCCGACTCTTAAAGCTCAGGTGTCTGCTGTTGTCAAGACTTCCTTTTATCATCTTAGGAACATTGCCAGGGTGAAGCATCTTGTTCCGTTTGACTCCCTGCCTACTTTGGTTCATGCCTTTGTATCCTCACGCTTAGACTACTGCAATGCCCTGTACTTTGGGCTTTCCGGGGTTGAAATCCGTCGCCTGCAGCTAGTGCAGAACGCTGCAGCCCGGTTTTGACTGGGACAAGTCGTTTTGTCACATCACTTCCGTGCTCGCGAACTGCACTGGCTGCCTGTGCGGTGGCGGATCACCTTAAAGTCATTTTGTTGACTTTAAAGCCCTTCACGACCAGGGTCCAGCCTACCTGAAAGACCTCCTCGTGCCTTACTGCTGACCGTGATTACTCCTTTCGGCCGACATGGGTTGCTAGAGATCCGAGAGTGAGTCTGAAATCCTCTGGCAGCAGAGCATTTTCATTTGCTGCACCCACTCTTTGGAACTCTCTACCATGCCGGCTTCGGCAGTGCACCTCCGTGGAACTCTTTAAAAAAGAGCTGAAAACTTATCTGTGGAACATGGCTTTTTTAGATAATTATTTATTAATGCTCTGGATCTTATTATATATTTTATCTCGTGTCATGCTGATTTTATGTATATGTTTGTGTATGTACTGATTGAATTGTTCAAATTGTTCAGCACCTTGATATGTCGAAAGGTGCAATATAAATAAAATTATTATTATTGGACATGGTCTGGTCCCACTGCGACCGAAGCGTGCAGTGAGATCTCCTCATAAGGAGCCAAGCGAGTGGGACTGTCTGAATGGCAGCCGCCAGTAGCCCGAAGAGGCGAAGGACTGATCTGGCTCCGACCCTCCTGCGACTGGACAGAAGACGGGCCCGAGTCTGAAGGGTGTCTACCCTGTCCAAAGGCAAAAGGACTTTGCCGATGGTCATGTCCAGAATCACCCCCATAAACTGGAGGTGTTGGCAAGGGACCAAATGGGACTTGGCCCGGTTGATGGTGATACCCAGGCTGGTGAAAACCTGCAGGGAAAGGAGTGCATGAGTTCCTCCTTGGACGGGGCCACCAGGAGCCAATCATCCAAGTACAGGAATACCTCAACTTCCTCTGTACGCAGGTGGGCCGCAACCACAGACAGGCATTTGGTAAATACTCGGGAGGGCCGAGAAAAGACCAAATGGAAGGGCCTTAAATTGGTAGTGGTCCCCCTGAAAGCAAAAACAAAGGAATTTGCGGTGGGAAGGGCATATGAGGATATGCAGGTAGGTATCCTGCATGTCCAGAGCATAGCCACTGTCCCTGCCGAAGAAGTAGTAGAAGGCTCTACGAAGAGAGCATTCTGAGGCGTCTGTACTCCACGAACATGTTCAGGGAGCTGAGGTCTAGGATAGGCCTCAGGTCTCCCATCTTCTTTGAAACTAGGAAGAAATGGGAATAGTAACCTGTTCCCCAAAGATGGTTGGGAACTGGTTCTATCGCCGCCTTCGAAAGAAGGGAGAAAATTTCCTCTAGAACCAGAGGAAGACGTAGCGGGGAGTAAGACAACTGGGGTGGTCTCTGCAGAAACTCTATTGAGTGTCCTGCTCATATTAACTGGAGCACCCAAGTGTCTGACGTTATCCTCTCCCAACCCGGCAGATGGGAGGAGAATCCCCCCCGGTTCCTCTGGAGCCTCCAGAGGCAGTGGGAGAGACAGAGTGTCATGAAGTGTGGGGCAGCGCAGCAGCAGAGGCTCCCGTGACTTTTTTGTTGGGGAGTCTTTGTTGCGGCCTCCCCATCTGTTTGCCAGTTTGCCCTGTGCTTTTCGTCTTTGGCGGTTTCGTCTATGAAAAGAATGCCGCTGCCCTTGAGGGGGCATGTACACAGAGTTGACAGACTTGAGTGCAGTGCCCTTCTCTTGCAGTTTGGTAATGATGTCCTTGACATCACCCCCGAACAGCACCGAACCCCTGAAGGGAGCATCCTGGATAGTGAATTGCACTTCAGGGACCAAACCTGACACATGGAGCCAGGCAAGATGCCACAGACCTACGACGAAAGCTGAGCTCCTTCCAGCTGTGCCCACTGCATCGTAAGTGGCACGAAGCATGTGCCGACTGGCCGAACGAGCAGAACGGACAAGACCCGCCACTTCCTGCTTAGTCTGAGACTCAGGAAGGGAGTCCAATTTAGATTCCACTTGACTAAGGATGGTCTTCTGGAAACCCCCCATATGTGCCACATAGTTCAGGGCCCCAATACCCAGGATAAAAGAGAAATAGATCATCCTCCCCTTACTGGTCCAGAAGCCAGGATTCCTCATCAGGTGGAGACAAGCGGAGGTGTTTGGGATTTGCGGAGTGGCCGTGAGCAGCGCTGATGACGACAAAGTCCACCTTGGGGTGGAGGTTAAGGAAATCTGCACCCTCAGGAGCCTGATATAGCCTGTCCACCTTCCTCGGAAGGGGGGGCTAACGAAGAAGGTTGTTTCCAAATGCTGGAAACAAGATCAGTGTGAGGCTCTATCCAGGGTGGAATCAGCGTAGGAGCGGTCCTCTGGCAGATCCAGATGTGCAGCAAGTTTCTTACGCTGTGGGTCTGGCTCCAGTGATTACCACTGATGGACATCCGGGATTTTCTTCAATAACTCCAGAAAGAAGGAGTCCTCCAGAGGAGACTTCGGAGGGGTCCTTGGCCTGGGGCGATCTGGAGTACGTGGCTCATCTTCAGGATCAGAGCATCCAGTTTCTGAGTCCGAGTCTGAGTCAGACATATCTGGAGATAAGGAGGAAGACTCCTCCCTAGGAGGGGGAGGAACAATCACTTTGGGGAGTTCCCTGGTGCACATATCCTCCCCTCCTCGGGCGCCAGAGGGCTCTCCTCTGGTGTCAGGAAGGGGGGAGGAAGTCACTCGTCTCCGACATAGGGGATCCTGTACAAGATCCAGCGTCAGTAGACAACTTTCGACCTCAGGAGTGAGTTGAGCCTTGGCCTCAGCCCACCAGGAGGCCAGTGTCTCCTTCAGATCCGCCGGCGGCTGGGGAGTGGGCGGCGGAGTTGTAGGAGGAGGGGGATACAGATATTGAGGATATCCATAGGAGGAGTATCTGTAACCCGATGGTGGGTATTGAGGCGCCAGATACCGCGGAGTCGGGTATTGTGGCACCGGATATTGTGGTGTCGGATGCCAGGGGCTCTGATGGAGCAGAGGGGCCTGGCGGAGGCCCAGCTGGCAGGCCAGGCGGTGGTAATGCTGGCCCCATGGGCGTCGGGGCCCAGTGTGGGTACGCCTTCAAGAGGGTCCGAAGGACCGGATGGTAAGGGGACGCCAGATGGCGTCGGGTATGCCGGCATCGGGACTGGCATGAGGGTCCAGCGTCAGGGTATCAGGTCCCGAAGGAGGGTTCCCATACGGCAGCATCTCAGTATCCCGTGATGACCGGGGGAAGGAGGATTATAATCCCAAGGTCAGTTGAGGCGAAGGGGGACCTCAGAGGCAACTTAGACGTTGCGGAGAGCCTGGGGCGTCGGACTGTTCCGTAGGGTCCGGCACAGGCTTCTCGGGCAGGCGTCGGAAGAGCAGACGTCCAACTTATCAGACTCCCTGCCTGAGAAAGGCCGCGTAGGAGATGCGGCCTTGTCGGGTGTAGTCTTGACTGGGCGCTCCCCCGCAGGGGCAAGCGGCTTAGCAGCCTTGTTCGGGCGAGCATCGGTGGAACCGACGTCTGACTTACCAGACCCGCTCTGACCCAATGGCTGCGTGGTAGAGGTGGCCTTCATGGGAGCGGAGGCCTCCTTTGCCCCAGAGGCTCCCGAAGGGCCCGAGCGCGAGCCAGACAGGAGGGGCGACGCCTTCTTGATAACCACCAACATAGCCGTCGTGGAGCGATCCTCTGGAGGGGATGTTACCTTAACAGCCATGATTCCGGCCGGAGTCGTGCCTGCTGTGGAAGTCAGTTCCCGCTCCAGGTGCTTCTCCTTGTCTAATTTTTTCTTGTGACCTTCAGGGGAAGTGGAGGCCTGCCTGAGTTTTTTTAGCTCCTTCTCCATGGAGGCCATTTTCTTCTTCAAGGTATGGGCTTCCAGAGACGCTGCCTTCTTTTACGGGTAGTGGAGTTAAATTTCTGGCAGTGCTGGCACTTCTCCATGGGCTGGTCTGGGCCCAGACAGGAAAGGCACAAGGAATGGCCGTACTTGTGTGGAAGTTGGGAACCACACGAGTCGCACTTATTCTTATGCGATTTGGAGGATGTTGGGGACAACATACACAGCGAATCGAAGATAAAGGCTTAAAGGCTTAAAGACAGAGAAAAAAGGTCAAAAAGGTCGAAAAGTTCAAAGATGTAAGGACCGACGAATGACTGACGTAGCATTGTTCAACCGTGAGAAACTTTCACAAGCTGACGGCGGGCAAGACCTGGAAGGTGGGCATGGGATCCACCCCTTTATACTGACGTCGTATGATGCCGGTCACCTGACGTGGGGGCGGTCCCCCGCCAGAGACTGCTAGCTAGAAAGTTTTCCGTGGGGTCCTGACGCCTGGCGGGTCAGTCCTATATGTGAATTCCTACAGTAAGGGCCCTCTCAACGCAAGATCTGTAATTCGCAACTTTGCAAACTGTCAATACCTCAAAGTCTGACTTCGACAAGTTATTGTGAATGTAAGTTCTCCAGACTTTGCACACGTCCTACAGGTAACGTTCCGAACTTAAATCCAGCATCAGCACCTCTGCAGCTGACTCCAAACAACTCACTATCAGAATGGCCAACCAACGAAGCAAGTTTGACAGAGCCACAGAAAAAAGGAGACAGGAAATGATTTCTAATTAGCAGCCGTTTATAATGTCCCTATTTTCAGGAATGATATTCATGCCCCTAAGGCCCTGTACCCAGTAATGAGGTGGGTTTTAAACTTTTCTTTTTTTTTTTTTTAAACTGTTTAATTCTTACTGTGTTAGTGCGGCTACATTGCTGCCTTAACCCGGTTTCTGAAATGTCTTCAAACTGCATCGTGTACACACTCTGGAACCTCACAGAGCAATGCCTGCAAGCACTGTGCATCGGAGGCTGTGCACTGTGGAGGACCAAAGAATGGTATGGACATGGCAGCGCATACACACTAGTAAGGGAAACCACTAGAATTTTTCCATCGGATCCTAGTGCCTGGCAGCATAGTCCTAATGGTTATTACCTGCTGCAAGAGCTCTATCGAGAAGTGAGATCCATGTTCATCTTAAACCATTTTAAAAACTGTGCTAAAGACTAGGTACTTAGCAGGGTTTGTACACGGTGTTTTATAAACAGTTTAAATCTCTCTGTAATGTGGCTGCAAACTGTGTTAGTGGTTCTTAAACCGTGTTAAGTCTCTTAACACAGTTTAAGATGTCTAGTGTGTACAGGGCCTAAATGATCCATAAGTAACTGTACCTGAATAAAATGTCATGTGAATAACTGTTTTGAGTTGTTTTCTTTTTATGGGCAGAATTCTGTTATAGTTCTTTTCAAGAAACCAGTCAGTTGGAGTTATAATTATGCCACAGTTTGTGTACAGATCCCCGAGCATGGTTCTGATAAGTCAACAGCCTATGCTTAGCATTCTGTACATAAACCGTGACATAGTAAAAACTCCAAACTAATGGTTCCATGAAAAAAACTGCAACAGAGTGCTGTTGTCCCTAAAAACAAAATAATTTAAAACAGTTTTTTTACATTAGTACTTATTCAGTGAAGTATGGATAATCTGGAAATACAGGTTACTCACCTGTAACAGGAGTTCTAGGAATGGTATATGTTGTTCATCCACACTCATTGGCAGGTATCCTTGCCGCTTTAAATCTTGCCGGAAGGTCTTCAAGCTTGCTCCTCCCACCCACCCGGGTGGTATAACTCTCGGCTCCGCCCCATGCGCCAGATCTGGCCCGCTGGAAAGCTCAGGTTGTGCCAGCAACAAGCCGAGGTGTCGGGAGAATGTAGGATGAACAACACATACCATTCCTAGAACTCCTGTTACAGGTGAGTAACCTTACTTAGGGACATGGATATGTTGTTCATCCACACTCATTGGCAGACTCCTAGCAGTTCTCCGGGAGGAGGAGGCAAGGCGACACCCCCAATACTTACTTGGGAAAGAGACTGGAGAACCGAGGCCCCAAAACCAGCATCCGGCGTGACTCAAGGTCGATGTGGTAATGGGTAATGAAGGTGTTTGCTGACTTCCAGGTAGCAGCCCTGCAGATTTCCTGGATAGGGACGCCCTGGAAGCAGCCACTGTTGCAGCAGTATGGCGGGTAGAATGAGCTCTTATCCCTCTGGGAGGCTCCATGCCCGCCAACTTATAACAGAGATCTATGCAGGAGGTTACCCACCTGCTTATCGTCGCTTGGCTGCAGGTCTGCCAGATCGGCTTCAGCGTGGTGACAAACAGCTGGCGAACCTCTCCCAATTTCAACCGTGCGCTCCTTATAATAAGCAAGCGCCTTCTAGGGTCCAGAGTATGGAGCCTATATTGGCCTCCGAGGTGTGATTGGGGTAGAACACCGGCAGAGTCAACACCTGGTTAAGGTGAAACTCCGACACCACCTCTCGGAAGGAATTTCGGTGGGGCGCAGGGACAACCTTGTCCCTGTGGAAGACCAGGTAGGAGACTCGATGGAAAGCGCCTGGAGCTCTCCCATCCTTCTGGCTGACGTGATAGCCACCAAGAAGGCGGTCTTCCACGACAGGTGAGAGAGCACACCTGTGCATAGGTTCGAATGGCTTGCCCATGAGCTTTGCCAGTACCAGCAGTAGATCCCACGGAGGTGGGGGTTCCCGCACTGGAGGGGAAATGTGATCAAGGCCTTTGAAAAAGCGCCAGACCACCTTCTCCTGCGCCACCGACTGCTTCCCGGCCCGCGCCCGGTAAGCAGAGAGCTGTCTCAGGTGCACCTTAGGGTCGTCGACCTAAGCCCTTGACTAGAAAGGACCATAAATAGTCCAAGATGCTTGCCAAGGAACAGGCGGAAGGGTCCAAGCCCTTGCCTGACACCAAATGGAAAACCTTTTCCATTTGAAGGCATAACATTTTCTGGTCGACTCATGCAGGGCGCCTCAACTACATTGAGGACCTCGTCGGAAAGACCCAAGGCCTGGAACTCTGGCAGCTCAGGAACCAGGCCGTCAGGTGCAGGGATTGAAGGTCGGATGGAACACCTTCCCCTGATTGACTGAGAGCAGGTCCGGGCGAGCGGAAGCTGCCCGCGAATCCTGGAGCCGAGACTGAGGAGATCTGGGTACCAGAACTGGCGAGGGCCAGTCTGGGGCTATCAGAAATCACCTGCGCCTGTCCCTCCTCGCCTTGAGAAGCACCTTGTGGATCAAGGGAAATGGGGGAAAGGCGTAAAAGAGGCCCGGGGTCCACTGCCTCGAGAAGGCAACCCCCTGCAGCGAGCCCTGCTGAGGGGGGCGGGCATGGAACAGACTCAGCTTCGCGTTCTCCCTGGAGGCAAACAGGTCCACCTGAGGTGTGCCCCAATGGGAGAACAGATGCTGTACTACCTCCGGCAGGAGAGACCACTCGTGGGATGCAGCCCCTATCCGGCTCAGGGCATCGGCCAGGGTGTTGGAGGCTCCTGCCACGTGAATGGCTAGGAGATCCGCCTCCAGGCTGCGCCACGAGTGACCAAATGGGAGGCTTCCTTGCATAGAAGCATGGAGCGCGTCCGCCCTGGCGGTTTAGATAGTACATGGTCGTGGTATTGTCCGTCTGGACTCGGACCACTTGACCCCGGAAGAGCAGACAAAGGCGGTGAGAGCTAGGGCGGGAACAGCTCGGGCCTCCAGCAGGTTGATGGCATCGGGACTCCTTGGGGACCAGAGGCCATGAGCCCAGTGTTCCCCAGATGGGCACCCCAACCCATCAGAGGCATCGGTCGATAGAGACCGTCGGCTCGAGGGCGGACGAGCAGGATGCCCTCCTGCAAATGATCTGGGCGGTCCACCACTGGAGAGCGTTCCACATCCCTGTGTCACCGACAAAGCTGGTCAAAGGATCGCGCGTGTGACCACTGGCTGGCCAGTCCCCACTGAAGGGACGCATGTTCCAGCGGGCCCAACGGACCACGCTAGTGCAGGCCGCCATGAGACCCAGGAGGCGAGGAAGTCCCGGCAGGGCGAATTGCCCAACCAGAAATGATCGGGCAAAGGAGGAAAGAACCTCGGCCCTGTCCGGCTGAGCCGCTCTGGCTCAAGAGAGTCGAGCTGCGCCCGATGAATAGAATCACCTGCTTCGCTCGAGTTCTGACTTGGCCTCGCTGGATAAGGAGGCCCAGTTGAGAGCAGACCTGGAGGGCCAGATCTCTGGACCACTCCGCCTCCTTCCTGGAGGGAGCTGCTATCAGCCAGTCGTCCAGGTAAGGGTACACCCGGACCCCTCGGCGCCGCAGGAATGCTGTCACCACTGCCATGCATTTGGTGAAGACCCTGGGAGCTGGAGACAAGCCGAAGGGCATGGCTTGGAACTCGAAGAGGGATCCTTCCGCTCGGAAGCGGAGGAATCTCTGGTGAGACGGACGGATAGGGACGTGAAAAAACGCGTCCTGCAAGTCCAGAGAGCAGAACCACACGCCGCGTTCCAAGGATGGTATTATCTGAGCCAGAGTGACCATCCTGAAGGTTCGAGACCTTAGGAACTTGTTTAGGTCGTGTAGGTCGAGAATGGGGCGCCAGCCCCCCGTCCGCTTCGGAACCAGGAAGTACCTGGACACAAACCCTGGGTCTGAAGGAGGGTCCACCACCTCTCTTATCACCTCCTTCTGGAGGAGGAGAGCGATGTCGGCTCGACGAGCCGCCAGTGAGGCTGGGGATCCCGAAGCTCCCCGAGGGGCGACGGCTCTGAAGGGTGGTGCCTGCTCGAATTCCAGAGGCAGGCCTCCTCCCACCACCTCCAAGACCCACCTGTCCATGGAAACCGCGGACCAGGCGGAACGGAAGTGCTGGAGCCGTCCCCCCACGGGGGGACCCAGGGGTAAGGTGACGGGAATGGGGGCGACACCCCTCAGCTCGTCACTGGGCAGGCTTGGAGGAGGGACCGGCCGAGGGACCTCCTGGGCCTTTTCCTCCCTGCCTCCTGTTAGAGGAAGCCGGCGGCTTGGGTTTGGGATGCCATGCCGAGCCTGCTGGCCCTGGCGTTACTGGGCCGTGGCCGGGGCACAGAAGGACGAAAGGGCTTAGGCTGTGGTTTGCGGCCTTTGTCCTTCTGAGCGGAAGAGACCGAGTCCAAGGTAGCATTGGACTCTCGATCCTCTGCAGGTGACCTTCCACCCCAGGGCTCAAGAGGTCAGTCCCAAAAGGAACATCCGCCAACTTGTGCTGGGTATCCGAGTAAAGGTGGATATCCTCAGCCAAGCCCTTCACGACTTGTAGCCACTGCGGCGCCACCGATCTGAGCATGAGTCCCTATATCCAGCGCAGTCTGGAGCTGCTGTTTGGCCACTGCCCTGCCCTGGTCCCGCACCTGCTTAACCGTAGTCTGCAGATCGGGCGGAAGATGAGGGATGACCCTCATCCAGGGAGCCCAACAGGGCATGAGAAAAATGTGCCATGAGGACGGCCGAACTGGCCTGGCGAAGGCCGAGAGGACGCAGCGTAGACTTTTCGCCCGACATAGTCCATTCTCTGGACTCCCTGTCAGGAGGTTTGTCCACATCCCTGGCGCGCCGGGCGCAGCGAAAACGCTGTCGTTAACCAACCCTCCGCAGAGGTGTTCCGAAGCCGGACAAGGAACCGGTAGGGACCGCATACTCTGGCCATCCTGGCCGGAAGGCATGGCAGGAAGCAGGGCGCTGCCAAAGCTCCAGTGCCGACCCACTGATGGCCTCGGCCACCGAAAGGCCTCCGTCGAATCCCTGGGTCCAGAATCTCCGTGAGGGGATACCTGGCCTGCTTGGAATCGGGTTCGAGCTCCATCCCGTGGACCGAGATGAGTCAAGCAGTCCTAGAAGGACGACGGCTATCGTCCATTGACTGACCTCCTGAAGACTCCAAGTCCAGTCGCTTGGAGAAAAAGGAGGAATCATCTTCGGACTCGGAAGAGTCCTCGAAGAGCTGCCTCTGGCCTGAGCCACCCTTCACCTGCCGAGGTCGGTCGGGAGTGAGGGTAACTGACAGCCGATGGGGTAGACCCTTAGCCGACCGAGAATCCTTGGTCGGAGCTCCAATTGGTGGCTGTGGAGGCGGAGGTTCCACCGGAATCGGTGGAGCAGCTGGTTTTGGCCGAACAACCGGCCTGGGTATAGGCTCCTCGGATGAGTCGAGGGTTGTGTCGGCCGTCCGTGACAGTACTAATGGCCGGGAAGCATGATTGTCGGCTTATTCCCGCCAGGAGGAGTTGCTTGAACATAAGGTCTCGCACTGCCGACTTGACTTACGCCAAGCCCCTCATCCGAGGAGGAGGACGCAGGACCAGCGCGGCGACGCCAGCGCACCGCTGCCGAGACCGGTGACCGCCATGACGGTGGATCGGCTGGACCGCGAAGAGGTCCGGAGACGAGACCGAGAGTCCCGGAATTTCGAGGTCGGTACGGGAGGTGTCGGCCGAACTGCACTCCCTTCGGCCGGATGGTCCGTCCGAGGGCCCGGAACCGGAGCGCAGGCGAGCTCATCGGATCCTCAACTCCTCCGGGGAACCGGGAGAGGGAATCTCGGCTGCTAAAGGCGACAGCTCAGCTCAATGGGTCGAAAATCTCGACTTCATCGGGTGGGAGTCTCGGGCCAACTGACCTGACGGGGACACCGTGAGGCCAGTGGCCGAAGCCGAGCGGTCGACCGAAGCCGACGGCCGACGGCCCGGGGAGAGGGACCTTTCCCGCTCCCAAGAGCGTCGACGGAGGGACTTTACCCTGTCCCTTTTTGGACCGAGAATAAGGTCCAGCAGACGAGGCCCTTCCTTTAGTGGAGAGGACAGACAAAGCTCCTTAAAGAAGCCGGTAGGAAGAACCCAGAGAGAGCGGGATAAATGCCGCGCCGAGGAAGATACGCCCCCGCCGCCTCCTCGAGGGCGCACCATCCTACCGAAGCTGATCCGGCCGAGACACCGCCAACCGGGCCTCCTTGACTTTCACCGAGGGAAACGCTCGGGACGCCCAGTTGCAATCGGGCAGCACGGTCTTGAGGACGAGGCCGAGAAAGATGAGCACAGGTCGCAAGCCCGCGGTCGTGCTCAAGGCCTACGCAGTAGAACACACGGGAGTGTGGATCCGTCCGAGACATCTTCACCGCATGGGCATCTCCAATCCAGGAGTCGATTTGTCCATCGCGAGCCGCGAGGGATAGAAGACTGAAGTCTTTTGCAAATTTTATTTTAAATCCGCAAACGGAGAAATAGGAACCAGTCTCAACGCAGAGCGTTAAGGAGGGAACCTGAGCCTCAAGCGGTAGTGATTTATCTGATGCTATGGGGCGGAGCCGAGTTATAACACTGGTGGGTGGAGGAGCAGCTGAGATTTTCCGCAAGATGAAAGCGGCAAGGATACCTGCCAATGAGTGTGGATGAACAACATATCCATGTCCCTAGAAATACAGGTTACTCACCTGTAACAGGAGTTCTAGGAGTGGTATATGTTGTTCATCCACACTCTGTGGCAGGTTCCTTGCTGCTTTAAATCTTGCCGGAAGGTCTTCAAGCTGGCTCCTCCCACCCACTCAGGAAGTAAAACCCTCGGCCCGCCCCATGACGCCAGATTCCACCTCCCATGACGCCAGATCTAGCCCTCGGGCTGGAAGCCAGGTTGCCGTCGAGGTCGGTGGTCGTGGTGGATGAACAACATATACCACCTAGAACTCCTGTTACAGGTGAGTAACCTGTACTTCTAGGGACGTGGATATGTTCAATCCACACTTTGTGGCAGACTCCTAGCAATTCTCCGGGAGAAGGGAGGCAAGGCGTGTACCCCTTACTTAGGGAACAAGGACTGGAGAACTGAGGTCCCAATACCAGCATCCCGGCGTGACTCTAGGTCAATGTGGTAATGGGAAATGAAGGTGTGTGCTGAGTTCCAGGTAGCAGCCCTGCAGATTTCCTGGATAGGGACATCGCTAGAAGCAGCGGTATGGTGGGTAGAATGAGCTCTTATCCCTTTGGGAGGCTCCATGCCCGCCAACCTATAGCAGAGATCTATGCAGGAGGTGACCCACCTGCCTATCGTCCGCTTGGCTGCAGGTCTCCAAGGTATGGCTTCAGCGTAGGTGACAAACAGCTGGCGAACCTCTCCCCGAACTTTAGCCCTTCGCTCCTTATAATAAGAGCGCTCTTCTAGGGTCCAAAGTATGAAGCCTATATTCAGCCTCCGAGGTGTGATTGGGGTAGAACACCGGCAGAGTCAACACCTGGTTAAGGTGAAACTCCAACACCACCTTCGGAAGGAATTTCGGGTGGGGACGAAGGACAACCTTGTCCCTGTGGAAGACCAGATAAGGAGACTCAGTGGAAAGCGCCTGGAGCTCTCCCATCCTTCTGGCTGACATGATAGCCACCAAGAAGGCAGTCTTCCTCGATAGGCGAGAGATGTCACACCTGTGCATCGGTCTGAATGGCTTACCCATAAGCTTAGCCAATACCAGCAGTAGATCCCACGGAGGTGGAGGGTCTCGCATCGGAGGGGATATGTGGTCTAGACCTTTGGAAAAGCACCCAACCACTTTCTCCTGTGCCACAGACTGCTTGCCGGCCAGCACCCGGTAGGCAGAGATGGCTGCCAGGTGCACCTTAAGGGTCGACGACCGAAGCCCTAGCTGAGAAAGGGACCACAGGTAGTCCAGAATGCTAGCCAAGGAACAGGAAGAAGGGTCCAGCCCCTTGTCTTGACACCAAATGGAGACTGTCTTCCATTTGAAGGCATAGCATTTTCTGGTCAACTTACAGGACGCCTCAACGACACTGAGAACCTCATCGGAAAGACCCAAGGCCTGGAACTTTAACCGCTCAGGAACCAGGCCGTCAGGTGCAGGGATTGAAGGTCCACACGGAGAACCTTTCCCTTGTCGACTGAGAGCAGGTCCGGGCGGGCTGGAAGCCGCCTCGGGAGCCTGGAGTTGAGGCTGAGGAGATCTGGGTACCAGAACTGGCGGGGCCAGTCTGGGGCTACCAAAATCACCTGCGCTTTGTCCCTCGTTGCCTTGAGAAGCACCTTGTGGATCAAGGGAAAAGGAGGGAAGGCGTAGAAGAGGCCCAGGGTCCACAGCCTCGAGAAAGCATCCTCCTGCAGCGAGCCCTGCTGAGGGGGGTGTGCGTGAAACAGCCTCAGCTTCGCATTCTCCCTGGAGGTGAACAGGTCCACCTTAGGGTAGCCCCAATGGGAGAACAGATCTTGTACTACCTCCGGCAGGAGAGACCACTCATGAGGTGCAGCACCTATCCGGCTGAGGGCATCGGCCAGACTGTTGGAGGCTCCTGCCACATGGATGGCTAGATGATCTGCCTCCAGGCTGATCACGAGACCCCAAATGCAGAGAGCCTCCTTGCACAGAGGCAAGGAGTGCGTCCAGCACTGTCGGTTGAGATAGTACATGGTCGTGGTGTTGTCCGTCTGGACCTGAACCACCTGACCCCGTACAAACGGAGTGAAGGCTGTGAAAGCTAGTCGCACCACTCGAAGCTCCAGCAGGTTGATGTGGCATCGAGACTCCTGAGAGGACCAGAGGCCATGGCCTCAGAGCTCCCACAGATGGGCACCCCAACCCGTCAGAGAGGAATAGGTCGTTAAGAGTGACCATCAGCTCGGGGCGGACCAACGGGATACCCTCCTGCAAATGAGCTGGGATGAGCCACCACTGCAGCCCGTCCCACATCTCCTGGGTCACTGTCACCAGCTGGTCCAGAGGACAGGAGCACTGGGACCACTGGCTGGCCAGCCCCCATTGCAGAGGACGCATATGCCAGCGGGCCCAACGGACCACGCTGGTGCAGGCCACCAAGAGGCCCAGGAGGCGCAGGAAGTCCCGGGCAGGGCACAATTGCCCAACCAGAAATGACTGGACAAAGAAGGAAAGGACCACGGCCCTGTCCGCCGGGCTCTGGCTCAAAGAGAGTCGAACTCTGCCCTGATGAACTGAATCACCTGCAATGGCACGAGTTCAGACTTAGCCTCATTGATGAGGCGGCCAATCTAAGAGCAGACCTGGAGGGCCAGATCCCTGGACCGCTCCATCTCCAACCTGGAGGGGGCTGCAATCAGCCAGTTGTTCAGGTAAGGGTACACGCGGACCCCTCAGTGCTGCAGGAATGCTGTCACCACTGCCATGCATTTGGTGAAGACCCCGGGAGCTGGAGAGAGGCCGAAGGGCATGGCCCAGAACTCGTAAAGAGATCCCTCTGCTCTGATCGCTGATGAGACGGACGGACTGGGACGTGAAAGAACACATCTGGAAGGTCCAGAGAACAGAACCACATGCCTGGTTTCAAGGATAGAATGATCTGAGCCAGAGTGACCATCCTGAAGGTGCGAGGCCTTAGGAACTTGTTCAGGTCATGCAGGTCGAGAATGGGGCTCCAGCCCCCCATCCATTTTGGGATCAGGAAGTACCTGGACACAAACCCTGGGTCTAGAGCAGGGTCCGCCACCTCGCTGATCACCTCCTTCTGAAGGAGTAAGGCAATGTCGGCTCAACGAGCAGACAGAGCCTGCGGAACCCATAGCCCCCCCCCCCCCGTGGGGCGATGGCTCAATAGGGAGGGAACTGCTCGAATTCCAGAGGCAGACCCCTGCTGACCACCTCTAGCACCCAGTGGTCCGTGGTAAAAGTGGACCAGGCGGAAAAGAAGTGGCAGAGCCATCTTCCCACGGGGGGAACCCGGGGAGGAGTGACGAGGTTGGGGGCAACACCCCTCAAACAGTCACTGGGCAGGCTTGGAGGAAGGGCCTGCTGAGGGACCTCCTGGACCCTTGTCTCCAGGCTTCCTACTAGAGGAAGTGGCAGACTTGGCCTTAGGGCGCCAAGTGTGAGCCTGCTGGCCCTGACGCTGGTGTTGCTGGGCTGGACATGCCCCAGTAGCAGAAGGACGAAAGGGCTTACGCTGCTGCAGGCGGCCTTCATCCTTCTGGGCAGACATGACAGAGTCCAAGGTGGCATTGGACTTCTCGATCCTCTGGAGATGGCCTTCCACTTCAGGCCCGAACAAGTCAGTGCCCAGGAAGGGAACGTCTGCCCAGCTTGTGCTGGGTGCCCGCCGTGAAGGTGGAGCTCTGCAGCCAAGCTCTGCAGCGCATGGCCACTGCAGCCGCTACTTATTTGGCACAAGAGTCACCAATGTCCAGTGAAGTTTGGAGCTGTTTAGCGACCGCCATTCCCTGATCCCGCACCTGCCTGACCATCATCTGAAGGTCAGCCGGGAGATGAGGAATCACCTCATCCAGGGAGCCCATAAGGGCGTGTGAGAAATGTGCCATCAGAATGGCCGACCTAGCCTGACGAAGGCCTAGGGAGGAAGCAGCGCAAACTTTCTGCCCCAAGTAATCCAACCTTTTGGATTCCTTATCGGGCGGTTTGTCCACATCCCGAGCGTTCTCGGAACGCCGGAAAACGCTATCGGTCACTAATCCTTCCGCAGAGGGGTGCTCTGAGAAGCCGGAGAGTGAACCGGTGGGGACCACGTACTTGCGAGCCATGCTGGCCAAAAGTGCGGGACAAGATGCTGGCCACTGCCACAACTCCAGGGCCGGGCAAACAATGGCTTCGGCCACCGGAAAGGCCTCCTAGGGGAATCCCCTCGGTCCAGTATCTCCGTAAAGGGATACTTAGCCCGTTTTTGAACGGGTTCGAGCTGCATCCCAGTAAACTCTGAGATGAGTCGAAGCATACCCAAAATCGAGGATGGGCCCTCGTCCACCAACTGGCCCCCTGCAGACTCCAGGTCAAGCGGCCTGGAGAACAGGGAGGAGTCGTCGTCAGACTCCGAGGAGTCTGCGAACTGCTGCCGAGCACCTGAGCCATCCTCCGCCTGCCGAGGTCGATCGGGAGTGAGGTGACCGACAACCTATGGGGCAAGCCCTGACCTGACCGAGAATCCTTGGTCAGAGACCCAGTCTTCGGTTGTGGAGGCGGAGATTCCACCACAATGGGTGGAGCCGCGGTTTCGCAGAACAACCCGGCGCGAGTGCTCCTCTCACTACCACGAGGGGTTGTTTCGCCGCTCCGGTGACAGTCACTTAATGGCCAGAGAAGGTGACGGAGTCAGCTTGTTACCGGTCAATAAAAGCGCCAACGCATCTTGCGCCGGAGCCTATCCTCCGAAGAGTACGAGCGGCAACGCCGCTTTCCATGGTGCCGAGACAAAGACCGCAGACATCGGCGGGACCGGCTGGACCTAGAAGAGGACCGAGACCTTCGGGGTCGCCGAGAGTGGGTCAGAGAGGGGACGGGGGAAACCCGCCCCTCCCTCGGTTCAGAAGCCTTAACCGGGGACTTCGGCACAGGAGGCACAGGCAAGTCCTCGGTAACCACCGGGGGAACCGGTGAAGAAGGGCTGTCTGCTTCTCCAGTTGACACTGTCCGACGGGTCAAGAAAAATCCTGACCGCGTCGACGGGTGCCTCAGCTGGCTAACCTAACTGGGACACCATGAAGCCAGCAGCCGCAACCTCGACCGAAGTCGAGAGTCCGGTGAAGGGGATCTCTCCCACTCCCACGAACGTTGACGGTGGGGCTTACCTCTTGGATCTTTCTTCTTGGACAGACTGGTATGTCCCGATGGCGCGGAGCCGAGGGTTTTACCACCTGGGTGGGTGGGAGGAGCCAACTTGAAGACCTCCCAGCAAGATTTAAAGCAGAAAGGAACCTGCCAGACAGTGTGGATTGAACAACATATCCACATCCCCAGAATCTGGGATTTCAATCTCTGTACGCAATATTTTTTTTTTTTTTTTTAGATAGCCACGTGTCAGACACTGACAAAATCAAAATTGTGCACCTGCACCAATGTCCTAAGTTCATTTAGTTTTGCTAACAAGCTTCTAATTAGAGCCATGTGAACCTGCAGAAGTTTGACCATGACCGTCGCATTGCGTTATGTTTGCCAAAGTTCTCAACGGCAAAATAGTTTGCAGTGGTTTGACCGTTTAAAAGCATTGAGGAATGTGATAAAATGAAATAACCTAGTGCACTGAACTGACAAAGCACCTAAAACAGCAGGATGATGCAGCGGGCCACACTATGGGCTCTGGTTCCAAAAACTGTGTCCATTCAGTCAGTGCCAAACAGACAACGCTAGCAGTAAAGAGTACGTGGCTAGGTAATACTGCTCAAATAATAAAAAAAGCTTGTAGCTGAAAGGCCAATGTATGCCCTTAAAAATATCAGTACAGCATCCCAGTGTGTGGGCTACTGGTTCCAAAAACTGTGTGCCCACTGGGACAATGCCACACATGGGCAAGGCTTCCAGTTATGCCATGGCTAAGTACTGTACATACT
Source organism: Neoceratodus forsteri (assembly GCA_016271365.2). Classification (NCBI taxonomy): domain Eukaryota; kingdom Metazoa; phylum Chordata; order Ceratodontiformes; family Ceratodontidae; genus Neoceratodus; species Neoceratodus forsteri. The sequence continues at coordinate 237,644,143 of CM057451.1, forward strand.
AGTTTCATGGGCAACGCAAACCCCCAAATTATTTATTCGGCCAGTGTAGGGCTGCCAAAAATTCAGAAAACAATCTGAAGAAGACTGTGTTGAGAGAACAGTGCAGAGTATGGGCTACTTGTTCCAAAAATTGTGTGCCCACTAGGACAGTGCCACACATGGACAAGGCTTCTGGTTATGCCATGGCCAAGTGCTGCACACGCTGTTTTCGTGGGCAACACTGCCCCAAATATTAATTCAGCCTTGCAGGCCTGGCTCAAATTTACCAAACATTAATCTGAAGACGACAGAGTGAAGACAACAGTGCAGGATCCCACAGTGGGTGCTGTAGGTTACTGGTCTCAAAACAAACTAATAGAAACATAAGCCCCCCAACCCACCCTCCTTTGTTAGCCCAGCTGAAAGTGTAGGAGAGTCATCATCCATTAACCATGGCAAAATGGGCTTTGAAAAAAGAGGCAGGATAATTAAAAAAAAAAAAAAGTGGAGGCATCTACATTTTTGGTCAAAAGCATGCTCTCCTGTTGGTGACAATACTGCCTGCAGCACTGAAAATCCTCTTAGAGTATATACTTGTAGGTGGGCAACCAAGGTGTTCAACAGGCACTTGCATCAGAGGGCCAAAAGGTACTTTTTGGTACCAGCATAACAGAGGCTCATCTTCTTCTGCTAGTGGCACATTCTCATCCGGATAATCCTGCATCATTTTGTTTGCTGGCATCTCAGGCACCACTGTGTCAGAATGTGACTTGCCGTGCTTTTTCATCAAGCCATTATCAGACAGTTGCTCCCCTTAGTGGTTTGTCATTAATTGCTGTCTTTGGCGGGGGGGGCAGCAGTAGTAGCAGGTTCCAGGAGACAAAAATGACTGACTGTTGTGATGTTTGGTGGCAGTGAAAACACACTGGGATCTTCCTTCTGCCCTCCCCTCTACCCGGACTGTTAGTGTGATTGCAACAAGAGACGATTATGATGAGTACTGTTCTTCTGTTCTTGTTTTGCGCTGTATGTACAGAGATCGGGGGCTGGATTCACAAAGGGCTGCAAATGCTGCAAGCCCTGGGTGTGCTGGACATATGGTGCACGGGGCTTGTGGCATTCTCCCGGCTGGCGATCAGGATTCTCGATCCCGTGTGCCACTTGCCACAAGTTAAACCAGCTTTTTCTAGTCTAGCTTGTGGCAATCTCCGGTACCCTTTTTATGGAACTTGCGCCAAATATCTGGCACAAGCTGCCATAAATTGGGAAAAGTGTCGTAAACAGTAACATAGAATTTTACGGCAGATAAGGACCACTTGGCCCACCTAGTCTGCCCATTTCCCTACCTGATAGATAAGCTGCCGATTCCAGCTAACCAACAGCTTACTGTACTTCCTCCTACCCCCCCCCACTAGAATTACTTTATGTCTGTCCCATGCATTCTTGAATTCTCCCACTGTTCTTGACTCCACAACCTCCTCAGGAAGGCTGTTCCATGCATCCACAACCCTCTAAGTGAAAAAATACTTTCTAACATTACCTCTGATCCGTCCCCCCCTCTATCTTCAAATTGTGCCCCCTTGTTCTTGCACATCTCTTTTTCTGAAAGATGCTACCCTCTTGGACTTTGTTAATTCCCTTGAGGTACTTGAAAGTTTCTATCATGTCCCCCCCTCTCCCTCTTTTCCTCGAGAAACATAGACTTTGACGGCAGATAAGGACTGCTTGGCCCATCTAGTCTGCCCATTTCCCTACCTACAGGATAGGCCGCAGATCCTAGTTAACCAATCAAAATAGTGCAGGGTCTGCACCAGAAGACATCTGAAGAGACTAAAGCAGCTTAATATGTATACCCTCGAAGGTAATTGTAAATGGAGTCCACTCAGAAGAAAGGGGGGTTACTAGTGGGGTACCGCAGGGTTCAGTATTAGGACCAGTCCTCTTCAATGTCTTTATAAGCGACATTGCAGAGGGACTAGAAGGAAAAGTATGTCTCTCTGCAGATGACACAAAGATCTGCAACAGAGTTGATGCACAGGGTGGGGTGGAAAGGATGAGAAGGGACTTGGCTAGGTTAGAGGAATGCTCAAATGTGTGGCAGCTTAGATTCAATGTTAAGAAGTGCAAGGTAATGCACCTGGGAAACAAAAACCCAGGGGAAGAGTACACAATGGGGGGTGAGATACTAACAACAACAAAAATGGAAAGGGACCTGGGGGTAGTCATATCAGATGACCTAAAGGTGGGCAAGCAATGTGACAGGGCAGCAAGGAGGGCTGGGGGGATACTGGGATGCATAGGGAGAGGCATCACCAGTAGAAAACAGGAAGTTATTATCCCTCTGTACAGACAGCTGGTGAGACCCCATCTGGAGTACTGCGTGCAGTTCTGGAGACCCAATCTCCAACAGAGACAGACAGGATGGAAGCTGTCCAGAGGAGGGCACTAAATGGTGCAGGGTCTGCACCGGAAGACATATGAAGAGAGACGAAAGGGAGATTAATATGTATAGCCTCGAGGAAAGGAGGGAGAGGGGGACATGATAGAAACGCTCAAGTAAATCAAGGAATCAACAAAGTCCAAGAGGGTAGCATCTTTCAAAAAGAGGTGTGAAAGAACAAGGGCACAATTTAAAGATAGAGGTGGGGTCCCAGAGAAATTTAAGGAAGTATTTTTTCACAGAGAGGGTTGTGGATGCATGGAACGGCCTTCCGGAGGAGGTTGTGGGAGTCAAAACAGTGGTGGATTTCAAGCATGCATGGGACAGTCATAAGGCCATTCTAGGAGGTGGGGGTAGGAAGAAGTAGGCTGCTGGTTAACTAGGATCTGCAGCTTATCCAGTAGGTAGGGAAATGGGCAGACTGGGGGGGGCCAAGCGGTCCTTATCTGCCGTCAAATTCTATGTTTCTATGTTTCTCACATTGCTTGCCCACCTTTAGGTCATCTGATATAATTACTCCCAGGTTCCGTTCGATTTTATTCATTTATTAAATATAGGATTATAAGTACCTTTGAGCCAAGACTCTCTACAAAGGTTCCACGTCAATTATAGTACACACAATTACAACATGGATAAATATATTGCCAAGTTTAGGAGAAGCTGTACAATACAGATATTACCTAGGGGAAGAAAAAGTGAAGAGTGTAAGGGGAAAACATAGGGGAGGGTGAATACCGTGGGGGAGAGAGCAGCCAAAGGCAGTTGTCAAAAATACAGTTGGGGAGGTAGCGTATGGTATAAAATGTTATTAGTATCTCACCCCCCCCACTGTGTACTCTTCCCCTGGGTTTTTGTTTCCCAGGTGCATTACCTTGCACTTCATTGCACTGAATCTGAGCTGCCACACATTTGACCATTCCTCCAACCTTGCTAACTCCCTTTTCATCCTTTCCACCCCACCTTGTGTATCAACACTGTTGCAGATCTCTGTGTCATCTGGAAAGAGAGATACTTTTCCTTCCAGATGCTCTCCAATGTCACTTATACAGACATTAAAGAGAACCGGTCCCAGTACTGAACCCTGCGGTACCCCGCTAGTTACCCTCCTTTCTTCACTGTGGACTCCTTTTACTATTACCTTCTGCATCCTGTTGTCCAGCCAATTTTTTTTATCCAGGCTACCACCTTGGGATCCACTCCAAGGCTGGCTAAATTGTATATTAATCTTTTTATGTAGGACTGTGTCAAATGCCTTGCTAAAATCTAGGTAGGCCATATCGACAGCCCCTCCCTGGGCCTACTACTTTGGTCACCCAGTTAAAGAAATCTATTAGATTTGTCTGACACGACCTTTCCGTTGTGAATCCATGCTGACTTGGGTCCTGTGCCCCACTGGCCTCTAGGTACTCAACAATTCTTTCCTTCAGAAGTGATTCCATCATTTTCCCTACAACTGAGGTCAACTAACTGGCCAGTAATTTCCTGCTTCTGCCTGCTCCCGCTTTTGTGAAGTGGAATCACATCCGCCCTCCTCCAGTCCTCAGATACCACCCCATCCTCCCACGATTTGTTAGAGAGTAGTCGGTGGCGTCACTAGTTCTACCCTTAGTTCTTTTAAAATTCTGGGGTAAATCCCATCAGGCACCATTGCTTTGTCCACCCTCAGTTTCAAGAGTTCTTTCAAAACCCTTTCTTCTGTGAATGGACTGGTATCGACCCCCCTATCCAGAGTGTTTCTCTTGTTTGGTTTAGGTACCTCCCCCTCCTCTTCCGTTGTGAATACTGAGCAGAAATATTTGTTCAGTATCCCGGCTTTTTCACTGTCATCCTCTGCCCACATTCCCTTCCCTTTATTAAGTCTCCGTACCCCTCCCTTGGTCTTTCTTTACTCCCTAATATACCTATGAAAGATTTTATCCCCCTTCGTAACAGAATTGGCCATCTTTTCCTCGGTTCGGGCCTTTGCTATTCTGATTGCCTTCCCTGCCTCCTCCTGCTTTAACTGATAAAGTTCTCTGTCCTGCTCCTTCTGTGTTTCCTTATATTTTCTGAATGCTATCCTTTTCTCTTTAACCTTCCCTGCCATCTCTTTTGAGAACCATAGTGTTTTTTCCTTCATTTTGTTTAATTGATTCGCTTCACATAAAGGCTTGTTGCCTCTGTGATGTCTATTTTGATTATTCATCACTGTTCCTCTGCCCCTCCTTCTTGCCCGTTTGCTAGTGCTTTTCTGAAGCACTCTCTCATTTTCCCAAAGTCAGCCCTCTTAAAGTCCAGTACTCTTGCTTTTGTATGGCCTGACTCTATGGCTGTGTTTACTGTAAACCACACTGTTTGGTGGTCACTTGTTCCCAGATGGCTACCCACTTCTAAATCCGAGATCCTTTCTCCGTTCCCGTTTGAGAGTACCAGGTATAAGATTGCTCCCTCCCGAGCAGGTTCCAACACTTGCTGTCTGAGGCATGCCCCTTGTAGGGCATCAAGAATGACCCTGCTCCTGGATGTGCCTGTAGCAAAGGTGCTCCAAGTAACATCTGGCATATTCAGATCCCCCATCAACAATATTCGATGCCGATCATTTGGAATTGGGCAGTGTGCGGCACAGTTGTTGGTGCAGCTGTGCCACCAAACAGGTTTAACACAGGGCACGACGCAAGCCCTGCGTTGCCCTTTGCAAATCCGGTCCCCAGATGTATAAACAAGGTTTTATAGGTCTACCAATTCTTACCACATTCTTGGGCACCAAAGAATGTCTTAAATGTGTCATTGAACTGCAGGTCCAAGACAGTTAATAGGATACAGTGGTAATCTGTATGCACTTCTGAAATGCATGCGTCATTCTAGAAATGTGATCTAACCCTTTCTACTAGATTGAGAGCAGTGGTGGCCTCCTTTTTCCTCATACTGAGCTTTCATGTGAACAAGTAGCAGGTTAATAATATCTTTATTTAGAGAGCGCCTTTCAAATTATCAAGGCACTTCACACAATCATAAACAATTCATTAAAAACATTATTAAAATCACAGCAGATCAGGAAATGTCTTAATCCATAAAAACGTTGTCAGGTTTCAGAATTAAAAATAACTAAATCACGTATGAAAAATTAAAGGAAGAAAGTAGAAAATAAATTATCCACTTCCAAGGGTAATAATAAAGCATTTTTTGCTTACATAAATTCCAACAAAAAAAAAACTGATGCTATAGTTACATCCTTAATGACGGTGAGGAAATAAACAACATAGATACTGACAATACTTTTAATAACTACTTCAGTTTTGTCTTTACAAAAAAGACAATATTAATACACTGGACACACAAGGCAGTACTTATAATGAAACTGCCTTAGATAAGATTAAAACTGCTGTCTTATCTATTAATAGCATGTCAGCACCAGGACCCAATAATCTGAATTCATATTTCCTTAAACAATAAATGAGATACTATGTCCCCTTCACATTATCTTTAATAAATCTTACCTGGAGAGTGCAGTCCCAGAGGACTGGCAATTAGCAACTGTTATCCCAATACATAAAAAGGGGAATAAAAAACTGGCTGAAAATTACAGACCAATCAGTCTGACTTCAACTGTATGTAAAATAATGGAAAAAACACTAAAACAAAAAATGGAGCAGGAACTTGTTGAGGGGAATGAGGGGGAGTACCTAGCTCAGACCAACTGCAACAGCACTTACCACCCTTGCAGACTCCTTGAAGGACTTCGGCGCAGTCCAGAGGGTCTCCATCAGGCGCCACTTATTTGGGCTGATGTTTAAATCTCCCTTACCAATACCATGCTCCACAACATACGCAAGCAGTAACACATGATGAGGTGTGGATTATCCCCTGATAAGAGCACGCCCAGGTGTTGTGAGCGCCAAGTGCCTTATGCACCTGGGCATGCTCTTATCAGGAGATAACCCATACCTGGGAGTGTGTTATTGCGCTTATAAAATGGGCCCGTAATTATTTAAAAAAAAAAAAAAAAACAGAACACAAGAAAGTCAGAAATATAACAATAAAGATTTCACTAGATCAAATAGTAAAAAAAATAGCCCCCACCAGAGGTCTTTCTATGTATTCATAAGGTACAAAGTAGAAAAATACTATGCAGTGTATGTCCCGCACAAGCGCTATACATTTAACCTTTTCAGGATTTTTTTCTATTATTTTTGCAACATTTATTACTTTCTCTAAGCATCTGAGGAGTGACTGACCGCCGGCTCAGTTTTACTTGTACAGAGTATTTTCGGAGTTTGAGTATTCCGGTTCTCCTGTCACCATGCCACCACCAATCAAAAAAAAATCTTTATTTTTATTTCACTTTGAATGTTTAGTTTTGATTGCCGCTTTGCCGACACCGAGTGTGTCCCTTTGCGGCTACCGTATGGAGCGGTTTCTGTTCTTTTTTTCCCCGGTTTTAAAAGTGAAACTACCGGGGAACCTGAAGTGATGAAGTGTCTTTTTGTTTTTGCGAGGTGACAGTACAGCACTAGAACACTGTCTGTTGCTGCGGTTCCTGATGAAGAAAAAAAAAGGTGACAGGGGGATGGGGTATGGAGTCTGGAGATCGAATATACTGTGTGTATTGGGCAGTCTGCAGGAGCGGCAGACTGCTGAAACCTAGAGCCATGACAAAACTAATGGCTAGTGAGATTTAAAAAAAAAAAAAAAAAACTGAAATGTTGACACTAGTGTGAAGGAATGGGGACCTTGGATACCGATTGGGCCCGTGCAGGCTGGGAAGGCAGTCAGAACAGCAAAGGCCCAAACCGAGGAAAAGATAGCCAACTCAGTTAAGAAGGGGGATAAAACCTTTTATAGGTACATCAGGGAGCAAAGGAAGACCAAGGGAGGGATAGTGAGGCTTAATAAAGGGAGGGAGGGTGGGCAGAGGGAGAATGTGAAAAGGCAGAGATACTAAACAAATATTTTTGCTCAGTATTTACAAAAGAAGAGGGGGAGGTACATAAAACAAACAGTAGTAACACTCTGGATACAGAAGTTGATACCAGCCCATTTACAGAAGAAAGGGTTCTGAAAGAACTCTTAAAACTGAAGGTGGACAAAGCAATGGGGCCTGATGGGATTCATCCCAGAATTCTAAAAGAACTAAGGGTAGAACTAGTGACACCGCTGACTACCCTCTAACAAATCATGGGAGGATGGGGTGGTACCCGAGGACTGGAGGAGGGCAGATGTGATTCCCCTTCACAAAAGTGGGAGCAAGGCAGAAGCAGGAAACTATAGACCTGTTAGTTTAACCTCAGTGATAGGGAAAATGATGGAATCACTTCTAAAGGAAAGAATTGTCGAGTATCTAGAGGCCAGAGGGGCACAGGACCCTAGGCAGCATGGATTCCAGCGGAAGGTCATGCCAGACAAATCTGATGGATTTCTTTGACTGGGTGACCAAAGTAGTAGATCAGGGAGGGGCTGTGGACATGGCCTCACCTAGACTTTAGCAAGGCATTTGACACAGTCCCACACAAAGATTAATATCAAGTTAGCCAGCCTGGGAGTGGGTCCCAAGCTGACAGCCTGGGTAAAGAATTGGCTGGAGAATAGGACACAGAGAGTAATAGTAAATGGAGTCCACCCTGAAGAAAGGAGGGTTACTAGCGGGTACCGTAGGGTTCAGTATTAGGACCAGTCCTCTTCAATGTTTTTATGTTTACACTGCAGAAGGACTGAAGGAAAAGTATGTCTCTTTGCAGATGACACTAAGATCTGCAACAGAGTTGATGCACAGGGTGGGTGGAAAGGATGAGAAGGGACTTGGCAAGGTTAGAGGAATGGTCAAATGTATGGCAGCTTAGATTCAATGCTAAGGAGTGCAGGTAATGCACCTGGGAAACAAAAACCCAGGGAAGAGTACACAATGGGGTGAGATACTAACAACAACAAAATGGAAAGGGACCTGGGGTAGTCATATCAGATGACCTAAAGGTGGGCAAGCAATGTGAGAAGGCAGCAAGGAGGGTTGGGGGTACTGGGATGCATAGGGAGAGGCATCACCAGTAGAAAACAGGACGTTATTATCCCTCTGTACAGACAGCTGGTGAGACCCCATCTGGAGTACTGTGTGCAGTTCTGGAGACCCAATCTCCGAAAGACAGACAGGATGGAAGCTGTCCAGAGGAGGGCACTAAATGGTGCAGGGTCTGCACCGGAGGACATAAGAGAGACTTAAGGAGCTTAATATGTATAGCCTCGAGGAAAGGAGGGAGAGGGGGACATGATAGAAACTTCAAGTACCTCAAGGGAATCAACAAAGTCCAAGAGGGTAGCATCTTTCAAAAAAGAGGTGTGCAAGAACAAGAGGGCACAATTTGAAGATAGAGGGGTGGCTCAGAGGTAATTTAAGGAAGTATTTTTTCACGAGAGGGTTGTGGATGCATGGAATGGCCTTCCGGAGAAGGTTGTGGAGTCAAAATCAGTGGTGGAATTCAAGCATGCATGGGATAGTCATAAGGCAATTCTGGGGGGTTGGGGTAGGAAGAAGTAGGCTGCTGGTTAACTAGGATCTGCAGCTTATCCAGTAGGTAGGGAAATGGGCAGACTGGGTGGGCCAAGCGGTCCTTATCTGCCGACAAATTCTATGTTTCTATGATTTGTTCTTGCCACCGCTCTCCTGCTGCAGCCGTTTCCATCAGATGATAGCTGAGGAGCTGGAGTGGAAGAGTGGTGGCACAGTCTGAGTTCCTTGTGTGCTGCATCTTGGTGGGCACAGGTAGTGCCCTTTGTAAGGTTATGTCCTGATAAGGACACGGCTGGAGAGGGCTCCCAGCCAATCAGGATTCCAGAATTCTTGTGCCCATTTTATAATGGTGGATAGCCTTCAATTATTCTAGCAACCATTCCATCATGTAATAGGTGGAATTCCATCTTGTTGCCACATCCTGTTTCAGATGGTGAATGGGGAAAGTGGTTCTGCTGCTGAATGTTTCATAATAGCTTCCATGCCTTTACAGAATACCTAAAATGACCACAAACCTTTTGTGCCAGACCTACACATGCCTGCACAGTGGAGCCTTCCTCATCTAGGAATCCCTTAATAAGCATTACTCACAAATGAGAGTGGAAAGTCAGTGGCTAACATTTCAACAATTACTTTTAAACTTTTTTGCCTTGAGCCTGTTTGCTTTATATTTCTGGCCCATTTCCAGGGACAGGACCAGTGAGAATATTGTGCTTTTTTCCCCCTTTACCTGACAGTTGGCTACTATTTTTGCCACCCCTGTGAGTGAAAGTGGCTGGGGATTTGTGGCCCCTTGGAGATGTGGGAGTCAACGGATTAAAGAACTAATGAATAGAAGATGTTAGAGTTGTGCATCGGCTACCAGTTGAAAGAAAGACTGCCTTCCTCTCTGCCTGGTCTCCTAATATTCTCCTCCCACTGGCCATCATCAGCTTCACTGCCTGCTGGTACTACTGAGGAAGAGAAGTGCTGGCATACCTTCTCATACCGAGATCTATGGGTATCAGCAAATGCCTTTTCATGATAGATGTTCCCAGCCTTGTTCCCGCCTTATTCCAACTCAGCCTGTCTTTACATAAAAAAATACACTACATGTGTCTGTGATTCTTTGTCCAGTCACCAACATCACCCATTTGGTCTTTCCTACTGGCACTCTTGGGTTACTATGGGTTGCTTCGACATCATAACCCTCCTCCTCCGCCAGTTTTCCAAGGTCAGGAAATGGTTCTTCCTCCACCATGTGTCTTGAGCCATCAGTTTTGCCTGGGTCTTCATCTCCTGTCATTTCACATACTTCTTGTTACGTTTCCCCTTGTTTCGAGGCTGTCTGTTGTACCACCACTTTTGGTCTTTTTCAGTTTTTTTTTTTTTTTAATTTATTTTTTATGGTTATTTTATCAACTGGATGCCATCAAGGACTACCAGAGGCCAGGCACCAACTCACTACCAACTGGCACACACTTGCTGCTCACTGCTCAGATCACACTGCAACACCACAGCTCAGGATGACACAACACAGGCTGCTTCAGGACTGAGGAAGAGGAAGGAATGTCAGTAACCTGAGGTAATGTGAAGAATTTTTCTTTTTTTTTTTAATGGAATGCCACCAAGGTGACAACTACCAGGGGCCAGGCACGGTACGCTGCCCTGCCCACTGTCCAAGTCACACTGCAAATGGCTGCTTCAGGACTCAGGAGGAAGAAGAAAGTAGTAACTGCTGCAGCCTGCAAGACAGCCTGCAACTTAGGCAAATGTACATTGAGAGTTTTAAACTCCCACAATAAGAAAGGTGAATGAAGAATGAGTTTATAGTGTATAACAGAGCATTATTCTGTGCGGAATCCCACCCTTTTCAAAATGCTGTTGTACCACAGTTCAAATGTCATGGAATGTGACTGTACCCTTCTGTGGTACAACAGCATTCCGAAACCTCTAGAGACTGCACAAGTCGGTTTCATTCTGAAAGCAAAAGAGCTGCCACATGCACATTTCACATAATACTATACACTATAAAATATATAAAAGGAGCAACTTTATGCACAGCCGATGTGTTCTGCCACCTCAGGGTTCTGATTCCCACAGACTTCTCAAGCTTTCCTCTTTAGGTCAGAGGGAGTGAGAACCCCTCTGTGGCAGAACACACTGGCTGTGCACAGTTGTCCATCCACTAGTCTCTACTTATGGGATGCCACCTAGGTGCTAATTACCAGTGGCCAGGCACTGTCCTGATGCCAGCTGGCACACACTTGAGTAAAATAAAAATTAAATTACTAAGACAGTAACCCCTCCTCCCCCCAACCAAAAAAGTCACATCAGGCTTCTGCCTTTTTTATTTGCATCGCTAGAAGGCCAGTTCTGTAACAAAAAAAAAAAAAGAACAAGTTCTCACCTGTAACAGTAGTTCTAGAAGTTGTACATGTTGTTCATCCACACTTGGCATACTCCTAGCAGTTCTCCAGGAGGAGGAAGGCAAGGCGCACACACCCTACTTTGGGAACAGAGGCCCCAAAACCAGCATCCCGGCATGACTCAAGGTCGATATGGTAATGAGTGATGAAGGTGTTTGCTGTCTTTCAGGTAGCAGCCTTGCGGATTTCCTGGATAGGGATGTCTCTGGAAGCAGTCACTGACGCAGCGGTATGGCAGGTGTAATGAGCCCTTAGCCCTACGGGAGGCTCCCTACCCACTAACCTATAGCAGAGATCAATGCATTATGTAATCCATCTGCCAATCGTCCACTTTGCTGCAGGCCTGCCAGGTGCGACCTCAGCGTAGGTGACAAACAGTTGGTGAACCTCTCCCCAAACTTCCGCCATCCTCTCCTTATAGCTGGAGAGAGCACGTCTCAGGTCCAGAGTACGGAGCCTGTACTCAGCATCCAAGGTGTAGTTCGGGTAGAACACAGGCAGAGTCAACACCCAATTAAGGTGAAACTCTGACATCACCTTCGGGAGGAATTTCGGGTTGGGGCGCAGGACAACCTTGTCCCTGTGGAAGCCGAGAGCGCCTGGTGCTCCTCAGTCCTTCTGGCAGACATGATAGCCACCAGGAAGGCCGTCTTTCACGACAAGTGTAACATCTCACACTTGTGCACTGGTTCGAATGGCTTGCCCATGAGCTTTGCCAAAACCAGCAGTAAATCCCACTGAGGTGGAGGTTCACGCATCGGAGGGGATATGTGATCAAGGCCTTTGAAAAAGCGCCACACCACCTTCTCCTGTGCCACCGTCTGCTGACCCGCTCGTGCCCAGTAAGCAGAGATGGCTGCCAGGTGCATCTTAAGGGTAGAAGACCCCCTTTAGACAGAGAGTAAAGGTAGTCCAAAAATGCTCACTACAGGACAGGACAGAGTGTCTAGGCCCGTGCCCTGGCACCAAATGGAAAACCTTTTTCATTTGAAGGCGTAGCACTTTCTGGTCGACTCCTTTCTGGATGCTTCTACTACTGTGAGTACATCCTCAGAGAAACCCAAAGCCTGGAGCTCTAGCCACTCAGATACCAGGCTGTCAGGTGCAGGGATTGAAGGTCCGGATGGAATACCTTCCCCTAATTGACAGATATCAGATCCGGGCATGCTGGAAAACTCCTCGGGGGCCTGTTGCTGAGGCTGAGGAGATCTGGATACCAGAACTGGCAGGGCCAGTCTGGGACTACCAGGATCACCTGTGCCTTGTCCCTCCTCACCTTGTGAAGCACCCTGTGGATCAAGTGAAATGGAGGGATGGCACAGAGGAGGCCTGGGGTCCATGGCCTCGAGAAGGAATCCCCCTGCAGCGAGCCCTGCTCGGGGGGCAGGCGTGAGAAAGCCTCAGCTTGGTGTTTTCCCTGGAGGCAAACAGGTCCACCACATCGGGTTCGCCCCAGTGGGAGAACAGGCTCTAAGTTACCTCTGGATGGAGAGACCACTCGTGGGATATCTCGACTATGCGGCTGAGAGCATCTGCTAGTTAATTCGAGGCTCCTGCCACATGGAAGGCTAGGAGATCTGCCTCCAGTTGGCTCACGAGTGTCCAGATGCGGAGCGCTTCCCTGTGCAGCAGCTCAGAGTGCGTGCCGCCCTGCTTGTTGAGGTAGTACACGGTCATGGCATTGTCCATCTGGACTTGAACCATCTGACCCCAAAGCTGCTGAGTGAATGCTGACAATGCCAGTCTGACCACTCTGAGCTCCAACAGGTCGATATGGTATCGGGATTCCTCGGCGGGGTCCAGAGCCCGTGGGCCCTGTTCCCCATGTGGGCTTCCCAGCCCGTGAGAGAGGCATTGGTCATGAGGACGACTGTCGGCTCAGGGCAGACAAACGGGATCCCTTCCTGCAACCAGTCTAGGACGGTCCACCACTGGAGAGCATCCCACATCTTCTGGGTCACAGTGATCAGCTGGTCAAAATGACCTAGGTGCTGAGTCCACTGGGCGGCCAGCTCCCACTGAAGGGGGCACATATGCCACCAGGCCCAATGGACCACACTGGTGCAGGCCGCCATGTAGCCCAGAAGGCACAGAAAGTCCCAGGCAGGGCACAAGTGCCCAACCAGAAATAACTGGGCAAAAGAGGAGAGAACCTCCACCCTATCTGCCGGGAGCCGTGCTCTGGCCCGGCAAGAGTCAAGCTCTGCCTTGATGAAGCATATCACCTGAGTAGGCACGAGTTCCAACTTGGCCTCATTTATTAGGAGACCATGTTGAGAGCAGGTCTGGAGTGCCAGGTCCCTAGACCTCTCCACCTCTTGCTGGGTGGAACCCGCCAAGAGCCATTCGTCGAGGCAAGGGTACACTCTGACCCCTTGACGCCAGAGATGGGCTGCCACCACTACAATGCATTTGGTGAAGCCGATGACAGGCCGAATGGCATGGCTCAGAACTCGTATAGGGTTCCCTCTGCTCTGAAGTGGAGGAACCGCTGGTAGGATGGACAGACTGGGACGTGAAAGAACACGTCCTGGAGATCCAGTGAGCAGAACAACGTTTTGCTCCAGGGATGGTATGATCTGGGATAGCGTTACCATCCTGAAGGTGCGTGGCCTGAGATACCGATTCAGGTCGCACAGATCTAGAATGGGGCGTCAGCCCCCCTCATCCGCTTCAGGAAGTACCTGGAAACGAACCCTGGGTTCACTGGAGCATCTGCCACTAGAACCACTGCCTTCTTGAGGAGGAGCTGGGCTAGGTCGTCTCTCAGAGCCGACCGAGTGTGTGATGATACTCTCCTCCCGTGGGGCATGGGCTTGGCTGGGAGGGTACTGCTCAAATTCCAGAGGCAGACCCTGGCCAACCACTTCTAAGGCCCACCTGTCCGTGGTAACAGTGGACCAGGTGGAAAGAAAGTGGTGGAGCCAATCCCCCACGGGAGGACCCAGAGCTGGCGTGATGGGGACAGGGGTGACAATCCATATCCCGTCACTGGGCAGGCTTGGAGGAAGAGGGTCCAGGGCCTGAACCCTGAGCTCCTTGTCTGCGGACAGGTGGAGACCCGGACTTGGGCCGAGGGTGCCAAGCCTGTGCCTGCTGTTGCTGCCCACCATGAAAGGAGGGCTGCTGGGCCGCAGGAGCTAGGTGCCAAAAAGGCTTTTTCTGCTGCTTCTTGGTGCTAGGAGCACTCTGAGCAGAAGTAGCTGAATCCAAGATGGCACTGGACTGCTCGATTCACTGAAGGTGACCATCCACACCTGGGCCAAAGAGATCGGTGCCCAGGAAAGGAATATCAGTGAGTTTGTGCTGGGTATCCGCCGTAAAGGTGGAAAGCCTCAGCCAAGCCCTGCGGTGTGAGGCAACCGCGGTTGCCACCAAACGGGCTGCAAGAGTCCCCAAGGCCCAAAGCCGTCTGAAGCTGCTACTTAGCAACGGCACGGCCCTGGTCCCGGACCTGCTTGACTGTAGTCTGAAGGTCCATGGGGAGGTGCAGAGAACTTCATCTAAGGAGCCCAACAGGGCATGAGAGAAGTGCGCCATGACGACGGCCGAGCTCGCCTGACTGAGGCCTAGAGAGGAGACTGCACAGATCTTCCTGGTAGTGTGGTCCAGTTTTTTGGACTCCTCGTCCGGGGGTCTATCAGTGTCAGCAGAGCTGCCTGTGAGTCTGAACACAGAGGCAGTCACCAACCCCTCGGCTGAGGAGTGTTCTGTGAACCCTGAGGGGACCCAATGGGCACCACATAGTAATAGGACATCCGGGCAGACTGCGCTGGGCAGGATGCTGTTGACAGACTACTAATAGACTCGTCCCGCGGGTGAGAGTGTAGGTCAGTGTCATCCATATCCAAAGAATCCAGATAAATCAGTTGGCCACCAAGGTCCCCCTTGAACACGCCTGGGGCGATCAGGCATAAGGGTGACTGATAACCTACGTGGGAGTCCCAGAACCATCTAAGAATCCTTCGAAGGAGCCCCTCCCGAAGGCTGTTTAGGCAGTGGCTCCACCACAATCGTTAGAGACTGATTCTGGCCGAACTATAACGGGTTTGACTGGCTCCATGGGCGGGGAAACCAATTTGACTGGTTCCAAAGGAGTCTGCTTTGGCCTAGGAGGCGAAAGCCAAGTAATGGCCAGAGTAGAAACCGTGGCCAACTTCTGTCCAGACAGAATCAGCTATTGCCACATTAAATCCTCGTAGAGTCAACGGAGTTTCCGCTGAAGCTTCTCATCCGAGGACGACTAAGATGACCGGTGTCGCCGCCTCTTTTTGGGGCGCTTATGCACCTTACTCAGCCTGTCTGTCGAGGGGGTCCTAGATCTCTACCTCAATCAGACTGGCCGATTCGGTCGGTTCCTCGATGGGATTCCCAGCTGGCTGGGTCTCCTTATCAGGAAGGAGGCAGGATCGGAGTCCTAGTCAAAGAGTTGTCGACCTCGTAGGGCGACAATGGGTCGATGGGATTAAGAATGATCTCAACCTCGATCAAGACCTCGGCTGACTGGCCAGACGGCAAGGCCGAGAAGCCAGTGGCTGAGGAAGCAATTTTGACCATAGTCGATACTGCCGGCTCCTGGGACGGAGATCGCTCACGATCCCAAGAGCGTCTCCGCCAAGACGAAGAGTTTTTAAGATCCTTTTCCTTCCTACAGGACCGGAAGGAATGCAAGCCCGCAGGTCCCTCGCCCTCAGCGGAGAGGGACTGGCACAGCTCCCAGAAGGAGACCGAAAACGCGGAGCCTGGGTTGAGAGGAACAAAAATCCACCGAGAAGAGGATTCTGCAGCCCACACCGCTTCTTTTTCAAAGACCTGCATCTGTTCCAACTGCTCGGCGGACCCCGCCGCTGCAGAGACCGCCCACCAGGCCTCTTTGGATTTCACTGAAGGATTCCATTTCTCGGGCCTGCCCAACTTCAGGCATGCAAGACGATCGTCTAGGACGTTCGGGTGAAACGCAGGCACATCTCGCAAATCTGGGTGTCATGGCTGACACCCAGGCAGTATACACACGCGGTATGCAGATCGTGCGCGACATTTTTGGGCTGCACGGACACCGGCGAAATCTGGAGGAAGATTTATCTTCCATGACCAAGTAACAAATACCATAGTCGCTAGCTCGAACGAGCCGAATTTTCGGAATAACATTGAAGCCAGGGCCTACAAAAAGCGTTAGCAAACAGGAGGCAACCTGAATCTTCTAGCGGAAAATAAGATCTGGCATCATGGGGCAGAGCCGAGGGTTATACCACCCGGGTGGGTGGGAGGAGCCAGCTTGAAGACCTTCTGGCAAGATTTAAAGGGGAAAGGAACATGCCAACAAGTGTGGATAACAACATATTCACATCCCTAGAAAGCGTGCTGCACTGCTGAGTTTAAATCATTTAAGGCAACAAGTGGGCACTGCAGACTGCCACCTCATGCCCCATCTGTCCACTGTCCAGACCCAAGCAAACTCCGTCTTTCTCCCCTCTCAGTCAAGCCCCTGATCCCACAGGTCTGCTGCAAGCCTGCAACACTGCTGCTGCTCAGCCTGCCTGTCCTCGCCCCCCCTTCCTTTTCCTGTTATATATCCCTTCAGCAGCCCTGCTAATAGGTCAAACTTTTGATTCAAGAAGATTTTCTTCAGGTGTTAATTTCCTAGCTAATCCACGAGTGAGATTCCCTCTGACTCACATAATTGAGCAGAGTCAAGCAGCTCCAAAACAAGGCTGGAGCCTGTGAATCACACTATTAGTGCTGTAGTCAGTTAACTGTTCCAGGCACGAACTGCGGTTCGCCTGGTCTGCACCATTTGGACCAGGTCGAACCTAAAATCCATCAATTTCTGCAGAAAGTTTACCATGGTTTGGAAGAATCGTACACTCAAAGTTTGAGGTGTTTCTTTGGTAGAAACAAACTTGCAGCCCATCTTCTAATGTTTACATGGACAATGGATCTGTTTAGGTGTCAGCGTGTTCATCATGCCTGTCGGCAATACCACTGACCTTCTTAGGGAAGAAAGTTGGAAGCACCAATGATTGTCTGAGGTGGAACTCAAGACACCATCTTTGGCACAAATTTAGGATAGGTGCCCAATCCTTGTGGAAAAAACTGTACAGAAGATCCATTACTACGGTCTGTAGTTCAGAAACTGTGAGCGCAGAGGTAATCACCATCAAAACCAATGTCAGGTCAGATACTTCATGTCACATGTAGCCACTGGCTCCAAGGGCTTATGGGTAAGCATATCCAACACCAGATTGAGATCCCAACTGTCTGGTGGCAGTTTTGTTTGTTTATGGAAGTAGGCTATTGGTAAACTAGGATCTGCAGCTTATCCATCAGGTAGGAAAATGAGCAGACTAGGTGGGCCAAGCAGTCCTTATCTGCCATCAAATTCTATGTTTCTACGGGGTCTAATATGCAGGAATCCCTCTCAAAAATCATCTAAAGAGTGGGGGATGAGCTAAGGGAAGAGTCCCCGCTCACCTGAGTTAAGTCAAGATGGCGAAAAAGTGGACTTTTATCAGTGAATTGATCCCTTGCTATAACAAACATTTTGGGAGACATCAACTATATTTGTTATATAGTTGCATGTTTGTTTTATCAAGGGATGCCATCATAACTGGGAATTGGCTTTGTGATCAGGCTTCTGAAGCAGTACGGATCAGCCTTGCTACTATATTTAAAAATTGCTACTACATTTACATTTAGGATATGTGCCTAACAGCACCGTGTCCCCGGGGGGGGGGGTACAGAACATCCATCACCAAAGCCTGTAGTTCAGAAACTCTGTTGCAGAGGTAATGACCATTACAGCCAATGTTTTCCAGGTCAGATACTTCACATCACACGTAGCCACTGGTTCTAAAGGCTTATGGGTAAGAATATACACCACCAGACTGAGATCCCAACTGGTGGAAGTTTCTTTATGGAGTCTCATATGCAGGATTACCTCTCACAAATTGTCTAAACAGTGGGCGCTGTGTGGGCTCTTTTTCCTTCTGTATGAGAATAAGGCAGAGGTCGAATGGTACCTGAAACCTGACAGGAGGCATAAGAGGGGCTGGAAACCATATTACGACTATGGGAGAACTGCCTATACACTCTGTCAAGACACTGCCTATTACCATAACACTAACCAGAGAGGAGAAGTGGTCAGATATGACCTCACTGCTAGAGCAACTAGCCTGATCAGGTGCCCTAGCTGCTATAGTGGTTTTCAACCCTCAAGTGTGGTACAGCTGTGAGAAAATTTGATACTAAAACCAACATACTTACTATAAATATTGTTTATAACTAGACTGCTATTTGTATACAAACTGATGTTCTGATCCCCATGAGGAAACCACTCCACTTCAATGGCAGAGGGGGAAAAAAAAAAAGGCAGTTAGGGCTGGCGCCGCTATATACCAGGCAGGCACACCAACAATGCCATGTCTCAATGCGTACTAGTGCCACTGGCCCCAAGGTTCTGATGGGGTCCTGTCACCTCCAGATCTAAGACCAAATAGTGGTACTCTCTGGAGAACACTAACTCTTGGAAGATCTAAGGGATAAATTGTTCCCCACCTTGTCTAGACAGGTTGGAAAGACTGATGAGTCCACTGCATAATCTGTGTGTCTATGTAAACTTTATTTTACAAATGAGCACACTCGTAATTGATGCTAAAAGTTATAGTCTTCTGGGATCTGAACTGCTACACTTTTCTGCACATGAATCACAATTTAGAAGAAAATGTTCTGGGCCTAGGCATTTAAGACCTAGATTACAGCTGTTCTAATTATACATATTCCCCCATCACAGGACACACACTAGTGTCTTTTTTCACTTTTGCATTTCTTTGACAAACTAGTACCGAGACCCACCCTTACCCCTACGCCCCCCAAAATGCAAGAAAAATAATCAGTAAAAAGGTTGGTAAAATATTTTGGCCCAAAAGGGATGGTTTTAAACAAATTTATACAAAATACTAAAAGATATGCACAGAGCAAAGTCCAATATGAGGAGTCTTTACTGCCTTTAGAAATGACCAGGTGGATGAGGCACTGGGGTCGCACAATTAGTGCTGGAATTGGTTTAAATTATCTAAACGTTCTGGAGCAAAGATAATGCACAGGTTACAATATTTGCCTACAGTGGTAAGTGGATGAAAACAATAATGTTGTTAGAACGTCACAGAATGAGTGGTGGGCACTTGGAACAAACTTCAACAGGCATCGATCAACATGGTTTCTACAGTCAAGCTTTACTAGGCAAGTATTTTATAGAAAAAAGGGTGACATTATTCCCAATGGGTTGTTGTGGCATGAATTTGATGAGACAGAGGTCTTTTATAATGCTCCCATGTTATGCCCCATATTTTATTTATTTTGATTACTAGGTAAGCTCACTAGGACCTGGACCCTTTTACAGGAGCAATACAGGCTCTAGATGAGGTACAGTACATACAGAGCAAGAAACTGAACACACCCAACTGATATAGACTTCTATTTTGTAGTCATACGTTATTAAAATAGATAATGAATACAGGAGATGTGCACCAAGCGGTTAAGTATCCTTCCATCTCAGAGTTCTGGTGATTAAAACAATTCTCAGGCTTTATTATGAGGGGGTTTATGAGGGCTCCAGAACCCCAGTATAGAAAGCAGCATGGTCTAATAGTTAGAGCAGTGAACAACGTGCACAAGTATTGCCCTGCATTAGGGTTTTTAGATAGCCACTGTGACTATCAATTTATAATCTAATGCATGAAAACAAAACTTCAAGTAACCAAAAGATGCATTTTAAATAAACAAAAACAGGGCCCGTAGGAAGCATTTTGAAAGTGGTGAGGCCATAACCTGGACATCCGACACATGAAGTCTGGAGGTCTGGTGGCTGCTAGGCCCCCAGAAGCTCTGGGGGTTTAGATGCTCTCTCCTAATTTTGGGGACTTTTACTGAAAAACAACACACACTTTTGTTATTTTTTTTCCCTGGAGTCAGGGATAGGAAAGATGCATTTTTCCCCAGGAGTCAGGGGTGTGGGAGACTCTGGCTGACCTTCAGAGTCTACAGTTGCAACTGGGGGCGGGGGCCAACCGACTGACCAACGTCATCAACCAACCACCCCATGAGCATTACTGCAATGTCCCGTGAAAGATTTTTTATTTATACAATGGGCTCCTCCAACCACGGACACTGACTGGCACCTTTTACCCATGGTAAATCCTAGCATTACCCACGAGAAAAGCTGCAAGTCAGCCGCATCTGCCCAAATTAATCCGACCCCGAAAACACAAACAAAAAGACGCCATTTTTTCGTCCCGCTAAACTGCAGCACCATAAAAACTTAAACCGTTAAAAATCACCTCACACTCACTAAATCCAAACCTGCCCCTCGCTTCCTTCCAGCCTCTCCGCTGTACACTTCTCCCTCCTCTGACAAGGACTCTCTCCCACCTCTGGTTAAACTGAAACTCCTCAAAGAAGTCAATAACCGCGATCACACAGCGGCCACTCGCAGCAACGGGCGGCCCTTTACAGCTTCTCCCTTTAAACTGTCAGCTCCCCAATAAAAGTAAATGCTCCCACACCTTGCACTTAAAATACAATTCATTAAAATAAACTGCCTGCCACGCGGAAGTTCCTCACCGCCAACTGTCCTAGCCTCCTTGTTAGTGCCCATCAGGATAGCGGAGCCGATTTTCACATTCCTAAGCGGCACCCCGTCTTGTTAGCACTTCCAACTTCCGCACAATAAACAAACAAACAAAAAAAAAAAAAAACAGTACATGAACCCAGTGTGGCCACTTAGGCTGTCAGGCAACGACCCAGTGTTTGGCTATCAGAAGGCTGTCAGTGCTGAAGCAATCAAACCAATTATATAATGCAGACAGTTTTGGCAAGCGGAGCCGATTTTCACATTCCTAAGAGGGAGGAAGGGGATAGGATTTTACCATACAAAACAGTTTGGCGGTGGTGAGAGGTTTCATGCACCTAGGAAAAACACATTATTAAATTTAAAAAAAAGGAACGTGTGTGTGTGTTAGTACTTCAAGTGACGGATGCCTTCCACTATGTTCTACCTTACAACAGGAACTATTTTTCTAAAGAGGAAGGATATCAAGTTGAAAAACAATAAAAAAAACGCTTTTTTTAAAAAATCAAAACGGTTTAATTTTTTTTTTTCTTAAACTTTTACTTAGTGCCAATTGTATAATAGCAATAAACCACTCCAGTGTGTTGGTGATGCTGGGATTTACCCACACCTGACGAGGTTTAGTCACTCAGCCTGCGGCCTCATAACCGAACCACACCAGGCATGGGTAAACCCAGCATCACCAACACCCAGTCATGGTTTATTGCTTAAATAAAGGTTGGAGGGCCACTAGCGCCCCCCCCCCCCAGAAGCTCTAGGGTTTTAGTCATGAATCTGTAATACAAATAAGCAATAATAAACAAACAAATAAAAAATACGCACTGGAGTTTTAGTGTTTGTTAGTTACTTATTCCCTCCACGCTTAGTGTCCTCCGCATCCTCTGTAATTCAGGACCCCCTGTGCTATTTCTTTAGCTAATTGCTCCAGGGCACTTCCCAAGTTCAAAACATTCACCTGCTTACAACCTCACAATGACTTCTCTCTCACACAAACACACTAAAAATAAGGTTGCATTTCTATCTACTATTTACTACTTATATGATCTACTAAAGCGTGACAGTCATGATATCTGCAACTGTGGGATAACAGCATGCCTCATGTGACCAGGCCCTCGACAAAGCTGAGTGCCTTATGCACCTAAGAAGTTCTGTTTATCCCACAATTACAAAACTGAGTAATGAGATTTAAAACATTATTTCTGATCAGTGCTGTTGTGCAGGAATACTTCAGATTCATGTGATTTGTCTAAACCAGTAACAGCACATGACTTTTCAACCTTTTCTTTTTTTAACCTGCATTTTGAATTTATTAAGTTTTAATTCCAGGGACAATGAGGGTGCATGCTAACACCATAAAAGATGGCAGCTTAAACTGTCTCCTCAGCACATCAGCTCAATGAAAACTGATCCCTTCATTCAAAGGTAACACTTTTAGCTAATTTTATTTTTCATTAATTCCATTCTCATCTAATGAATCTGAAAAGAATGACAATTTTACAACTGTTTGAAGTTTGGTTATGTGAGCTCAGATGGCAGGGACGAATAGAGAGAATGGCTCTAGCAACAGCAGCCAGGTGATGAACAAAATACCTAATGCCATGGGACTGGTAAATTAGATAACTCTGCTATCAAAGATCTAGTATGCAAATTTAAAAAAAGAGCAGTCTGAAATAAAAATCAGCATGCCTCATTCCCTAACCAACCTGACAGAATCAGTGTGCACAGACAAAAAACGAACAGTGCTGTGATATTTGACAGGGACAGCCATTTGCTGTTGGGAGCCACATACCCTGCCCAATACCAGGATTTCACTATAGCAGAGTTTGTAAGGGAGCACTGTAATATGCTGCAAGGGGACAAAAGTGGAACGGCCATGGCCGTACCAACTGTACCGGTTCCGTCAACCCGTAACAAAAACATATCCTGTGTGCCTAATTTCACTTTTAATTTGAGCCTTTGGTACTGAAGATGAGGCTTGAAAGAACCCTAAATACAGAATTTAATTCTGTTTTCAGGACCTCTCGATGGCTTTTTTTTTTTTTTTAAATATATTTATTTTATTGATAACTACTCAGAGACTAATGGTCCCATTTTTGACCATGTGCCAGTATAAACCTGATGTAGAACAACAATGTAAATTATGTACCTACCATGATTCTTGATCTTCTTGGACAAAGTCTCCGCCACTCATTCACATTGATGAAATCTACACCGGAGGAGCTAGGACCCAGCGGAAATCAACATTTTTCAGAATGGCTGGCACCAAGGTAGGAGCCGCAAACCAGGCTCGCACTGTGTAGATTACCTCTGCATCGACCCTCCAACCACCTCAGTACCTTTTTTTCAGAGGAGGTGCAGCGTAAACTAACTTAGTAAAAACTAACCTATGTTAGACATAAGATAGTCCGACTAACCCATGTAAGAAGGGTCAATACAACAGTCTTCACAGCCCAGGAATCGAGGGAGTGAAGACCAAGACACAGATAAGTGAGCTTGGGGGATGGAGGGTGGGCGTGTAAATGAGTGGTGGAGACTTCACAAAGAAGATCAAGAATTATGGTAGGTACGTAATTTACATATCTTCCTGGATATAAAGTCTCCACCACTTATGGAAGAGTACCGAGCTAATAATCCCCGAGATAGGCGCAGGAGAGACAGAGGAGCTCACTTTAGGACAGAGGTCCATTAAGGATTGTCCTGCCAAAGGACTGATGCTGCCTGGCATGGACATCCAAGGTGTAGTGCTTGACAGAAGTGTGCACGGAACTCCAGGTGGCCGCACTGCAAATGTCTGTAATGGGGGCGTTACGGAGTTCTGCCAGAGAGGCCGCGACTGCTCTGGTAGAATGAGCGTATACTCTGCCTTCTAGCCTGACCTGTGCCATGGAGTAGCAGTGGCGAAAGTAAGCTACTAACCATGTAGAAATACACCGGATGGCTACAGGCTGGCCCAGCCGGGCTGTGCTAAAGGAGACAAACAGTTGTTTAGACTTGCGGATTTCCTTTGTTCTATCCAAGTAGAACCGCAAGGTTTTCTTCACATCCACTGAATGCAGGGCACGCTCTCCCTCATTCTGGAAGTTTGCGAAATAAGTAGGGAGGACCAATGGCTGATTCAGATGAAATTCTGAGACAACCTTGGGGAGAAATTTAGGGTGGGTTCTGAGAACCACCTTGTCTTTATGAAATGCCGTATACGGAGGGTCTGTGACCAAAGCGTGCATTTTCGACACTCTGTGGGTGAAGTGATGGCCAAAAGAAAGGCAGTCTTCCAGGACAGAAATTTAAGATCATACGTAGCCAAGGGCTCGAAAGGTTTACGGCTGAGCATTTCTAGCACAAGGTTAATGTCCTAGGTTGCAACCAGTCATCTGACTGGTGGCCTGGTATGTAGAATGACCTTATGAAACCTCTTGACTACAGGAAGTTGAGCCAGGGACATGTGAGTATATGGGCTCATGGTAAGCTGAAATCACGCAAAAGGTGAACCTTAATGGTGGAGTATTGGAGACCTGTGTTTGACAGGTTTAGAAGATACTGCAGCACCTTGTTAGGTGGGCAGGAAAAGGTGTTCCAAGAGGATTTTGCACACCAGATGGAGAAACGCTTCCATTTAGCTGTGTAGGTCTGTCGAGTAGCCGGCTTGCGTGCCACCAAGAGGATATCAGAAACCCTGCGGGACATGTTAAATTTGTTCACTTCTATCTCCTCAGGATTCAGGCATGGAGGTAAAGAGACTTCAGGTTGGGATGGACTACTGGACTTTGGGTCAGCAGGTTCCTCTGAAGTGGAAGCGGTTTCGGTGAAGTTTCTGACAATTTGCAGATCAGCAGAAACCAGATCTGACTAGGCCAGAACGGAATGATGAGAATCATTCCGGCCCCGTGCCTCTAGTTTGAGCAGTACCCTCTGAACTAAGGGAAGAGGTGGAAATGCATACAGAAAGTGTTTTGTCCACCGCAGTCTGACTGCATCCTGACAAAAAACGCCAGATCCTGGATTTCTGGAGCAGAAGACAGGCAGTTTTGCGTTGAGTGGGGACGCAAAAAGGTCCAGGTTTGGAGTTCCCCACTCGTCAAAGAGTGATTGTATGATGATTGTGTCGAGGGACCATTCACGAGGATCTACCTTCGTTCTGCTGAGACGGTCTGTCAAGTCGTTCTGAACTCCTGGCAGGTAAATCACTTGGATCAGGGCTTTGTGCTCCAGGTACCATTCCCACACACTTATCGCTTCCCTGCACAAGGGATATGAGTGTGTTCCACCCCATTTGTTGATGTAGTACATCACTGCTTTGTTGTCCGTCTGAAGGAGAATGGTCTTGTGACATAGTATGTCCTCCAGGGTCCGAACAGCATAAAGGACGGCTCTCATTTCCAAAACATTTATGTGAAGCTGAAATTCGTCCTGACTGCAATGACCTTGCAAGTGGAGAACCTCGCAATGAGCTCCCCATCCCAACAGGGATGCATCCATGGTGATGGAGATCTGGGGATCTGGAGGGGCGAAGGGATAGCCCAACCGAAGGCTGTCCTCCTGAGACCACCAGGTGAGTGACAGTTTCAATGGTTCCGTCACTCGTATGCGAAGGACTGAAGGTGTGTGGTCAGCTACCACTGAGCGATGAGCATCCACTGGGCAGTTCTCACGTGAAGCCGAGCCAGAGGAACAGTAAACACTGAGGCTGCCATGAGATCCAGTATCTGCTGCATAGAGAGGGCCCGTACTGAGCTGTGTTCTCTGACTGAGCAGGCCATCAGAAGGATGTCGCTCCGTCTGTCCTGCGGAAGGAAGGCTTTCGCACTTGAGGTATTCAGAAGGGCTCCTATGAAGAGGAGCTTCTGGGAGGGCTGTAGCTGTGATTTTCCCAGGTTTAGCAGGACTCCCCCGGACGTGAGGAATTTTGAAGTTGTAGCAACAGCTTCTAGAGTTAGTTGTCTGGAGGGGCTCGCAAGAAGCTAGTTGTCCAGATACGGAAATACTTGAATCCCGAGTTTTCTCAGGTGCGCCGCGAGAACTGCAAAGCACTTTATAAAAACTCGAAGTGCCGACGACAGCCCAAAGGGCAGGACACGGAATTGGTAGTGTTGACCCAATGCCACAAATCTGAGATATCTGCGGTGGTCTGGATGCACGAGGATGTGTTAACATCCTGTATGTCCAGGGAGGCTAGCCAATCATGTTGATGAATCAGAGGCATACCTCTCAACTGTACCACATTACGAAGAACGTTCCTCATTTTACTTCACAAAAGCTCCCTGTTCCACATTGTGAGGACTTGTTCCACATTCAAAGTCCAAATTTTAAAGCAAAAATCCATAGTAAATGATGCAAAAAATGTATTATTCAATTAATAACACACTTTCTGAACATAAATGAAACATTTTAACAGTGTTTTGAGCTTCTTAGGTAAAGATTTAATTAAGTGTTCCACATTTTGCTCATTTGTTCCACATTTTGACAGGCAACGTTCCACATTTGGGGGACAAAAGGTTGAGAGGTATGATCAGAGGTAGCAGAGTACTGAGTGAAATCATCTTGAACATTTCCTTGTAAAGGTACTGGTTCAACTTTCTGAGGTCGAGAATAGAGAGCATATCGCTTGTTCTCTTTGGAACCAGAAAGTAATGGGAGTAGGACCAGCCCGGTGGCGCTGAGGGTTGAGGCACTGGACACCACACCTCGCGCTGTGCCAGTGAGCCGGGTTCGGGAACGAGCCTACGTCGCCGGGGAGGGTGAAGGATTGAGCGTCCACTGGACTGCTCTCCTTCCCCAGGGAGGGGGGCTTGCTGCCATCGGTGCTCGGGTGGCCTCTAGCGGTGGCTGGGGGTTACGCAGTAGCACAGGCAGTCAAGGGGGACGTGCTGGAGCCGATGCCGGGAAGGTGCATGTGCGGAAGCATGCACGCCCCTGTCCCTTGGTGTCATTGCACACTTCACGGGGAACCAGGAAGAAAACAGGGAAAATTCGGCACTGATTAGCCGTCTCCGACAAGAGCATACGGCTCTGAGGGTATGCAGCGATACTAAATCAGTCTCGGCGGTGGGCGAAGGGGTTTTACCATCGCCTTCTGCTATGGGGGCGGGGCCAAGGGGTACTAGCTGCGGGTCCTGAATGGAAGCTGGAGGTCCTTGGAGATGGCGGCCCGGAAGACCCTAGGGAGATGCCAGGGACGTGGTAGAGGTAGGCAGACCAAGGCCGAAGGGGAGAAAATGAACTAAAAAAAAAAAAAAGAAAGTAATGGGAGTAGAAACCTGTGTTTCGTTGTTCCAGCGGAACTACCTCTACTGCCCTGTTGTTCAGAAGGCCTTGGATTTCGGAAGCAAGAAGGTCTGACTGACAGACAGCCTAGGCTGTCGTTTGGGTGGATGATCCGGAGGGGTTTCAGACAGGTTTAAGGAGTCCCCCTCATGGATAATCTTGAGCGCCCATTTGTCTGAAGTGATCAATTTCCACTGGTTCTAGAGCAGTGTCAGACGTCCTCCTACTGCTGAGGAAGGGTCCCTAACAGACAGCTGAGGTGGGACCTAGGCTGGAATCTCAGAGGGTGGCACTAGGGGTTTTAGGGCCCTGTGCCTTCTACTGAGTTTTCTTTTGCGGCTGAGGAGTTAGGTTTCTGTTAAAGCCTCATCTGCCCTTACCACGAAAGGACTGATTGTTTTGAATGGACGCCGATCTCTGCCCCTTTGAGGAGCTGCGGGAGTGGGGTCTAGCCATTTTAATGGCTGACCTAGTTTTCTGAGTGACCTCTAGCACTTGCTCAACCTGGGGGCCAAATAGATACACATCGTCAAAAGGCAAGGCCATAACTCTTTGTTGGGCATCACTGGTGAAACCCGAGGTGCGTAACCAAGAGTGGCGACGGTTACAGATACCAGCTGCTGCTGCTCAGGAGGCAGTATGAAAGGCATCTATAGAAGCCTTAATCTGTTACTTATTGGATTCAATGCCTCTAGTGAGATAGTTTGGAGGAGCTCTGAATTAACTTCTGAGCCAGGAAGAGCTTCTACCGTAGTCTTGAGCAAATGCCAGCGTGTATACTCATACGGAGAGAAATAGCCCTGGTAACTAGCAATGCGCATGCATAAGGTGGAAGCAGCAACGACTCACTTACCCAAAGTGTCGATCTTGCGAGATTCTTTGTCAATTTGGCGTGCTGTCGATTCTTGTGGAATAACAGCCTTGTCATTCTCTGACAGAACTACGATGGCATCAGCAAAGGCTTGAGAGGCCAGAATAGGTCGATCCTTAGGAGGAGCATATTTCCTATCTATGGACTTGGCCACAGAAGGAATAAGCGCCGGATTATCCTACACCATCTTGTAAGACAGTCTCGAAAAAGGGCTGCACTGGAGGGGTTAGTTCCACAGGAATATCCAGAACGTGTAAATACTGCAGACACTGCAATTTCCCAGGATAGATTTCCTAAGTCTGGAGCGAGAGAGTGTGGAATTTAAATTTCTGAGCAGAGACTTAAAGGAAAGGTCCTCGACCAAAGGCTCTGTAGAAAGGGGTTTACTCCCCGCCCCAAGGGTGAAGTCGTCATCTCTGTCATCCCCCAATCGAAGATCAGGTTCAACATCATCCCCCGCCAGTCCATGAGGGACTGTGTAGATAGAACAGTGATGAAAAGAGGAAGGAGGAGGAGCAGAGAGAATCGATGTCGAGAACCTCTGACCCCCATGCGGCACCGCAAAAGCCCCTGGCGTCACCCTGAGGTGCGGCGTTTAGAACACAGGCGGCACCGCACAAGAATCAGCATCGAGCATGGCCGCCGCATGGGAAGCTGCACTGAGCGCAGTGACGCTCGGGAAGCGCACTCAAGTGCTGGCGCCAGGGAGGTTGGTACCACAGGCAGCGGCGTAGCAGCAAAAGTTTCCAACCTCCGAAAAGAAAGGAGTAAATTCGGCAGGAGATTAAGGCACCGGTGTGGACCCCTGCACCGCAGCCACGTGAGGGGGACAGACACCAGGACACGGTGTCAGTGGCACCGAAGAAGGTGCCGCGTGACTAGGAGTCCCAAATCGCCTGGCCTAACAGTCTGAGGCCGAAAGGCCCGAAGGCCCCGGCGACTGACTAGCCGGCTCAGGTAGCCGGGACAACCTCCACATCCACTGCTCCATAAGAACAGCCCAATGGTGAACCTGCTCTCCAGAAGACCCTCCTTCAGGTGGGGAGGGGCTCCGGAGTCGATGATGCCAGGCATCAGGAACAGAAGCCAGAGAGTGGCCCTCATTCACGATAACTGACGAATCAACGCAAAGACCTACCAGAAGGCGACCTCGAACTGTGCCATTTTTTTTTCCCGACTGGGAGGCCGAAGAAGAGCTCGAGCGGGGCCAAGAATGTGGCCGCTTCTTTTTGTGCTTTCGAGGAGACCACCCATCCCCATGAGCACTGGACTGCCTGTAGTCAGACACCCCCCCCCCCATAGACGGCAGCAGACCAGACTCAGCCCGACTGATTGAACAGCTTTCATGTGAAGTCACCCTACCGTTACCTGCCCGACTCATGGTTGACTCCATCGATGGAGGGCTGAAGACTTCTTCTTGTAATTAAATAAAATTAATTGTTTACTTTATTACTCTCTAGAAAACAAACTATAATACTAGAACAAATCTGAAAACTAAAAGAAGAAGGAAACCACTTTGGTTAAAAGAAGAAGGAAACCACTTTGGTTCTCAAATACAGTAGCAGAAAAGGTCAGAGCCAAAAGGCTGGCCTTCAGGAAATATAAGGGAACACAGCGGGATGAAGATAAGGAGGCATACCAAACTGCCCTAAGGGAAGCAGGGAAGGCAGTAAGGCAGGCAAAGTCCCAAACTGAGGAAACACTAGCACAAACAGTAAAAGAAGGTGACAAGACTTTCTATAGATACATTAGTGAAAGGAGAAAGTCCAGAGGGGGTATTGCTGTTTAATGGAGAAAAGGAGCATGTGAGGAGAAGGACCTGTAAAGGCATCTATCCTAAATAGATACTTTTGCTCAGTATTTACAGAAGAGAAGGTAGGGCAGGGCCCACAGCTCACATCATGGACACAGAGGGAGGGAGGTGGACTACTCCTTCACAAAAGAAAGGGTCCTACAAGAGCTTGCTAAGCTCAGGGTGGATAAGGCAATGGGACCTGATGGCTAATCCCAGGGTACTTAAGGAGCTAAAGGTGGAACTAGCAGAGCCATTAGCAGAACTGTTTAGTGAGTCTCTGAGCACAGGAGAGGTCCCAGAAGACTGGAGAAGGACTCATGTGATCCCGCTCCACAAGAGTGGTAGCAGGGAACTACAGACCAGTCAGTCTTACCTCAGTAGTGGGCAAGATTATGGAGGCACTCCTTAAGGAAAGGATAGTGCAACACCTGGAATCCATAGGGGCACAGGATCCAAGACAGCATGGGTTTACAAAGGGAGGGTCCTGTCAAACTAATCTCATAGATTTCTTTGACTGGGTAACTAGAGTGGTGGACCAAGGGGGAGCAGTTGATGTCGCCTACCTTGACTTCAGCAAAGCTTTTGACACTGTTCCACATAGAAGATTGATAAATAAGCTGGGTAGGCTCAGGGTGGGTCAGAAGTTGGTCAACTGGGTGGCAAACTGGTTGACGGGCAGAAAACAGAGAGTGGTGGTAAATGGAATACAATCAGAAGAGATGCAAGTCACAAGTGGGGTACCTCAGGGATCAGTCCTGGGGCCAGTCCTCTTCAACATCTTCATTAGTGACCTTGCAGATGGACTAGAGGGCAAGACTTGTCTGTTTGCAGATGACACCAAGATCTGCAACAGAGTAGATGATCCAGATGGGGTGGGCAGAATGAGAAGAGATCTGGATAAACTAGCAAAATGGTCAGAAGAGTGGCAACTGGGATTTAATGCAAAGAAGTGCAAAATCATGCACATAGGGAAGAGAAACCCTGAAGCCACCTATAGGCTGGGAGGGAGTTGCTAGCAGTCACAAAGGAAGAAAGAGACTTGGGCATCATCATCACTGATGACCTGAAATCATCAAGCAGACCTCTAAAGCAGTAGGTAAGGCTAGGGGGTGTTAGGGTGTATTAGTAGGGTATCACAAGTCGGAAGAGGAGGTAATAATCTCTTTTACAAGACTAGTTAGGCCCCATCTGGAGTACTGCGTGCGGTATTGGAGAGCCACACCTTCACAGGACATTAACCAAATTGAGGCAGTCCAGAAGAGCAAGCAAAAATGGTGCAGGGACTGCATCAGAAGACAGATTAACATAGCTCAATATGTATACCCTTGAGCAAAGGAGGGAGAGAGGTGATATGATAGAGGCATTCAAACACCTTAAGGGCATTAACAAGGTGAAAGAGTCTAACATTTAAATATAAGAAAAATAGCAGGACACGAGGACACAGCATGAGATTAGAGGGGCCGATTAAGGGGAAATGTGAGAAATTCTTTTCACAGAAAGGGTGGTGGATGCATGGAATGGCTTACCACAAGAAGTGGTGGCTATGATTACAGTGCAGGGCTTCAAACAGGCATGGGATAGGCATAAGGGAGCAATACAAATGACTATGAATAGGTAGGCCACTGACAGAGCAAAGGCCGATGGCACATTTATAAGGTAGAAAAAGAAATGGGCAGACTGGATGGGCCTTGCGGTCCTTAACTGACAACAACTTCTATGTTTCTATGTTTCTACAGCTGCTGTAGAAGGTTTGACTCCCGGCGGGCGAGCGGCATTGTCACGAAAGTGCAGTTGACGGTGAGGGAAAAAAGGAACTGAGGCGGTTGGAGGATCAACGCTGAGGTAGTCTATACAGCGCAAGCCTAACTTGCGGTGCCATTTCCTTGCAGCTCCTACCGCGGCGCTGGCCCTTCTGAAAAATGTTGGCTCCTGCTGGGTCCTAGTGCCTCTGGCATAGATCTCATCAGTGTGAATGAGTGGGGGAGACTATGTCCAGTAAGATCAGCATCTTCCCCTTCATTCAGAAATTTTTACACTTGTCAAGTTCCTCAGTGATGAGAAGTGTCTTTTCCAAATCTGAATTTCTTTTAAAATGTTTTTATTTTTTTCTCTCATTACTTTTTTTGCAATTTTTTTCATCAGTCATATTTCTGTATACTAGTCCCAGTGTCTCCAGTTTCATCCCTGCTATGAGAAACAGCATACGATCACCCGGTCTTTAATATGTAAATGTAAACCTATACTTACGTCCAGTCACTCCATGGTGTACAGGCATCACAGCTGAAGAGAAGCCTGTGACTTCTGCCCTGAAAACATTAGTTGTGCGCGCCACAAAATAAGAAGGAAGAGAGTATAACGTCCTGTCACAAAAGGAAGTGGACATCCGAGTTGATTTTGTTTTCCAATCCAACCATACAGGAGTTAAAGACCAATCAAGAGCTGTCTTACCCACTCAGAATATGGATACGGTCTGTATTGTATTTCAGTGGCGTCAGTTCACAACGTAGAACCTGCAGTGCTTCCAAAACCTTGCCATCCTCCAGGTACTCCAGATACTTTTGTTGCAGCAACAAGAACTTCATCCTCTGTTGAAAAAGAAAACAGCAGTCAGGAAAAAAGGTCTATAAACCCATTATCTGAAAGGCAATTTAGTAAATTCAATATCTGAACAGCAATGCAAAATACATGAAAGTTGTGTCACCAATGACAGCTTTGCAGTACAGTGACCCCCTTTTCCATTACTATTCCCTCTCATTCCCCAGGAGAAATAAAAAATACAGTTTTCCTAAGTTTACTGCAGACCAGCAGGAGGCATTGACAGCTCTTATCACAAACTATCTTTGGCCTTATGCAATGTTCGAACAGAGAAATGCCCCTGACTGGATGGGTAACCCCCATCGAATGGTACAAACGTTTTGAGAAAAAATTGTTTCCCAGTCTCCTTCATATGCTGAAAGGAGTCAGGAACAGAACCCCCAACCTGGAAATAAGCAACTTTATCTGCCATGCCGATACTTGGAAAGTATCCACCGTCTCCTTAATGCCCCATATCTATTCTCAATACTGACTGGCTATTTGCCAGCTAGATTCACTTTTTCCTATTTCAACTTACCCTGACCAATCAGGATTTATTAGACAGCATCAAACGTCAAATGACTGATAATACACACTGTACCCTCCTCCTTCTTGACCATATTCCCATATCAATGTACCATCCCAGCTGCAGTTCTTAGTCTGGACAAAGAGAAGACGTTCGACAGAGTGTCCTGGAACTTACTTTGGGGCACCCTGTCGGTCTTTGTGTTCCCTAAGCAGTTTATTTCTTGGTTCCAGAACCTTTATACAAATCCATCTGCCCTATATCCATATCAATGGCTCTCATTCTACTCCTATCCAGTTACAATGCAGCACCAGGCAAGGGTGCCCCATTTCACCACTACTTTTCACTCTCTATATATCGAACCCATAGTGGAGGCTCTACTGCAGACTGAGCAGGTGGAAGAGATTCCTTTTGGGGGAGTGGAATATTTTATTTATTTCACCAGGAAAGTCATACTGAGCTGCTAACAGCTCATTTCCAGATGTGTCCTCTGGGATTGTGGAAAAGGAGAATGACTAACAAAACTAGTAAAAATAGAAGTCATACTATATATACTACAGTACAGAGGCACAATCATAAACAGAGGCAAATTAATAAATACAAGCAGAAAATAAATTGCACTCATACAAGTATAAAAGGAAGAAATAGTGGAAAAGCAAGAATGATCTGGACAAAACTAATGAAGAGGAGTAAGACGAGACAAAAGGGGCATAGACAGTTGCAGGTAGGAGAAGAAAAGTCATGAAGAGACGTAAGGGAGGACGGAGAAAAGGCAGATCAAACTTGAAAGGGGAAGGGAGGATCAGAGTTTAGGAGATCAATAAGAAAAAGACTGACCAACAGTAGATTTTCTAGAAGGAACAGAGAGAAAATGGGAAATATTACTGTGGAGAGAGTAGGAGGAAGAAGAGGGAAAGGATAGAAGGGATTTGAGATAGGATGGAAGGAAGCCAAACCAGAATTTGGCTATAAATGAGACACAATGGGAAAGGTTCCTAGCATTGAGAAAGGGCAGAGCAGAGCACGCAGCCGTGAGTACGAGAGGGACAATCTAAAGCAATACAACAAAAGGAATGAAAAAGGGTAATCTGGCAAAGGAGGATTTTAGAGCACCACTGAAGACTAAGTCACCATAGTCAAAAATAGGAGAATAATTTTAAAAACAATTTCTCAGTGGGTAGGAAGCAGTAAACTCGCTTTATTGCTGTAAAAAGCACCAAGCCCAGGGTGAAACTTGTGTGTGGCATCAGTAAACACTGAGAAATCAAGATGCCGGTCAAGCCAAACCCCAAGGTACTGAAGAGAGGAAATATCTTCAATCTTAGCACCATCAAGGGTACTAAATAGAGGGAGAGACGCAAGTCTGGCAAAAACCAACTGCAGCTGGAAGGTAAGGCTATGAGCAGAGGAGCCAGAAGCAAAAAGAACTGTATCATCAGCAAACATGTGAATGGACGCAGAGGATCGGACAGAGGGGAGGTCATTTAAGAAGATAGAAAAGAGAATAAGACCCAGGACAGATCCTTGAAGGACACCTGAGCTGATGGGAAGTGGTGATGAAAAGGAATTTCCTACCTGGACAGCTTGAGACCTTCCCTCAATGTACGAACAAAACCAACTGACTGAGGAGTCAGGCCTGCTGCTTTTAGTTTTCCCAGAAGGTGGGGATGTGCCACTGTGTCAAAAGCTTTAGCAAGATCAACAAAAATGGCAAAAAGTGATCAGTCCTTGATCCATACCTGTGAGGATGGAATCAGTGAGTAGAAAGAGGGAGGTTGGAGTTGGGTTTCCTAAAACCAGACTGGAAAGGGGTGAAAAAAGGAAGAGGAGTCAAGAAAGGAAGAGAGCGGAGAAAGAAAAAATGTATTCTTGTAACTTAGCCAAGGTAGGAAGGATGCGAGAGAGAGGACGGAAGTTACCAGGAGAACCATCACCTTTGTGAAGGGACATGACAATAGGCCGTTTCCAAACCCCAGGAACAGATGCAAAAGAAAAGATAAAGGAGTAGAGTAATAGGCACAGCAATGACAGGAGCTGAGAGAAGCAGAAGCTTAGGGTCAAGGCTATCTGGGCCACCTCCCTTCTAAGGATTAAGGGCAAGCAGAGCCTTTAGGGAAATGGGGGAGTGATGGCAGAGGAGAAAAGAGAGGAGAGGAATGCAGAGAGAGAGGGAAGGAAAGGGGTGGGGTGGAAGGGATAAGCGAAAGGGCACAGGTAGTAAAGCAGAAGTTACAAGACATGGCAAGAGCAGAAGGGTCAGAGATAAGGGAGTCACCAACCTTGAGAACAGGGGAGGGAGACTGTACCTGAGGGAAGAAAAGGGACTGGATAACCTTCCAGAATTTGGAAGGGTTATTAAAGTTGTTCTGGAGTGTAGATGCAAAATATTCAGACTTGACTCAAGTCTGACTGCTTTGGTACAGGTATTGTGAAGGCATCTGTATCTCATTACCACCTGGAGCGTTTTTTAAAGTTCAAGTTACAAAATAGCCACCGAGGTATAATTGAGGTATTTGGCCAAAGAAGATTGGGAGCCAGTGATCTTAAGATACTCCAGGCAAGGTCTCTGATGCACAGACAAGAAAGCACCTCAGCCATTATATCCAGGGAAGATGTGAGCCACTTACTCTCTTTTGTCAGAGGAGTATGCTGATCCCATACATCCAAAAATTTAGACTAAAAATAATGCAAGGCAGAATTTATATTACTGGCTGCAGAGATGGGGACCACTCAGTTGTCCAAGCTCAGCTATGAGGTGGATAAGTGCACTGAGTTAAAGGACCGAGACAGATTTTTTTTTGGGTGGGTTGGGCGCTCTTAGGACAAATGGTCAAATCATCAATTCTAACTATTTTCAGCATGCATTTAGTATTACTATGTTATTGTGCACTTTATGCAGATGACATTCTAGGACCTTCTTTTCTCTGAGCAGTCCATCCCCGCAGCCTGAATAATCCTACAAGAATCTGGATCATTAGCCAGACTCTCTCAATTTGCAGAAAACCGATATGCTTTCACTACGCTTTCCCCAACCTTGTCTCTTTGTCAGCGATTTCCATTTAAATGGAGAGGAACGAGATTCAAATACTTAGGGATAACTATCCTGAAAGACCTACAGAATCTGGAACTCCTGAATTATGAGCCACTTACTAACACCATCACAGATGATCCGGGTAAATGGGCACATTTATCGCTCCCATTCTTTTCCCATACTGAAACAATACAGATTATTTTACCACGGATGTTATATCTGCTCGAAACCCTCCTCTGTCCAGCGACCTATTTTAAATTCTTGGAATAAAATAATTTTGCTCTATTTGAGGCAGTACATGATCATGAATCCGGTTCACACTCCTGTAGAAACCTCAGGTCAAAGGTGGCCTGAATCTCCTGGATTTGGCTCTTTATGCTAAAACAGCTCATTTGTGAACATTTATTTGGTGTGTCTGCCAGCTCTACTCCCCACCCTGGAAACAGAGAGTTCACGTCGTACAATATGTACATCATCGGGATGCTGCTCTTAGCAAACCATCTTACCCCAGTTAATTTGATTAATACCCAATATATAGTGCAGCTACACAAAGTGTGGTTCTCTTTGCAAAGACACCCTAAACTGGAATTGATCTTTTACTTTCTCCGTGTACTCTCTGTAGATACAGAATTTCTCCCTACTCAAATAGATCCATCTTTTGTCAGAGGGAGACAGTTGGGGCTTATTTATAAGTTCCCATTTTTAGACGTGCAAGGGGTTGTACCTTTTGAATATCTATGAACATCTACAATGCCAACATAGGCTTATGGGGAACATTTTCGCTATCTAAAGGTTAGAACTTATTTACTCCATTAAGAGTAAGGATAGGACTTTGCTCCCAGAAAACTCACTACTACTTACTGCTCACGATGTTGATGGATGGTTTGGGGGCATGCACTGGGATCACCTCATTGTCAACTTCTATTGCGAATGGCAAAAACAACTTGAAGCTTCTGAAGATCTGGTACTAGATGGGGGAACCGGGACATGGGGACTTTGATTTCCCCAGACACTTGGCTGAAATACATCTTATCACCTATTAACATTACCCCACTGTCCAGATGGCAGGCATTCACCAGGAAGTAGCATTCCCATTATTTTCAAATCCCAGCTGTCCTTGCCAAATTTTTGTCCCAGAGTCATGGCCAGTAGTGTCACCATTGTGGGCACCCCTCAAATGACCATGCACATGTATTTTGATCATGCCCACTTATATCCCCTTTTTGAGAGGAGATAACTCGCAAATTTGATTTGTTGTCACTGCCCACTGAACATATCTGTGACAATGGTGTTACT
This sequence comes from Neoceratodus forsteri, assembly GCA_016271365.2. Classification (NCBI taxonomy): domain Eukaryota; kingdom Metazoa; phylum Chordata; order Ceratodontiformes; family Ceratodontidae; genus Neoceratodus; species Neoceratodus forsteri. The sequence goes on from CM057451.1 coordinate 237,681,427, forward strand.
GTCAACCCCCACGGGGACTACGTATCCCAGCGCGCTCAATGGCATTTTTATACATCCTTGGAGCTAAAAAGGCCATTACAGGAGCCTGGATGCAACCACACACCCCCACGGTGGCAATGCGGAGGTCAATCTTACTAGATATTTTTTAAAATAGAAGGATATCAGCATACCTCCATGACCATAAAACACAATTCCGGAGGCACTGGCAAATCTGGGTTAACTACATGTTGGCTTCCAATAGGAAGTTTGTCCCATAATAGCACAAAAGGGATTACTGCAAGATGCTTTTTTTTGTACTTTCTACATGGTTACCATTCATGCTTACTATAAGGAGAGTTACATCAAGTATGTAATAGGTACCCAAATCTGGAGCATATGTTATGTAGATGCTGTTGTCACATGCTCAATTATTATGACTGTATTTGAAGTGAAGCTGTATAGTATTGTTTTTGCCTTGCTCTTTGCATCTAATAAATAGAAATTAAAAAAAATAAATTAAAACTACACATCATCATCAGGACCTATGAAGTAGATTACACAATACATTATCCCAGAGGAACTGATTAAACAAATGAACATAAACAGGTCTCTGAGTGAAGCACCGGTCCTACAAATAGTCTAGCTGGCATGGTATGAGGGTTGATCAAAAAGTTTGCAGCCTGACACAGAAAGAAATGCACTATGAACTTAGTATTACATTTTCAACATAGTCTCCTTTCAGTTCAATATACTTAGTCCAGCGTTGTTCTACCAATGTTATCCCCACCTATGTCTTGGCTCCCCAGAACTTTGTCCGGCATGTACCAACAAAAAGAAAACATTTGATTATACCATTAAGTCATATTCTATTCATATTATTGCAACTATACATTGAAAATAATACCAGGTTCATAGTGCATTTCTTTGTGTGTCAGGCTGCAAGCTTTTTGATCGACCCTCATGTTAGAGACTTGAAAAAAAAAATTCCATTTGTAGAGATGTCATTCATGATTTCAAAGAAGTGCTTCTAGAGATCACAATTAAAAGGGATCTTAATCCTTTTGTTCCCAATGGTAGGTATAGCTTGTAAAATAAATACGGACATGACCCCGATTACACAAAAAAAAAAAAAACTGTGGCGTAATCCACTGCTACACACAGTCATGTGTAATGGCAAGTGCAAGACAACTTCTAGTTTTTTTCATCAATTAAGACAGCAAAGTTTACTAGACTTCTTTCTGCTAAATGGACACAGAAAAGGAAAAGAACAAAACAATTATGCTCCCAGACCACAAAGTTGACAATGGGTGCCAAAGCACAAGTCTTGGCAGGAGCATCTCTCTCATGACATTTAACTGCTTACAACGGTTTAGAATACTAGCAATTAACGGTATGAAAGTATTCATAAAAATCATAGCAGTAATTGATGTTTTAGTACAATTTGTTGGTGACAATAATGATTATACAAGTGATCTTGTAATCTGTGGTATTTATAAATGCTTTCATGCACTTTAAATTTAGCTTGCACATTCAAATGTTTTGCATGTATTTTTTTTTTTTTTTTTTTTAAACTGCACCAAAGGTTTTGTAATGGATGTTTTACTGAGAACATTGGCTGATTATTTTATTTATTTGGAAACCAAGTACTTGTATAAGACTGTTCTAACAGACAAACACTACCCCCCCAAGATCTCTAAATAGAATTTAAATACCTGTACATTTTCTTTCTCCAACTGCTGGTCTCCAGGCTTCATAACTATTGGCAGGTACCTCCCTCTTGCCATGTGACAGGCAGGAACACAAAGCTCTGCAGCTTGGACATCTTTCCCTCCCACTTCCTGTGACCACCAGTTCTTCCCAAAGCAGTTCCAATCTGGTAGTACTATATAAAAACTTGGAAACAGAAACAGACAACATTATCTCAAACAATCCGCCAGCTTGTTGCATTCTGGGAGGTATGAAGCCCGGAGACCAGCAGTCAGAGAAAGAAAATTTACAAGTATTTACATTTCTATTTCTCTCTCCTTATGCTGGTCCCTGGGCTTCATAACTACTGGGACATACTAAAGCAGTACATCCCCTGGCTTTCCGGGTGGGAAGAATGTAAATACCCCTTAAGGGATCACCACCACCACCACCTGAAGAACCAAGAAGCCCCGGTCGAGGCAGACAAATCCAGCTGGTAAAGACTAGATATGGTGTGAATAGGTGACCAAGGAGTCGCCCTGCATAAGCCAGCCAGAGAGGGTTCATTAAAGTTCACCCCCGAGACAGCCATGGCCCTGGCTAAGGGTGCCTTAATTGGTCCAGGTAAAGGAATCTCAGTTTGCTGGAAGGCAAGTGGTTATGGATGAATAAATACATCTGGCAATAGAGCTTAGAAGCCTCTCTTTTGAAGGTTTGGTCCTTGGTGAGGATGAATAAGCTGGAGTTTTACAAATGGGCTCGGCTCTTTTAAGGCAGTGCTGCATCACTTTTTTAGGATCCAGAGCATGAAATTCTTTCTCCTGATTATATCTGGGAGAAAAGTAGCAGGGAGGAATGCTCAACCCCTGGTTGCCGGAAAAAGGAAATATTACCTTCAGTAAAAGAAATCTGGAACTAATCAGAGGACCACCATGTCCTTCCGAGTTAACTATACAAAAATACTATATGAGGATCCGTATGGAAGATATCTTCTAGCGTACTGATGCGACTGGCTAAAGAGGTAGCTAAGAGAAATGCGACCGTCGTCGTCAGGTGTATGAGGGATGCCTCTTTGACCGAGTTGAGTCTCCAACTGGATTGAAGGGTGGTTTAAAGTTGATGCCCTCGGGAATCATCCCACCTGGGGATGAGACCACAAGGACTCTCCTGCCTCTATCAAAAAGAGTGCTCCCAGTATGGAATCTGAACCCACCAGGATGCTGGTTGTAGCTCTCTTGAATTCTTTGGAGGAACCGAAGAATGAGGAGTAGGGATACCCCCTAGTACACATTTGAAGCCAGAAAGGAAATCTGTGCCATATTCTGTATTAGAATAAAAGATAAGGAGGAAGCATCATTTCCATGCCAGAAAGAATAAATCCTAGCTCCTTGAGAGACTCCTGATCAATCTCCGTGCGAGAGAGATAGCCTGCGCAGATTGAAATGCAGCACAGGGCCTGTGAAGAAGGTCCGGGCTGAGTCAGATCTTACTGGAGGTTGCCTTGACATGTGACTCAAGACTTGTGAACCATGGGCACCTGGACCAGTATGGGTAGGCCAAAAACAGTTCTGCCGGATCCACAGTTACCTTGTGCAGGACCCTGGAGAGTAGCAGGATTGGGAAAGAGACTTATGGAAGTTTTGTCGACAGGCGGAGAGATCTACCCGAGGGGTGTTGAAGGCATCGTCCTCCAGCTCCCATTCCCCTGGTAGGAAGCCCTTGTGGCTTAGCTAGTCTGCCCGGATGTTATTCACAGCTGGAATGTATGCTTTCCATGATCTACTTCATCAGCGCCAGTGATCAATATAAATTATCGTTACTCGGTTGTCCGTTATGCTGGATCTGGACTCTGACGGAGACCACCTGCCTAGTGTGGAGACCTAACCCAGAATCTCCCTAGCCCCTTAGGCAGCCAACGTTAGTAATTCTTGCTCAGTGAGGAAGCCCCAAATTGTGAACTCTCATAATATTGGTCCTCCGACCCCACCAATGAAGAATGCTCCCCCTGGCAAGAAACTGGGAGCTTTTGTTTCTTGCCATCCCTGGATTGAGACCACAGTTTGATAATGCTGGCCTGGATGGGCTGTCTGTGAATCAGTGCCCAGGAGACTATGTCTACGAAGGACAGCATGTTCCCTATCAGCCTTACGTAACAGTGAGCAGTCAAGAGGTGAGCGGATCAAAAACGCTCTAGATGCTCCGGAGGTCCATGGATTTCTTTTATGTGTGAGACACCTGACTGTGTTTCGAAGCCTGCTCCCAGACAGGGTAGGGACTAAAGAGCCCTTGTTTTTGATAAAATTGTGCCTAGAGAGGGAATGGACGACCTCCACCACTGCTGGTATTGCCTGATAGAATTGTGGGGGCCTGGAGGACATTGACCAGGTGGGGAAGAGCTGTACCCTAGTTGTGTGAGGCGAGCAATTACCATCAGTAGGAGAAAATACCGCTCCTAGAACCTTGGCCAAACCTCTGGCTCGGAGAGAAGCGTTTTGAATTAGAAAGTGATTGTTCCCCACCCTCAATCTGATATATTGTGCAACTCTCGGAAGGAGATAAGCGGATAGGAGTCTTGTAATTCTACTGATGCCAGGAAAATCCCCCTGATGGGAGTTTCCATACGACGGATGATAGTGTGTCCATCTTGACGGAGTTGTGTACACCCAGTGGTACCAAAGTTTCAGGTCCAAGATGGGTCTGAATCCTCCCGTGCATTTGGGGATTCCAAATAGGAGTGAGAGAATGCCCCTGTTCCAGTCTGTGGGGGAACCCGACCACTAGCCCCTGCCAGAAGATAATTAGGAATCGCTTGAACTTTCCCAAGTCCATAATTGCTTGGGCCACTGACAAACTATAACTAGAAGTTGGCAAGGGAGCCACATGAAGCCAACAGTGGTTCTGAGTGGGAGGTGACTGGGTATCAGTGATGTACTATGCCCCGAACCCCTTTGCATGTCTTGGTATGAATGTGTTTGTCCCTCACGTGAGTATGGGCCAAAGATCTTCATTGCAAGGTTTTGTTGCCACCCCCTTCGACTCAGGTGCCACCTCGTCCTCCCCTGCAGTTGCACTGGTTACGGGAGGAGAACCATGTGCGTTTGCCTGAAATGACCCATTCCGCCCTTTGCTGTAGTCGTGTGCATGCAAATCTTTCAGGAACCTGGTGACCAAGATTTGTGCCTGTCCCTTGATGCGGCATGTGTACCTTCTCCAATTCCCCAAATACGGTTATCGCCTCTGAGGACGGATCCGCACTGCAGGTTTCTTTCATATGGTGCATTTTCCAGGTGAATTTCTGAAGATGCGACCATTTGACAAGCCCCAAAATCCAAGGAGTGCTGGGTTGTGATTTGGTAAAACATGTACTTTTCTGCATAGCTGTCTGCCTGCTGAGTGAACCGAGGCTAGGCACGTGAGCTGGAGTTGTTGGCAAGCAGACTTGTTTTTCACTAGAACTAGAAGGTATTGTGCTAGATGAAAAGAGATTGGTCATTGCTGCCGTGAGGTTACGGACACCTGAGTAGCCTTCTTGAGATACCTTCACCTTGTCGTGCTTTCAAGCATCCTACTAATTGGGGCTGTGAGGGTATGAAGGTTTAACGCCAAGGCTCTGAGACAAAGAGGGCCCCCCCCTTGAGGCTGTGACCTCCTCAGACTACACAGTTGGGGAGCTTATTCGCTGAGATGGCAGCCTCAGTTATCTCCTGTGACCTCGAGGTCGTTGTTTGCTTAGATTATAAAACAGAGATCTGTGTGGGTGGCCCACCGTGGGAATCTGTACCTGTGGCAACTCCTGCTCTGAGGAGTGTTTGCCAGGCTAATCCAAAGAAATGCTATGGAGTATGTTGGGCCCTGCTGCTGACATGTACAGCTGGGTGCCCCTATATTAGTCACCCAATCCACATAGTCCAATAATCCACCTGCTAGGGGATAGGACCCTTATCCAGAAACAGATTTCCTTATCTGCACTTGTGGTCCGGTTCTCAAATCCAAAGAGAGGTTCAAACTCTGGTCTTTAGGTCACCAGGACTCCTGGCTCGCAGTTCATTTGCTTTAACCACTAAGCAGCATTGCCTGTAATGGGGGTTCCTTCATTGGGAGGCGGGGGCCCTATTCCGCAGCCATCGCTGCTGAAAATGCGAGGAGTGCCTTCCATTAAATTGACTGTAGGAAGCCTCTCCCAGTTGCCTCCATCGGCAGTAGTGGCCTCCATCCACGAGCACTGAGACACCCAGAGTTGCTCGTCGAACTGTGCACCTGGGCGGCCTGCCAGCAGTGCTATTTCCATATGGCTTCCGTCGACGTGCTAAGAGCCAAAGGAGCTTGTCTATGACCTGTGCACATTGCCGCCAGACTAGTTGTGCCATACGCGTCCTTCGGAGACGAGCTGAACACTCTGAAGTGCTCATCGACGGAAAAAGCACCCTGAAAATGCTTCTGGGCTCAGACTAGATGTGACAGTGGCTTCAGTCGACGAGCATTGAGACCCTAGGTGCTCGTCGACAATCTGTGCATCTGAGTGGCCTGTTAGTAGCGCCGCTAGTTCAATAAGGCGTCCACCGCTGTGCACATTGCCGCCAATTTAATGAACTATGAGCCCGAGGGTTCGTCAACTGCCTGAGTATGCTGCTGTAACACAGCTGAAGAGCTCATTGAAGGAAAAATGCTCCGTGGAAGTGCTTCTATGCCCAGATTCAATCGTGGCCAGCACTCCACTGCGGCAAGCTCACCCTCATCAACGAGCCGCTTGGAAAGGTACTCCACAAGGAGCGTCGTCAATGGCCTAAGTGTAAAGTGGTTGGTGGTTGCGTTTCCTTAGGTTTAGCTGCAGCTACAGCATAGCGGCTCGTTTGCTGCCTGAAATCCCGGCTTAATAAAGAATTTCCTCCTTTGATCCTCTGATCAGACTTGAACGGCGGGACAGCACCACAAACACCCTTAGCGTGGGAGAAAATATGGAGAGGCTAGTCTGTACAGCATGAGTGGCTGAGGCTGGGACCGTGCTGAAGAAAAGCGGAGGGGTGCCAGTCTGACCAGCATGCATGGCTGAAACTGGGACCCCCTAGGAGCAGAGCATGCTTTATCCTGAAAATTGAGAGGGGCCAGTATGTCCAACATGTAGGGCTGAGACTGGGATCCCCTAAGAGCAGAGAAAGAGCTTTGTCGTTGGATCCACCCATCCTTGCCCACTGTGTATCTCCAGTAAGAGAAATGTCCAAACTTACAGTCCTGAAGTCTTCAGCCCTGTCACCACAGTGACAGAGCTCTGCTGCAGAGTACCTGCTCCGTGCAAGGCAGAAGCAAACTGGTGGTCACAGGAAGTGGGAGGGAGGATGTCCAGGCTGCAGAGCTGTGTGTTCCTGCCTGTCACGTGGCAAGAGGAGGTACCTCCCAGTATTCATGAAGCCCGGAGACCAGCATAAGGAGAGAGAAAGTTTAATGCGCCAGGGATGTTTCTTCAAGATTCAGAGTCAGGCACTTTGGCTGTTAGAATGCAGTTCTTATTGGCAAACTCTAATTAAATTTATTGCACACTTTGCACTTTATGTTGCACTAGCAACTTTTTTTTCTGTAAGCAAGGTATATGGGTCTCTAGTGTGTGCACTTAATTTGCTTTCCACCCAAAGAAAAGTGCCCTTCATGGGAGGCATAGGTGACAAGTGCCATGCCTGCCTGAATTTTCTCTTGTAAATTTTAGTTAAGTCAGTAATAAAAAAAATATATAAAGCAGGATTGTATAATGAGATTTTACACACACCTTGTGTGTTAAATCTCACTACACACCTCTCCCTGTGCATTTTTGTCTAATTACCTGCCAACATTTTTAGTACACACATAACCATATTGTAAGGCATTATAACCAGTCGTGTGTAATCGTGACAGACGACTGAAGTGCATGGGCGGCACAGTCTAACAATTCAATAAAAAATGCTACACAGTAAGGATTAAAAACAGAAAAAGGAACAAGAGCCCATCCAGTCTGCCTACCCTATCTACTTCTCCCAAGTTGGCATTAGTGGCCATCCCTTCTCCCTTACCCTCTACACCCCAATTCACTCACTATGGCCTTGTGCCTGCCTCACCTTTGTTTCAATCCTCTCACTGCTCTGGCCGATCCCACATCCTCTGGCAATCTATTCCACCACCCTTTATGTGAAAGTGTTTGCAAACATCCTTCATGAATCCCCCCGCTCTCCCCCCCCCCAAAGGACAGGGGAATTCCTCAGACTGCTTGTGTTCTGGTGTGGGTGGTTATGTGATAATCATATGCTCAAAATCGAATAAGTGCATTATGAGGTGTTTAAGTCGAGTGCCTTCAGCACTTGGAAGTGTGGTTATCACATAACACACATGCTTAAGTGTCTTACTGCACTTTGAAAATGAGTAAACTAAGAGAACATTTAAAAATATATATACATATATATATACATAAACAAAAAACCTAGTAAAAAGTAGTTCCTTCACCCCTATCAAGATCTGGTCTTACCACACATTCAACAGATGTTTAGCACAGAATACAAGAATTCAAAATTCTACAGAATTCCACTAGCAAAACGGTTGACTCCGAAAGCGTAATATCAGAAGGTTTTATATGAAGCCAGGACCTCAATGTATTTGTGGCATAACATGGTTCCCTTCTAAGCTGCTAAGGACAGGTTGTGTGTGTGTGTGGGGGGGCAGTCAGCAAAGGAGCACCAGACCCAAATAAAATGAGCAGTATTTAATTTTTTTACTTTGTATTTTGTGTGTGTAAGGAGGGTATTAATGGGGGGGGGGGGTAAAACATTTAATTAGCTTGTTTTCTAATCTCTTAAATGTCATGTTCTTGCGTTATGCTTTGTAACTTTTACCTTCTATTTGTAATCAGATCAGCTGGAAATTGTGGACAAAGCATTAATAAATGAACCAGAACATTTAACAGGGAAAAGAAATGTCATATTGATGACAGACATGAACTTACCTGGAATAAATTGGGATACAGGGAATGGTGAGACTGTGTAGGATAACAGATCATCTACTACACGACATGTATCTCTTGTAGTTGTAAGCCAAACGGAACAAAGGAAAACTCTCATTAAATGCCCCACAAACTACTACAGCCACATTCTGGACACTCCCACAGTAGGTTATCCATTTAGTCCACAGACAAAAAAGGAGGGAAAAAGGCATGTTCTTCTTTAACTATCACAGCACTTTTAAAATCCTACTCCTGTGACAGTAATAACATTCATGTTAGTCGAAGAATATTCAGAATAACTGACTTCAGTGGTTGAGGCGGTAAGGTGGGAAACCCTCCACATCAAGAGACAACCCTCTGCCCACTACATCAGACAGTCACTTGACTGTTGGAATAGCAGACCAATGTGGCAAGAAGTGACACAGCCAACCTCCTTTGGGGAATGGAGACAGGGACAGGATGGGTGGAGGGATGACACCCTCCCCCCAACCCATCACTGGGCAGCTTTTGTGAGGGTACCAGCAGCTCCAAATAGAGGGCACCACCACCATAACCCCTTTCCAATTTTTTTTTTTTTTTTTTTTTTTTAAGAACTTTGGCCCCAGACTTGGGCTTTAGGGTGCCAGGTCTGGTACTGCTGTTGAGGAGGATGTGAATGAAAGAACTGATACTGGAAAGCCTACATCTTGGTCTTCTTTTCCATGTCCTTCTGGGATGATGTCACAGAATCCAGGGTGGCACTGAACTTCTCAATACAGGTGAGATTCCCTTCCACCCCAGGACCAAATAAGTCAGTGCCTAAAAAAGGTACATCAGCCAACTTGTGCTGGGTGTCCACCCTGAAGGTGGAGAGATGCAGCCAGGCCCTGGGATGCATGGAGATGGCATCAGTACCAGGCAGATGGCCCCCAGGCAGTACACATGTGTTGTGCGGGTCAGTGACAGACATCTTCTGCCGGCACTGAACACAGAACCTGAATCCTGGCTTCCATTGCTCCATCAGTGATTTAACAGGGAGTCGAAGGAATGGAGGCAGGAATTCTGAATAACTAGAAAACTCAAAAAAAAAAAAAAAACAAAGTTTGCCTATGGCACACTAAATACTAAGTGACAGCTGCGAAGGAGGTTACCTGTTCTTCCAGTGTAAACAAAGATCTGACATTACAGGGTGGAGTCAGGAGATATACCACCCAGGTAGTGGGAAAAGCATAGCTTAAAGACATCCAGCAAATCAGACTGTTCCAGTGGAACTGCCAGTGTGTGAATAGTGAACCATGTCCATGCCCCTAGAATTAGATCCCTCCCCCCAAAAAAAGCTTTTTATATCTCTGTCTCCGACTGGCCCCTTTCAGGTTTCAGTCCACCCATCCCAGTCACCCCATGATCCCTGGGACTTATCCCTTCTCTGGCATTCTCCAGTAATTACCCCTCATGGTGGGCTGCTGGGGCTGGCCAGGCCCCTGGAGCACAATCCAAACATGCTCCGGAGGAGGTGCCTAGTCAGTGGGTGCAGGACCTGTAGTCGACTCAGCTGCGGTCAGGGGTGTTCCTCTTATGTTCTTACAGCCCACATCCCTAAGTAGAGATGCAGCCCTTAGCCAGCCTAGTCATGCAGCTGATGTCCCCTGCAGAGGAGCAAGCTCCTTGGCCTACCACAGGGGTTTCCAGAGGGGCAGAACCTGGTGCCATCCCTCCCTAGGCAGGTCCTCCCCAGCCTTCACGCCACCGAGCCAGCTCCCTGAGCCTTTTCTTAAACTCGGATCACCAGAGTAGGAGCACGTATCGTTACCCACTGGATCACTACAACATGATTGGGAGCACCAGTCTCCCTTTCTGTCAGAAGCCAAGTGACAAAAAAGAACCTTATGTATGTTTGGGGTAACCTGGGAGGGCAGAGAGAGACGAAAAACATTCTCAGAACTGTACTAGGACTAATTGCTCCTAGTTAACTTTTTGGGATTAAAGACCAAGTATCGTGTATCCCGACGAAGTGACACTGCCATTAAACACTGATGTTCAGCTGGCGGATGAAAAAATAAATTTAAAACAAGGCTAGTAGGAGTGGAGCCTTCATTTTTTCCTTCGAGTTTTCAAAGTCCTCTGAGCCTTGATAAATCTGTTGCATGGTGTTCCTTGGTGTGATCGTGGAAAGCAGTGTGGACATTCCCCTAACTTCTGCACCCTGTATCCAAGCACTGGTGTGTGAGTACTCTCCCCTTGGACAGACAGTACCAAAGTTAGAGCAACATCCACACTGTGTTGTGCTATGTTCAAACCACAAGAAACACCATGCCACAGATTCACCAAGGCTCAGGAACTTAACATAGAATTTCCATACGTCCCTACTTTTGATGCTTTGTGCTTCAACACTAACTGATACATCCCGTAAGTTTATTGCTCAGTGCTGACTTGTAATTGTTACTTACCAAATGTATCTGTATACCTTTGCTGATATTACACAGAAACATAGAATATGACGGCAGATAAGGACCAACTGGTCTACCTAGTCTGCCCATTTCCCTACTTGGTTTGGAAATCCCTACCCTTATCTGGACTGCCATTCCCCCGCTCTGCTGCATAGCAGGGTGCCTTTATGCTTATTCCATACACTTTTGAATCCTCGTACTGTTTTCGCTTCCACCACTTCCGCTGGTAGGCTGTTCCACGGATCCACCACCCTCTGTGAAAAAATACTTCACCCTAAGCCGCCCTCCCTAGTCATGTTGTGTCCCCTTATCCTTGTACACTTTCTTCACTGAAATATGCTCCCCTCCTGTACTGTTTATTCCTCTAAGATATTTGAAAGTCTATCATATCCCCTCTCTCCCTTCTCTCTTCCAGTGAATATATTTTAAGTTCCCGGAGTCTTTTCTCACAAGCTTTGTGGTGAAATGCATGTATCATTTTTGTTGCTCTACTCTGGACTGCTTCCATTCTGTCTATGTCCTTCCTGAGATGCGGTCTCCAGAACTGGACAGTATTCCAGATGAGGCCTCACCAGTGATCTATACAGTGGCATCACCACTTCACTACTCCTACTGGTTATGCCCCTTCCTATGCACTCCAACATTCTGTTTGCTTTCCCCACTGCTTTTTTGCATTGTTTGGATGACTTCAGGTCACAGGATATGATAACCCTCAGATCTCTCTCTTGACTTGTGGTGGCTAGAACCTGCCCCCCCCCCACCGTATTCCTCTCTTGGGTTTCTGTGTCCCAGGTGTATAATTTTGCACTTCTTAGCGTGGAAACCCAACTGCCAAACTTTTTACCATTCCTCAGGTAGTCTTGGATTGTTTCTCATTTTACCTAGCCCCTCCTGTGTGTCAACTCTGTTGCAGCTGTTGGTGTCATCTGCAAACAGGCATACTTTCCCCTCCAGTCCCTCTGCAATGTCACTTATGAAGACACTGAATAGGACTGGACCAGCATCAATCACTGTGGCACCCCGCTGGTCACCTCCCCCTCTTCGGATTTTATGCCATTTACTACCACCCTCTGGGTCCTGTCTTTTAGCCAGTTTCCAATCCATTTTACCACTTTAGAGCCCACATCCAAATTCCCCAATTTGTTAAGCAACCTTCTATGCAGAACGGTGTCTAAGGCCTTGCTGAAATCCAAGTAGGCCACATCCACCATCCCACCCTGATCCACCACCCTGGTCACCTAGTCAAAGAAATCGATAAAAGTCTGACAGGACCTTCCCTCAGTAAATCCATGCTGCCGTGGGTCTTTTGCACCGCTTGACTCCAGGAACTTCACTATCCTCTCCTTAAGCAAGGACTCCATCAGCTTCCTCACCACTGAGGTCAGGTTTACAGGTCTGTAACTGCCTGCCTCCTCCCTACTTCCACTCTTGAACAGGGGGACCAACTCTGCTCTTCTCCAGTCCCCAGGTACCTCCTCCGTCTCTAGTGATTCACTGAAAAGTGTCATCAGTGGTCCTGCTAGAACTTCCCCGAGTTCCCTCAAAACTCTAGGGTGAATCCAGTCTGGCCGCATTGCCTTATCTGTAATTTTCCCTAGTTCCTCCAAGACTCTATCCATCGTAAATGGGCTAGCGTCCACCTCTCCCCCGTAAACCTTTCTTTGTGAGTCTTGGCCCCTCCCCTTCCCCTTCCTTGGTAAATACCAAGCAAAAATACTTGTTCAGTATCTCAGCTTTTTCAAGGTCATCCTCTATCCACTCACCATCTCCCTTCTTTAGCCTAACAATACCTTTTCTGGTCTTCTTCCTCTCCCTAATATAACGGAAGAAGGTCTTGTCGCCCTTCTTAATAGCCTGTGCTATTTCTTCCTCCGTTCTTGCCTTAGCCCCTCTGACAGCTTTCCCAGCTTCTCCTTGCTTCTCCAGATATTCCACTCTGTCTTCTTCTTTCTGTGTCTCTTTGTATTTCCTGAATGCCTTACTTTTTTCTCGCACTTTCTTGACTACTGACAGAGAACCACAGTGGCCGCTTTCTTTTGCTTTTGCTAAGCAGTCTCACACCTTGACTTGTCACTCCTGCTATGGATCTCTAAGCCTAACCCATTGTTCTTCTACCCCTTCCCCATACCTTCTGCTGCCAGGGCAATTTTGAGCTGTTCCCCCATATCCATGAAGTTGGCCTTCTGGAAATCTAGGACCTTAGTCTTTGTAAGGCTTTCTTCTGCCAACGTGTTGACTCTAAACCACACAGTTCTGTGGTCACTGGTACCAAGAGGACTGCCCACCTCAACATCCAGGATTATGTCCAATTTGTCAACACTAAGTCCAGTACAGCCCCCTCCCTGGTGGGCTCAAGCAAGAGCTGCCTTAGGTTTGCCCCATACATGGCAGACATGAGGTCCCTGCCCCTCAATGGTTAATGTACTCGCAGTCTGGGTATTCCAATCTGTATCTGGTATGTTGAAGTCACCCATTAGTAGTACTTCCCCCTTGGTCGCCATATTATGGATGGCCTCTACTAATACTAGATCTATATCCTCCCGAGTGGGAGGCCTGTAAACTACTCCAGCATGGATGGCTGTTTTGTTCCCAGACTCAAAAGTGACCCACAATACCTCTGCATCTTCCCTGGATCCCCGAGCCTCCGCAGCTTTAATCCCTTCCTTCACATATACACTACCGGTCAAAAGTTTTAGAACACCCCCATTTTTCCAGTTTTTATTGAAATTTACGCAGGTTAATGTCTCAATGTACTCTGAAATTAAAGCATAGAACAAATAAACAATTGGAGATAAAAAAGAAATCATAGAATCATTTTAACAAAATTGTATCTAAATTTTTGACTCAAAGTAGCCACCTTTTGCAGATATACTGTAACCGCCGAACACACTCGTGGCATTCTTCCTACAACAGACATCAAATATTGTTCAGGAAGTTCTTCCCAACACTGTTGCAGAAGTTCCCATAAATGTGTTGCACTTGTAGGTTGCTTTGCTTTCACCCTTCTGTCCAGTTCATCCCAAACCAGCTCGATGGGGTTTAAGTCTGGAGACTGTGCGGGCCATTCCAGGATTTGAAGCCTACCGTCTTGTTCTTTTCCTCGAAGGTAGTTCTGACATAGCCCGGAGGTATGTTTTGGGTCATTATCTTGCTGTAGGATGAACCCCTGACCAACTAGGCGTAGACCAGAGGGTATTGCATGGCGCTGCAAAATGCTGTGGTAGCCCTTTTGGTTCAGCGTGCCAGTCACTCTGTGCTGTTGTCCTGTGAGCCGCCTATCACGCAAGCTGCTGACTCTCAGAAACTTGTCTTCTGATTCTGTTGTGGCTTTCGGTCTGCCAGACCTCCTCCTGTCAGAGTTTCCTCCAGTTTCCAAGTGCCTTTTGATGGTGTAGGAAACTGTACTCACTGACACCTTGGCTTTCTTAGCAATTTCTCTACAGCAGTTTTTGCTAACCTAAACTTTTTTTTTTTTTTTAACCTCTAGCAGTTTACCGCTTACCTTTGTACCATTTCAGGTTATTCACTGGACTTGAATTGATTAAATTTCAATAAAAACTGGAAAAATGGGGGTGTTCTAAAACTTTTGACCGGTAGTGTATAGCAACCCCATCTCCCCTCTTCCCCTCTCTATCCTTTCTAAAAAGTGTATACCCTGGTAAGGCTGCATCCCAGTCATGATTCCCTGCGTACCATGTCGCCATAATAGCCACAATGTCCAGGTTTGTGTCTGCCATCAGTGCCATTCGGTCTGGGATTTTGTTTCCCAGACTGCAGACATCTGTGCACATGACCTTCCACTCTGTGTACCCACTTAACGTTCCTTGTTTATTGGTCTTTACCCTGCACCGCATTAGCGATATACCTTCTGTTCTCTCTCCCACTGTAACCATGGTAGTTTTACAGTTAGATATTACGCTAGTTATTGGGTCCTCTCTGCTTTCATTTATATCCTGTGGGGGGGGTTGACAGCTATGATAATCCCCTTGATTGTCTATACCTCCCCTTGGCAAGTTAAATGATCACTAAGGAGGCACTTAAACTCTTAGAGAGGATACCTTTGCCCCGGATAGGTGCAGGCCATCTGGAGAATATGATCGTCCCATCCCTCTAGGTGAGGTTCCAGTCCCCAGTGAAGCCATACCCCACCTCACCGCACTATTTCTTCAGCCATTCGTTGAATTCAATGATGCAGATGTCCCTCCCTTCCCCCTTGCCGTTGACAGGTAGCACCTCCGGGAAGGTCTGTGCTCTTGCCAAGACTCCTCCCCAGCTCCCTGAACTTTTCCTGTGCTCTTCCTATATCTACCCCCCCCCAGCCAGGTCATTAGTCCCCAAGTGAATAATGATGTCCAGCACCCCCCTCCTTGCTAGCGCCCTTGCAATCCTAAGGATTCGCTTGCCCTCCTTTTGAACTGTGCCTCCAGGTAGGCACATTACCTCTCTCTCGCCATTGCTACCCAACCCCAGCTCAATCCCCCAGACAATGGAGTCCCCAACCAGGATTTGCTTCCTCGTCCTGTGTGTTCTCTTTACATCTGTCTTCGGGGTTCCATCCTGGATGACCCCCCTCAACCCCCATAGTGTTCACTTCCGGAGATGCTGCGCAATCTCAATGCTCTGCCAGGATGGCATACGAGTTGTGAAGTGACACCGGCTGAGGGATATGCCACCATCCCGCCTCCCTCACCCTCCCACAGTCCACCATAGTTCATCCTCCCCTCCTTCTGGGCAACCTCTGAGGGAGCGGTGGTGGACATGGTGGTCTCTGTATTGGGGGAGTGCGCCTGTATCCTTGCTAACTCTGCTGAGGTCAGCCTACCTCTCCTCAACACAGAGTGCCTGCTGAATGAGGCAGCACCGCAGTGTCCAGAAAGTCTTCCTGAACAATGCTGCCCAACATCCACTGCAAAACACCACACCCATCATCTTCCTTCTCCTGTCCTTGCCCTGCCACTTATTGACCTGTTCCCTCTGCTGCTCTTTCCTTCTATACCTTGTATATTGCCCTGCTATATATACACACACACACACATTTTTTATATACACACACACACACACACACACACACACACACACACATATGTAATAGATATACCACTCTAGGGTGTGTGGTCGGCGCTCTGATCTACATGCCTTGGTGTGCGTTGTGATGCAGGCCGCGGGCGGTCGTCAATCACCAAGGCGTGCGTATATCGGCAACTAGTATATCTATCTTATAATAATACCGCGTGTTTTGGGGGGTGGGTGGAAAAATAATCCCTTTGTCTAGCTGGTAAATGATATGCTGGCAGAGTTCAAAGTAAGTCCTGTGTTTAAAAAAAATGAAAAGTGTGTGCCTCCTGTTAGGTTGTTTTGGTTTATAATAAATGCCTCTGTGTATCTAGTAAATTATATGCTGGCAGAGTTAACAAAGTAGTCCGAAGTGAAAGCGAGTGATGAAGTATAGCGTGACCGAGCGGTGCGCATTGCGGGAAGTGAGAAGCTGTTACGAGTTGAAAGTAAATCCTTTTGAGTTAAAAAAAAGATAAAGTGTTTTCCTGCACGACTTTCCTTAATTTCACTAAAACAAGCTACAGGTGTATGTACAATGGGCGAGGAGGCGCGTGAGTGGCAGCTGAGGCAGGCGCGGCCAGGCGAGGAGTTGTCAGCACTGGCTCTGGCTAATCTGCGCCAGAACTCTCGGCATCGCCGTTGCTCTGCTGTTTGAAATAAGGGAAAGTCAGCAACCTCTTTCTTTAACTCAAGGTTTCACAACTCGGCAACTTCTCACCCCCAACTCTTCAACCGATCACCTCCTCAGGCGAAAAGAAAGTGGTGGTGACGATCAGACAGTCTGTGTGAAGGAGATTTTTAACTGAAAGTGAGAGTAGGAATTAAGAGAACTGGTTGTCTTTTTTTTTATACACAGGTTTCTGTTAAATGGGCTGCATTATGTTGTTTTAGAATTTAGGGTGGTGAGACAGTGTGCAGTAGTAACAGTGTGTGTGTGTGTGTGTGTGTGTGTGGCTGCTTAACTGCATTAGGCGTGGGTGATCTCACTGCTGGTGAGAAGGTTTTGAGGGCTGGAAAGTAGTTTAGGTGTGTGTGATGTGCTGGGGCGTGCGGTCGTTGGGAAATAATGCACGGTCATGTGATGCATTCTGTCCAATCATGTTACTGGAATTTCTATGATTTTACCACCCATTTATAAATATATATATATATATATATATATATATATATATACACACACACACACACACACACATTTTTATGCACTGTCAATACTCAGTGGTATAATGTATCAAGGAATGTAGATTTATTTCAAGGTGTGGTGTGTGGCTGTGTTGTATATTGAAATAAGATGGCTAAATAAGTACTGAAATAAGATGGCTATATTATATTTGTGTATACCAAAGTGTTACTATTATCTTGGAAAGAACTGTCAAATGTCAAAGGTTTGTACTCTCCCAGTCTGTCTAGTGCACCTTACCCAGTAAACAAAAAATAAATTAATGCAGTTCATTTGCAATTTATTCTATTTATGATTTCTGTAGCCTGTATGTATGTAGTTCCATCATACTGTAAGGTACTCAAGTAAAAACAATTACCTACTGTACCAACTTTTTAAACTGTATGATAACCTGTTAAAACTGTACCAATAATCCCTAGTACTGAAAACATACAGGATTATTACACAGATGGTGCTAGGATTAGATTTGTGCATGAGGTGGTCGATCTGAAAGTCCTTATTAGTGACGCCCTTAAATCTTAAATCTAGTGAGCACTGTAAACTAGTGGCTAGTAATCACATTATTGAAAATAATTCAATTGGAATTGTGCACTGCTGTACCTGTACCTCCAATTTCCCCTATCCCCCAGGACGTATCTGGAAATGAGAAATTTATTGCTCTGTATACTTTCCTTTGAATAAAAACAAATAAAAATAAAAATCAAACCACTTAGTCAATTGCGTAAGATGCACATTTATTAATAGAACTGAGTCAGTACTGATGCCAATGTACAAGGCTTACATACGCCCCATCTTGATTACTGTTCTCGGGCATGGTGGAGTCCCTTCTTTTAAAGAAGGATGTGGACCTTGTGGAGAAGCCTCAAAGAAGGCTTACCAAACTTATTTCTAAATACTGGGATGCATCTTACGAGACTAGATTCGGGGATCTGGGTCTGTTCTCGTTAAAAGACAGAAGAGCAAGGGGTGATCTACTACCTTTGTTCAAGATCCTGAGCGACAAGAAGCTGTTTATCGATATGGTACTGAGTTTTAAACAGTCACGTCATGACTTGAGAGGGCACAAATTGCAGCTGGTCGAAACATTGGGAAATATGTGTTTACCCCTAGGGCAATCAGGCTGTGGAACAGGTTACCACAGGACACTGTCTGTGTAGACAGTTTTCTGGTATTTAAAAGTAAACTGGACTCTCTGATAAAGACTGGATGCTTGTCATGTCTCACTCATTGAGAAGTGGGGGGGGGGGCAATCTTAATGGGTGACATGCCTACTACTTGCCATACTACCTAGTATAAGACCACCTAGTATGCAGTTCAACAGACCTCCACAACTAAAATGAGAGAAAGATATAATGCTAGTGCTATCCAAATGTCAATAATACAGGTAATCCTATTTGTGCCTTATTTCATGTTTTTCAAACTAAGTGTTCAGAGTGTACTTTCTACTGAAACCAAACGCTGATTAGTCATTGTTCACTAAAAAACCAGACAAGTCAATTCTTAGCTACTCTGTCTAGTGCCGAGTAAGAGTGGCTCAGTTTGTAGCAATGGCACCTCTGGACTAGAAGGTCACAGGTGCCAATTCAACACCTTGGACAAGCCTGGATGTACACCATAGCAACCCGAGGATGTTGGGAAGTAGTATATGGACATGTAGAGTGGCCTCTCAGCAGGATCATAGGAATCGGAGCTGGTTGAGGTACCAATTGCGAGGGACGATCCCTCATCGACGAGAAAGATTAGGGTCCTGTAAACAGGGGTTGAAGAGCCTTTGTCGACGACAGTAATGTCCGCATCGACAGAAGCAGGCCAGATCCTTGCTGAGAATGGCCATCCCCTGGGAGGAAAGGGGTCGCAGACCAGTTTTAGCCCACTCCAGCAGTGTGAGAAGGAGCATTGTAAAGGGCCATACGTGTTGGTGGAGGCAGTAGTGGAAGCTCCAACACCAGTGCAGTGGCAGTACAAACTGTCGTCAGCAGTGTCAACGGGCTTTGTGACTCGAAAGAACCCATAGTCATAGACGATGGAGGACTGCCCGACTGAGGCCTGTAGAAAGTGCAGAAAGAACAGCCCGTGTGTTGAGCATGGCTTGCGGGACTGTGGGCAGGTCCGTCAATGAGAGTACAGCAGTCGACGGGGATGTGGTGATTTACCCCACACATGGGAGGATTTGTGTTCGTCCCCGCAGTGGTGTTTTCTGTTGACTATTTGTCTCAGCACTTGGGAGTGATAGGAGCCCGAAGACCAGGTCAACGACATGCAGGAGCTCTTGGCATGCAGCTCCCGCTCCAGTAGGGCTATCTTCTGTTCCACTAGGTTTTCCCTTGGTGTTTGGAGTCGTCGTCGAGGGGTAACTTTATGGAACCTCTTGCAGAAGGTACACTGATGGATATTGTAAGTGGGCCCCAGGTAGCATTCACAGACATCATGGAGATCTTTGACAGATCTTCTATCCACAGGCACAAAGTCTAAAAAGTGCATCCAAAGACATCGACATTTAACAAACGATGCAGCACTTTGCAGGCAACGCGCTGGCATATGTGATCCAGACTAGGGTGAGAAATTTCAGGTTGACTGCGACGAGGCTCCTCAGAGAGGAGGCATGCAGGTCGGCTGTGGGAAAAGAACCGAGAAGGATCAGGGACCACCCACACTTATACAAGATATAGCGCACCATGTGACGTCATCGTGGCTGGTCCCCAGGTGAACTGCTGATGAAAATCCTCAGCGTGGATCGGGCGCCAAAGGTGGAATGTTCTGTGCTGCAAGAGATGTCCTCAAAGAAGATCAAATGATATTGCCTATCTTTCTTGGTCACAAGTATTACAAGGTTGGCCCACCAGAGTTTTGTTGCATCAAGTGCAGAAACAAAAAAAACAAAAAAAAAATAGAGCAACAAGTAGCCCAGTTGAGGCACCCTGCCACCTCTTGCCTCCTTCATAGGACGCAGGAGATGGCTGAGGCATTCTGCCATTATTATTCATAACTCTATAAGACTGAACATTACCCGGATGCTGAGGCTACTGAGGCTTTCTTAACCCCCTTGATGTTGCCAAACTAACCCAAGAAAGTACAGTTACATAAGAACTTACCGTAACAGTAGATCTTCGAGAACAGCTCTTGCAGCAGGTAACACTATTAGGACTGAAGCCGGCAGGCATCAGGACCCCACGGAATTCTTCTAGCTAGCTATCTTCAGCGGGGATTTCTAGCCCGTCGGTCCTGCCTCTGACGTCAGGCGTAGTACAAAAGGGGGCGGTCCCGCCAGATTCCCCAGTTCTCCCGCCGGAGACTTCCGGCCGCAGGATGACATCAGAATGGGAGACCGAGGATCCATCATCAGAAGACAAAAGGGCATAAGCCCCTGCCAAAGGCTCTGAAAGCCATGCCTCCTCCAAGGGGGAAGGTGGGCAGGAAGGTACCTGCTGCAAGAGCTGTTCTCGAAGATCTACTGTTACGGTAAGTTCTTACGTAACTGTACTATCTTACTTAGAGATACAGCTCTTGCAGCAGGTAACACTATTAGGACTGATTTCCAAGCAATAACGCTTGTCAGCATACTGGGAGGAGGAGATTAGAAAATATCCATGCCAAGTCCTGACTCTAGGACAGGAGACCCTGTAGCACAGCCAGGCCGAAACCGGCTCTTAAAATCGTGAGGGCAATGTCCAGGCCTATAATGCCTGATAAATGTGGACAGACTCCAAGTAGCTGCAGCACAAATGGCAGAGGTGGAGACGTTACGTAGTGCTGCAAAAGAGGTAGCCACCCCCCTTGTGGAATGGCCCCGAACTGCACCCGGGAGGGGCTTCTGTTTAGTATTGTAGCAATATGATATACACTGGACAAGCCAGCGAGAAAATGACTGCTTCGAAACTGGTTGGCCCATCATCCTCTCTCCTGATTAAGAGTGAGGGTGGAGACCACCTTAGGCAAAAACTTTGGATTTGTCCTTAGGGACACTCTGTCCTGGTGGAAAATCAAGTAAGGTTCTTTACACATAAGAGCGTGAAGCTCGGAAATTCTCCTTGCTGACGTAACAGCAACTAAAAATAACGTTTTCCACGACAGAAAACGCAGCTCGCAATCCGCGGCAGGTTCAAAGGGAGGGAGCGTGAGTTGTTCCAGGACGAAGAGTAAATCCCACGGAGGGACGGGGTCCTTAATAGGTGGCCTAAGGTGTAATACCCCTCTCAAAAAGTCTCGAGAGACATCGAGCTGCGCCACTGTGTGCTGTCCCACCAGGGAAGTGGTAAGCAGAAATAGCGCAGAGGTGAACTTTGATAGAGGAGTAGGCTAGACCCGACTGGAAAAAGGGAGAGCAGGTAATCTAATACCGTGTTCACGGGCAACCTAGAGGGGAAAAGCCACGTGCTTGCGACCACAAACAAAAACGGCGCCATTTCATGGCGTACGTCACATGCGTTGCTGGCTTCCTGGCCGCAGAAAGGACTTCTGCCACCTCGTGCGAGACCCCGTGTCGCAAAATGGCTGTGTCTCTAGGAGCCATGCATGCAGGTTCAGTAAACATAAGTCCGGATGGACCAGTGAACCTTTCTCCTGAGACAAGAGATTGGAGCTGAAAGGCAACGGGAGCGGAGGTTCCCAGGACAGCTGCGTTAGCAAGGGGAACCATATCTGCCTGGGCCAGAAAGGGGCTACCAGGATCATTGTTGCATGCTCCCTGCGCAGTTTGAGAAGAACTCTCTGGATCAACGGGAAGGGAGGGAAGGCGTAAGAGGAATCTGTTCACCCAGGAGAGGGACAACGCGTCTCGCCAGAAAACACCAGGCCCTGGATCTAGCAAGCAAAAATTGGGCAGTTTTGCATTGGATGGGGAAGCAAACAAGTCCAACTCTGGAGTTCCCCATCGTACAAACAGATCCTCCGCTACCTCTTGAAGGAGTTCCCATTCATGGACCCTGGCCTGGGAACGACTCAGGCCGTCCGCGATTGTGTTGTCTACACCGGGAACGTGAACTGCAATCAGGCTCGCGCTGTGTCGGATTACCCAATCCCACACTCTCATCGCCTCCCTGCAAAGGGGGTAAGAGTGTGCGCCTCCTTGTTTGTGGAGGTAATACATCACCGCCATGTTGTCTGTCTGAAGCAGAAGAGTACTCGACGGGATCTCTGACTGAAAAGCCAGCAGGGCATATAGGACCGCCCTCATCTCCAGGACACTGATGTGGAGGTGGGCCTCCTGAGAGGTCCAAGATCCCTGGGACTTCACCCCGTTCAAGTATGCACCCCACCCCTGAGGCGTCTGTGGTGAGGATTACCTCCGGGGACGGCGCTATAAACGGCACACCCGCAGAGTGTACCTGGGTCTAGCCACCACTGCCAGTCTCGAATCACGGCATTCGTGATTCTGACCGGATGCTGCATGTGGTCTTGCCTTTGGTCCCACTGCACCTTGAGCATCCACTGGGTCACCCGCATGTGGAGCCTTGCAAAAGGGATGGTTGGAATGGCCGCCGCCATGTGTCCGAGCAAGCGAAGGACTGACCTGGAGGGGACGGGCTTCTTCTTCGAAAGATCCTTGATGAGGGATCTGATGCGTTCCGCTCTGTCGTCGGGGAGAAAGGCTTTCCCCCAGACGGTGTCCAGAACTGCTCCTATGAACTGCAATTTCTGGGACGGTACGAGGAGTGACTTCTCGTAGTTGATGAGGATGCCCAAGGACTGAAACAGTTCCTGAGTGCTTTGAATAGCCATCAACAGTGCCTCTTTGGAGGCGGCCATGAGAAGCCAATCGTCCAGGTACGGGAACACGTAGTGGCCCTGTCTCCTTAGAAACACTGCCACGACTGCCATGCATTTGGTAAAAACCCTGGGGGCCGATGACAGTCCGAACGGAAGAGCTCGGAACTGGAAATGGTGGCCGAGAAACTCGAAGCGCAGGAACCTCCTGTGCGATGGAGCTACAGAGATATGAAGGTATGCGTCCTGCATGTCTAGAGACGCTAAGAAGGTGTCGTCCTTTAGCATGGGAATCAGACCTTGAAGGGTCACCATGTGAAATCGCTTGTAGGCGACAGACAGATTGAGGTCGCTGAGGTCCAGGATTGGATGGAGGTCCCCTGTTTTCTTCGGAACCAGAAAGAAGTGAGAATAGTATCCGAACCCTCTCTGGTTCTCTGGAACGTACTCTACCGCTCCCTTTTGCAGGAGCGGAAGTATCTCTTGCTTGATAAGCAGTTTGTGCTGACCCGAGTAACCGGAGAGCAGAGGAGGCCTCGAGGGTGGCTTGTCTGCGAATTCTATAAAGTGGCCCCTTTCGACCAACTGAAGAACCCACCTCTCGGTAGTTACAGACTGCCATCCTGGCAGGTAATTCGCAATATGACCCCCGACCTTGATGTCCCGTTGATCCTGAGGGGTGGGGCCCGGGAAGGAGTCAGGCTGTGGCGGCTGAGGGACCCGCGGACTGGGCGCTGGCTTTGGCCCGCGGACTGTCTACCCTGGGCTCTGCGAGAACCGGAGCCCCTCTGCTGTGGACCAGTGCGGGACTGTTGTCTCTGCGTCCGTCCACGGAAACGGCTTTGGTTCCTACGAAAGGAACTAAGCCTCGGTCGGTACATTGCCTGGACCGACCTCACCGCCTTCCCGGCCTCTTGGAGCTTGGTGAGGACCTTCTCAGAGGGCTCACCAAAGAGAACTTCTCCCTCGAAAGAGGCGTCCATGATATTCTTCTGGACGTCTGGGGTAAACCCGGAGACACGGAGCCATGAGTGTCTCCGGAGGCATACGCCTGAAGCTGCCGCTCTGGCCGAGGAGTCTGCGGAATCATACGCGGCTCGCAGCACCTGGGTTCCCACGTCCGAACCCGTGTGGAGGAGCTGCAATTTCTCCTCCTTCTGCTCACCTTCTGGCATTTTTTCTGCCAGATCCAGTCCCTGTTCCCACAAGGCATTTTGGAACTGCACCATGTGGGTCAAGTAGTTCAGGGATCTGATGGGGCATGTAGCAGAAGCATACGTGCACCTGCCCATAGCGTCCAGCTGTTTGGACTCCGGGTCCGGTGGCAGGGTGCTCAAATGTTGTGGTCTCTGGGACCGGTCATGAGAGGCTGTTATGACCAGCGAGTTGGCCAGAGGATGTTGAGCCAAGTACTGATCCTCCTTAGGAGCCTTGCACAGGCGGTCAGCCTTCTTCGGCATCGCCGTGAGCGAGTGTGGACGCTTCCATGCTGCCTTGGTGACGTCCACAAAAGTGTCCACCAAGGGTGGTACCACCACAGGCTTAGGATCTTTCTGCCGAAGATACCTGGCAAGGCGTAGTCTCTCGGGATCCAATTCTTCCGCATCCCAGCCCATGTTCTCTTGGATATGTCGCATGATCTCAGAGAACGATGGGTCATCCGGAGGAGATCTAGGAAGCTCACGTGGGTCCGGAGAGGGGATGTGGATCGGAGAGGGGGATCTGGATCCTGAGAATTCAGATACCGTGTCCTCTGTCGAAGGCGAAAGGCTGCGTCTTCTGGGTCTCTTGGGGCTGGGTGACCCTGAAGAAGATCTAGACGGAGGTCTCCTTTTGTCTGGTCTCCCCCTAGGAGGATCCGTAGGCTCCTGTGGGTACTCGGCCTGCGGCCCCAGATGGTGTGGTGGGGCGCAGGAGCCGGAGGAGTCGCAGGAGGAGGAAGAGGAGGAGGTGCGGGAACCATATCCTTTTTAATGGTATCCCACCAGTAAGTGAAGAGCTCCTTGACCTCAGAAATGCAAAGACCCGACGACGGACCGGGCACCGGTGGTCGGTCTGGTTCCGGCGTCTGCTCCTCAGGGGCCTCAGGCTGAGGAGAGGGTCCCCTGGGAGGTGTGACGGGAACGGGTTCGCCCGTCTGGTCCTCGGGCTGCGTCAACTCCTCCTCCGTGATAGTCTCCTGACCGACATCGGCAGGAGGCGTCGTAGTCCTTTCCTAGACATGTACTGGTGTGGACGTCAGCCCCCCTGCCGATGACCGAGGGAGCGTAGGCCTGACCGGCGACAGACGTCTGGCGGTCGACGGCTCCTGGGACCTGTGGTGAGAGGCCGACGTCGGACGAGCCGACGTCGGATCCAACGGTCTCTTGAGAGAGGTAAGCTCCTTGGTCTTCCGTTGGGGAGGAGGAGGCAGACCTGATGTCGGGCTCAGAATGGCGGGAACCAGACTTGTGGCGATGATGATGGTCCCCAGACCTAACAAGGGCTTTGGAGGACGAAGATGGGGACCTGGAGGTCTTGGCCTGTGAAGAGGAAGAGGATCGAAGGTTTCTTCACCGCAGCGGGGGGAGGCTGAGAGCGGGCCCGGGAGGGCGAACAGTCGGACCAGCAGCCGGAGCTACGAGAGTCGGAGGCCCTGGACGGGGACTTGGAGGAAACCTTCTCCCTGTGCTTTCCTGAGTGTTTGCGGGTCTTCTCTGCAGATTCTCCCCTGGAGGAGTCCATGGCCTTGATCCTCTCTTCAAGCAAAAACGCCTGTAGAGCCTTCTGGTGACAGATCCGGGTCCAGCTGTTGAATCCCTGGCAGAACATGCAGGACCGGGTGTCGTGGTCTGGGCCTAGGCACCGGACGCAGGCCAAATGCGGATCCTTAAACGGGATTTGCTTCCCACAGGCGCACTTCAAGGGATGGCCTTCAACGGAGGTTGGAGAGGACATCAGACAGCAATCGGGCTGGAAAAACGAACTTTTCCTGAAGGAAGAACTTAACCATGCATCGCGCGCTAAGAAACTAGCCGAAGGGTTGAGACATGCAAGTCGACGGCGGGAAAGAACTGGGTAATCTGGCGGGACCACCCCCTTTTGTACTACGCCTGACGTCGGAGGCGGGACCAACATCGGGGACGGTCCCCGCTGAAGATAGCTAGCTAGAAGAATTCCGTGGGGTCCTGACGCCTGCCGGCTTCAGTCCTAATAGTGTTACCTGTTGCAAGAGCTGTATCTCTAAGTAAGATCAGGCAGCCAGTGTAATCCACCTGGTACTGTCAGAGACAGGAGTAGGTACTCCAGAAGATGCACGACCAGAAAGCTCCCCAGGCCTCATGGGTGCATACTGGAATATTGTAAATCCCATCAAGGGTTACTGCTGTCGGTTAATTAAGGTCTGCAACAAAGTGCTAGAGGGGGGTGGACATTACATGAATATGGCAATGTGTCATAATTTGAGTTATCCCTAAATTGGGGAAGAACTCCATAGAATGTCCATCGTACAGACTGATTAGTCCTCAATGCGGACTACAAGAACTTTAGTGCTGGTAGAAGGTGACCTTGCAATCCGTCTAGTCTGCCCGTGAAAGCTATCCCCCCCTCCCAGTTTCTTTACTGTCTTAGGTTTCCACAGTGCCTATCCCATGCTAGCTTGAACTCCCCCACTGTCTTCGCTGCCACAACCTCTGGGGGCAGACTATTCCAGGGCTCCACCACGCTTTCCATGAAGAAAAACTTCCTGCTGTTTGTTTTGAAACTACCTCCCTTCAGGCACATGTTGTGCCCCCTTGTCCGTGTATTTGTGTTTTCCCTGAAGAGCTCTTGTGTTTGTACTAAGCTGATACCTTTGAGGTATTTAAACATCTCTATCATATCTCCCTTGTCCCTTCTCCTCTCCAGTGAGTACATCCTAAGATGGTTTAATCTCTTATTCATACGGTTCTTCGTGTAATCAGTGTATCATCTTCGTAGCTCTCCTCTGCATGGTTTCCAGGCGATCCTTGTCCTTCTTGAGGTGCAGTCTCCAGAACTGGATGCAGTACTGCAGCAGGTGAGGCCTCACCAAGGACCTGTACAGCAAGCCTATCACTTCTCTTTTCCTACTTGTGATACCCCTTCCTATGCATCTGAGAATGCTGCTAGCTTTTTGCGGCGCCTTTTCACACTGTCTGGTTGTCCTTAAATCGACAGATACACATACCACAGATCCCTTCTCTACCTTAGTTTCAAGTCAGCGCCCCCCTCCAGGGTATATTTCTAGCCAAGGTTCCTCCTCCCCAGGTGCATAACTTTGCACTTCTTGGCGTTGAATTTCAACTGCCACTGTTTTGACCATTCTTTCAGTTTGTTTTTTGTATTTTATGTTTATTAATTTTCTGTACAAGCAATTAACATCCACATAATCTCATACAGGGTACAGGAAACAGATTTTCACATCCACAAATGGTTGATATACACAGTACTTTACCCATGTATGGGGGTAATCCTGGACAGAAGTCCTGTAATATCAAGTCCCAAAAAGTTCTCAGAAATTGCCAGCCTCTTCAGCGGTACAAGATGTGTCCATTAGGGAAATTTCAATAGATAACACAATCCGCAGATTGCTATTGAAACCTGTTGCATGACTAGGGAGTAAACATAAACCTGTACTGAACCCTAATGCAGTCATCTCCCCTCAAGTATAGCAAACATTCTTACAATATATGGAAACTTTACAACAATACTACTGAGTTAAAACTGCGGTTGTAATTATAGCTTATGCTTATAATCCAGAACTGCATAAGCTATAATTACAACTGCAGTTTAACTCAGTAGTATTGTAATCAAAAATTTCCATATAATATAATATCATTCACTCACCTACATCGTAAAAAAAAAAAAAAAAATTTAAAAACACATTTTAATTTTTCTGTAAGTACACAAAGACACCCTTGCATAAAAGTAATAGTACACTTCGGAGTGTGGTATTACAAAGGTATTATACAATGGCAACAAAGAATCCTGGCTTCTGACTGGTCAGTTGGCCACCATAGCAGGGATGTTATCCTGGCACAGCATCCCTGCTGACTGTTCGCATTTGTAATGTTTGCATCTACTCTTAACAAAAGTATTTTTACACTCTAACAAAAACATTTTTATGTTATTTATTTAAAAGAAATAATTCTTCTCTTAAGAAACAAATATTTTTACACACTAACAAAAACATTCTTTAAAATATATTTTTTTTTAATTCTGTATATAACAAGCCATTGTATAATAGGAATAAGTCCCATCCAGGGCGGTTGTTATGCTGGGATAACATCCCTTCTCGGGCATTGGACACCCTCGGCCTGCGGCCTCAGGCCCAACCACCTGAAGTGGGATGTTATCCAAGCATAACACCCACCCTTGTCAGGCATTATTCCTTTATTACACTGCCCCTTCTCTGGTGCACAAGTCTTTCAAACTGCAGCCTCATAACTCACAATACACCTGAGGCGCAGCAATATCCCATGATATACCCCATTCTGTTGCCTATTTTTCCTGAATTATACAATAGCAAAAAGAAATCCAGCAACCTGACTGGTTGTGAGCCGTGGGGATATTTCAGTAGATACCAACAGAGAAGAAGAAAAATGTCCTGCCAAGTAATTTTGCGCAGGCACAAGATCAGTCCACTAGTCTGCCCGTACTTTGCCCACAAATAATGTAGCTGCCATAAGCTCAATTTATTGCTCTCTGCACTGCCAGATATGACAGCATCATGAGTCTATCGCTTGCTGGTTCAAACCTTCCTTACCCACCTACTCTCTGCGCTCGCTGGACAACTCTCTACTGGATAGCCCCAAATGCAACACTAGGATGGGCAAGTATGCATTTGCAGTGTCTAGACCAAAACTCTGCGACTCTCTTCCTAAGGAACTGAAACACATGCAGTCCCACCAAATCTTTAAAAATGGCCTCAAACGCCATCTACAAATTAAGGACAAATGCTCTTGCCCCTAAACTATATGGAGTACTGACCTGGTTCTTCCATCTCCCCAGGGCCCCACTAGCACTTCTGGGACTCCCCTATCCCAGCTCACTGCTCTTAGAAGCAAGCTGCTGGTGACTTACTCTTGACTCCCCATTAATCCTCTGGGTAATTCTTCCTACTCCGTTTCATGGTGCCCTCTGTACTTACATGTGTTTTTTTTTTTCCTTACAGTGATGGTTCCTGCTGAATTCCTTGTACTCTCCATGTAAATTCATTGTACACCATGTGTTTATCGTGTACCCCACTGTTTTCTGTGCTGTAGGCTGTCTGGAACTCCCCTGTTACAATATGCTGGTTTTGTCTGTAACTCTCCTGGGTCGTGCCTGAAAACAGACAATGTTGTTTAGTGCACTCACCCAGTCAACAAAAACTAAACAAATAATCTCATTCACTGAAGCTTCATTAAACAGCTGCACCAGTGAAATTATGTAGCCCTCTCACATGCACCGGTACTTGCACTATCACACTACTGCAGCCTGCCAGACTACTGTCACTCACTGCATCATTCCTCACTTGCACAGATCACAACTGCTACTGTAAAATCCTGAAGTACAACCTATGGATGTATCTCCTTAAGCCACACCTCTTCAAAGCTCTACACAACCACCTACTGGCAATTAAAAAATGTATGTGAAAGGAAATGTCTTCCTTTAAAAATGTCACAAATAAAATCTGTAACAAGAAGGAAATCTTAACTTTTTATTGTATAAAATCAATAATGCACTCCAGGATGTGGTATATAGTGGGATATAACCACTCATGAGGCATTAGACCCTCACAACGTACCCGAGGTGTGGAGATATCCCGTGATATACCACACCCTGTTGTGTATTATTCCTTAAAGGGAAGCATCCATCATTAACTGCCCCACATTTTAGTGTGGAGCGGTCCCCATTCAGGCAGTCTATACTTAAACAGCAACTCTGCACTTCAGCATGTGCATTCAAGAATGAGAGGTTTTAACTGTTACAATTCACTAGAGATTACATTTTTCATTTTCAATGTTCCTTTCCATGATTTACAGCACAGTCTAAAAAATCAGTATAGAAAACATTTCAAAACCTTTGCCTCTCTCCTGTTAACCTCACAGTGCCTTTGTTTATGACATCATAGCGCTCACCATGACAACAGACTGATGTCAAAACAGCAACTGTGTGGTTAGCAGGGGGAGTTGGATATATTTCGAAAGACTCAGTGAAATGATTGCTGCATTATCTGCAATATTTAGTATATGAACAGCAGCGGAAAGTAAAAAATGAACTAGAAAACAGAAAAATTAAAACATAATTGGTATAAATCTAGTGTCTGTATGCTTTTCATTATAATAGAGAGTTGCCCTTTAAGTCTTTATATGGCACTGAGATGGGAAAAGAACAAAACGGAGCCAGTAACAGCTCCTTCTATTAATAACTACAATACACTCGCCTGATCTCTGCTCTGATGTCAGCCCGCGGGAGGTTCTGGGACAAACCCAGGCGCAGTCGTGGCTCCAGGAACCAGTCGCTCTGCTGCTTCTCCATCTGCCCGCCCAGGGAACCTCAGAGCTGGACTCGATGTCCCTGACCGTGCACCAAGCAGCCCTCTGCCAGGCGCGGCCACGGCTCCAGGACCCAGCCGCTCTGCCGCTTCTCCATCTGCCCGCCCAGGGAACCTTAGAGCCAGGTAAGCAGTGAGTTGCTGCTATTGGTACAACGTTCCCCGTGGTTAATTCCGACTGGACCGCTGCTCCCCTCACTGCTACCTGATTGGCTGCTCCGCTTTCACCAATTTTCTTCACTGCTGGGCAATAGTCCGCCAGACTTTTGCTGGCGGCATAATTTTGGCCCGCTTACCGAACTGTCCCTGCTGCTAGCACCTGTCTGGCCTACATCTGTATCTGTGGTGGTAAATTTGATAAGCTGATTCCGACTGCTGCTGAACTGTTATATACGTGCTCAGCTCTGCTTCAACAGCGCTGCCTCTCTATCCCTACTAGTCGCTTCCGATTTTTTACTGCACTGTATTCATTTTTGCTAAGCCAAATCCGAATCTAATTGTAACTGTGCTTGTTTCTGCCCAGTCTTTGCCACACAGGTGCTTTCTCCTAACCCTGACTTCTCTCCTTTGGGCCTGAACCACCCCCCCTCCTCGCCATATTTCCCTGCTTCCCTTCAATTCTCCCGTCTCTCCTGCATACTCCCTTTCTCTGCCTTGCTAAAATTTCCTGTTTCTCCCCCCCCCCGTGGCGCCAGGCATAGCTCCTACTATACGCTTGTGTCTGGCTGCCGAACACCCCCGCTGCCTGCATTCTCTCCCTGTCTAATCTAGGCCCCCTGATTTAGCCCCTGCGTCACCACCTATTGTCTCTCTCTAACTACCCCTCTCTCCTCTCCTTCCTGCCTCCAGACTCGCAGCCCCGACTGGGTGCCAAGCAGCCCTCTGCCAGGCGTAGCCGAGGCTCCAAGAACCAGCCGCTCTGCCGCTTCTCCATCTGCCTGCCCAGGGAACCTCAGAGCCGGGCCAGGACTCCTGACTGACCGGGGAAGCAGTGAGTTGCCGCTATTGGTCCAACGCTCCCCGTGGTCAATTCCGATAGGACCGCTACTCCCCTCACTGCTACCTGATTGGCTGCTCCTCTTTCTACCAATGTTCTTCACTGCTGGGCTGTGCGCCCATAGACTTTTGCTGAAAAGCGGCCAAAATTTTACGCCTCCCCCCCCCTCGACCTTAATTAAATAAGACCCTCACCACGCCCACCTCCACAGGGACTCTCCCACACTAACTCCCACTGGTCCAACGCCTAGTTCCCACCTCTCTCTCTCCCCTCCCCCTCTATTTTTTATTTTTTCCCCTGCCTGCTCTAATCTTTGACCGTTAGCTACCTGGGCCCTGCACTTGCAACCGTTCTCTCAGTTTCACTACGCTCTTCCTCCCCCCAACTCCCACCTTTCTCCTTCTCCTCCCCACCTTTTTCTCCCTCTCCTCATCCCCCCAGAGCCTCCTCCCCCGCCCCTCCCCCTACCTTTGAAATGTTTAGAGCATATCATATCATAACCCTGGCACCTCTCCAGAACTCTCTACCTTGCCCACTGGGGACAACCTCCCACAAAAAAGGTAACCCTTGCTGACCTCAAACACTGCATTCTCACATCTGTCTACCCTGTAACTCCCATGCTGAACTTTCGCATCCACATTATGGCACGTGCCTGCCAACATAAGAAACGTAAGCTCACCCTCAGGGAACTGCACCTATGCACCCTAAAGCTCCTGCTACTTCTCCTACTGTTGTCAGGTAATGTTCACCCAAACCCTGGCCCACTATCCTGCAAAGTCTCCTCCCAGAACAAACCTTCTGGCACTCTCAATCATGTGCCCGAATATCTACAGTCTACTTCCTAAGCTTGATTCTCTGCAAGCCTTCGCAACCCAACATACTCCTGATGTCCTGGCAGTTGTTGAAACCTGACTCACCCCCCAGGTCCCAGACCAGGCAATCACTATCCCAGTTTACAACGTCTTTAGGCACGATCGAAAAGCAAAGAGAGGTGGAGGCTGTGCATTGTACCTGAAAGACTCATTCCTGGGCCATCAATTAGAACCTGCCCCCGTGACCTCCCCAGCGCAGATTCTCCCCATCAAAATCCTACTAGGTGCTCATGATTAAGGTGCTTACAGCTGTTACTGTATACATTCCTCCCAAGGAACAAGGACCAGGTCTCACCGCTGTCCTGGACCTGGTCAGGTCGCAACCACCTGACTCCAAAACCATCCTGCTTGGGGACTTCAATATAAGTTGGCTCTCGACTGAGGCGGGTGTTCTTAAGGACTCCGTCCTATCTGCCAACCTAACCCAGATGCTGGACTCCCCAACTAGAAAAAACTATTAAACAGGGACCAGCACCCTACTGGATTGGATTCTGACCAGGCACCCTTCTTGGATCTCAAACTCCTCTGTCCTTCCTGACTCACTCAGTGACCATTCCCCCATCAGCTGTACCCGGTCCAATAAATTCCACAAACCACCCCCAAAAATAATCCACAGCAGAATTCTCCAGCATGGTCAGCTAACCCACCTCAAATCCCACCTCCTCCAACAATCTTCCTGGCGACTGACACAAACTTTGCACTCGATCAATTCATCCACATCTTTAACAAAGCCTGTAACCTATTCGCGCCCATCAAGAAGCGCAAAGTTAAATCTCTATGTAACCCTTGGCTAACAGGTGATGCCTAAAAAAACTAAAATCCAGAGACCAGTTATGGGCTTTGGCTAGATCCACCGGGAAATCAGTCGACTTCCAAAAGTATAAGCAAGCATGTAATAATTGCACTAAAGCCATTCGGAAACAGAAATCTGACTACTTCAGGAAGTTCTCACGGACACCTGGGAAAACGGGAGAGATTTCTGGTACAATCTAAAAGAAATCACTGGGAAACAACCCAAATCTACCCCGGCTATGCTCAAGATTAATGGGAACACCACGCTTGACCCAAAAATCACTGCTGATACTTTCAACACCACTTTCACGGATCTCAGTAGTGTTCTTCCCCCTAATTTCTTCAATGGTGCCAAGGCCTCCGAAACCCTCAACTCCCTATCTCCCAACAATCACCCTCCTTTCCAATTTAAAATAGTAAACAGAAAATGATGTCCGAAAGTACGTCACTAATGCCTTAAGCAAATCAAGATCTAGCAATAACACACTTGACCTCAAGCTTCTGTCCCTCACCTTAGAAAAGGTGCTGGGGCCTCTTACCAGAATTTTTAATCTCTCCCTTACACTGTGCCAGTTCCCAGAAAAATGGAAGTTAGCCACTGTTACCCCATCCACAAAAGTGGTAATAAGACTGCCCCATAGGAACTACCGCCCAATCTCAGTCCTGCCTCCCCTCTCAAAGGCCCTGGAATGCACAGTATCAGACCAGCTCGCCGAATATCTAGATAAACATAATATCCTTTGCAAGCAACAACATGGCTTCAGGAAAGACTGCGACACAGTTTCTGCACTACTTAAAGTCACTGGAGCAATCCACAGCTCTCTGGATAAAGGGCAACTCACTGGTGCTATTTACATCGACTTAACCAAAGCCTTCGATACTGCCCATCACCGCCTTCTACTTGTCCAGCTACATAAAGCTGAGCTCTCCCCAGATACTACTGCATGGTTTAAAAGCTACCTTGAGAACAGGTCACAATGTGTAAAATCGCTGAAGTGCTCTCTGATGCCAAACCTGTTCGCTCTGGTGTTCCACAGGGATCCATTCTGGGGCCACTCCTTTTCAGCCTGTTTCTCAACACTTTATCGGATGCCTGCCCTGAACAAATTATACCCTACGCCAATGATGTGGTAATCCTAGCCGCACACCAGGACCCATACCAGCTGCAAGGAAACCTTCAGCGTTGTTTCTCCACTGTTGAGTACTGATTCGCTCAGCATAAACTGGTCCTTAACCAGAAAAAACACAAGACTATGATCTTCAGTAGTTCCCACAATAAACATAAGCACCACCACCTTTCCATTAACACCAGTCATGATGGCCCTCTGGAGCAGGTCCAAACTTTTAAATACCTTGGGATCACACTCTACTCTCACCTCTCATACATGACCACGTTAATAACGTCACCAAACCTGCCAACTCCAGACTTGGTCTACTGTTCTGCCACAGGCAACATCTTACCCCTGAAGCTCTGGCAGTTGCTGTCCAGTGTTCCATCGTTGCCACCATCGACTATGGCCTCATCATATACGGCTCAGCTACTGCTACTGCGCTCAAACGAGTAACCATCTCCCTCAAGGCTTGTCGGCTCATGACGGGCATCCAACGCCTTACACACACCTGTGACCTCTACTCCCAAACCAACTGGCTGCAACTCGACAAACGTATAAAATACCAAACCTGCATATTCGCAAAGAAAATTCTGATGGGTCTTGCCCCTCCTGGAGTGTCTACTTTCCTACAACAAAATAAATGCAGCAGAACCACTAGTGTCTCCAAACCCTTGAAGCTCCAAATCCCCCGTTGTCGCACGTCCCAAGGTCAAAGAGCTTTTTCATACCGGGCCACCAGCTGGCTAAATGGTCTCCCCAGTGACATCACAACCATCCAAATGCTAGGCGCCTTTAAAACCAGGCTCCGCCACTCACTGACTGCAATCTCTAACTGTACCACCCTTCTCCTGGACTCCCACGATGATAAATGTATCCTTTGCTCCCTGCTCCATTGGCAGTAGGCTCATTGAGGGCCACAGCCTCCTAGTACTTACCCCCACTGCCCTGCCCAACCCTGGCACTTCCTGTTCTCT
This sequence comes from Neoceratodus forsteri, assembly GCA_016271365.2. Lineage (NCBI taxonomy): Eukaryota > Metazoa > Chordata > Ceratodontiformes > Ceratodontidae > Neoceratodus > Neoceratodus forsteri. The sequence continues at coordinate 237,716,698 of CM057451.1, forward strand.
GACAATGCCTCTTGGTTACTGCCCCTCCCTTCCTCCACATCCCACTCCTTCCCCTTGTCCCACCCCTTCTGCCATCCTTTCCACCTGTCCTCCTCCACCTACCTCCCTTTCCACTCTCCCTCTACTGCTCCCATACCCTTCTGCTGCCTACTTTCCTCTTCGTTCCCTTCTAGTTCCTCTTTATACCCACCCACCTTATAATGCCCCTGTCAGCAATATTTACTGTATAGCTCTCTGTATGTACCTCCTAATATGTTTCAAACTGTGTTTATGTACTGTCTTGTTGTAATTCATGACGTGGAACCTTTGTAAAAGAGCCCTCGCTCAAAGGTATTTGTAATCCTAGACCTCAATAAAATAAAAAATAAAATGAAAACCTCTAGATACATGGATTACAAAAATCCCACCAAAAGTAAAATTTTACTAGTTTTGCAAAACAACTAATCAGGGACTCCCTGTCCCACACCAAGGTGTAGACCAATTAATGATAGATGCTACCCTCTTTGAAATACAAATTGGGTTATGAAAATCCTGCTGTCCGACGGAGACGGATTAGTACCCATACTGTTCTCTCAACATAATCAATGGGGGTGGGAGTACTGGTGCCAGCCTGCCCCATTCCCAAAGGAGTCACTGGGCCAATCATGGAACTTTCATTTCAAAAGTGGCAATTTCATTTTCACAACCTATGCAAAAACAACTGTCATACCATACATTCAACACACCTGAAGTACTGTTTTAACTACTGGGCCACTTTGATGTTTATGTCCAGCCCTTTTTTTTTCTTCTTTAGAAACATTTGTGCTTGTTGCTTCCCCTACCTGCTCTCTACCCCCGATCCACTCCTCCCACCCGAGGAGAGGCAAACAAAATTGTAACCAAACATGTCGATTTTGGGGGCAGGCAAGGAAAGGCAAGAAGATAAACAAAAATGGCAAACTAATCTGGTTGGTGGCTTTGGTGGTGGGGGGGGAATGATAAGACGACAGCTGAGCAAAAATGCCACACTTAACCACTCAGACCCCACCAGAGGCCCCCTTAGGCAGAGGAACTATTTTACATTTTCAATTTATTTCATTGTTTTAAAATTGTGTAGTTTTTTTAAATATGGTTAGACATGCATGTTCTAGTTTGTTATGCCTCTCACCAAGCCACACATATACATACTCTAAATCAATCCCAGTGCAATCAACAAACATCAGAATAAATACTGACTTTTAAACAGACTGGTGCATCTGATCCAGTGTAGACGGAGAATGACAAAGTACAGACACCTGCTTCATCCTGTTGGGATGCCTCAGTGTACTGCAATCAGTGTCTCAGCCAAGTACCAAGTCAGAACCTCAACACAATGAGACATGCCAAGGTAGTGGCTGCGCTGGGATAAATGCACCTCCAGGGGCAGAAGGCACTCTGCCTGCTGCCTCATTCCTTATTATGCCCCTGTGTGTGCGTTAAGCCCAGTACAACCACCACCCCGTTTCGTCTTATTGTTTACAAGTAATATCACCCACTATTTTTATTCTTACTCTTTAAATGAACAATGTACTACACATTTTGGCCATTTGTTCTACATTTCTTAAGACCAGTGCTACACATTTTAATACTGAGAAAAATATTCCCAAGTAACAGTGCAACACGTTAACGCCTAATGGAGTTTGTCTGTGGCTGCCATGTTTGTCTGCACAGAGTCCCTGCCCTATGTAAACAATAACACACAACATGGTGTGCATCATGACTGCTACATGACCTGGGTGCAGAGGTACTACTAGGTACGATGTGTGTACTGCATACGGGTGTTGTGTCTTACTGACAGAGCACTGAACAGTGAAACCAGAGAGATTGGAGGTTTGAATCCCTCAGGCAGTGGCTCACAGTGTGACCTAGATATCCAAGCTTGGCCTCCATGTCTCTTCCCCAACTTCTCCCAGCTTTAGAGTGGAGCAGGACCTCTCTGAAAACAAGACGTTTAAGTTCTGGGTCATAATTACAAGGACATTTTGAACAGCCTTTTCTCGTCTTTTTTTTTCAGCTTTTTTGTACCTTCTTTCTGTTCACTTTTCTTCTCTCTTTTCCAATCTGATCTGTCATAAAGGAAAAACAGTTTATGGGAGGGACGGGGAGTTACCGGGTAAAGATACTTATGTTTTAGACAACTGAATGCTCTATAGCTGGGTACTTAAACCAAAAACCTGACAAATAAAATTGTCTTTTTTTTTTAATGTATTTAACATTTTTTCTTTAGAATACAAATGTTTAAGTAAGCATTGAGTATTCCTACACATTTTCAATGTATGTATTTAACTGTTTAAATTACTGATGTTACAGTTAAATTCAATAAAGTCTAGGTGAAAAGTACAAACATATATATTTTCTGCAATGCTACTTCTAGTAACATCCTAGTAGCATATTCCACCTAAGACTTTTACATAAGGACAAGACATTCACTGCTCTGCTCGACCGTGTGACTGTAGAATTCTGCACCGCTACGTGTGAGAGTTGGGTTGAGTAGTTATACTACAGATTCCACACAGCTAGAGAACTGCCCAGTGCAATCAGCAGCAGGATACACATCATCAAGCTCAGCATGACTAACAAAACAAAAACGGGAACGGATAACCAGAATCGAGGGCACATCTCAAAGGACTGTAATAGCAGCTAAGGAAGCCTGCTATACTGCATGGCTTATTGTGAAGAAAAAAACATTTTCTGAAGGAGAGCTATACCAAATCTAATGTCTAGCATTATTTTATGCTTCATGGGCCCCATACTGAGTGTTTGTGCCATACACCCATTAGCGGTGTGGATGAGATGCCGCATGACCAACGCAGGGACAACATTCAGATGGTGCACTCAGGTCGCAGCACGCTGCCTGTCTGAATATGGGGCTGTGTCAGCACAGCACACAGTGACTATGCACAGCATTCATACAGCCCCCTACAGAAATATGGACCACAGAAGGGAATGGAGACAGCCCATCCCAAAAGGGATAGTGCCACTGCTCCCTCAATCGCCGTACCATGCCCATCAAATACATAATGTAACATATCACTGGGGTCTAGTGGCGCCCCGCCCCCATTGTTGATACAATGCTGCATAATATTTCTTTGACCATATCCCTGCTAGCTAGTGGTCCCATCTCCGATCGCCAACCTGATGCCTCATAATAAAGATGTTAACATATCCCTGGCTCCAGGGGTGTAGCCAGGAATTTTAAACTTGTACTCAAGAGTTGATGGAATTGTTGCCCCGGTAAACACAAACCAAAAGATGTGCTGCCCCACCACACAAACATTGCCTCACCCACATTTCAGTCAGCAATCTGTAGTAAGCCATTCTGTTTCATCTAACACACACTACCTGCAGGGTGGGTGGGTGTCCACTAGACACCAGGGAAAGATCTATATTGTACTTTACAGGCAGATTGGGGATGGGGGGGGGGCTGCCACACCACCATGGAAGCATACATTTTAATGCAAGGAGGGATTGGACAGTGTACAGTGCATCACCGCACCCATCTCAATCCCCTGTATATTAGGTAAACCATTCCCTGTGGTCTAGTGGTCCCCCCTCCCTATCCCCGATCCATCCTTGCACTGAAATGTATGCTTCCCTGGTAGTCTAGTGGCCCCCCCCCCATCTGCCCGTAAAATACAATACCTATCTTTCCCTGGTATGTAGTGGACACCCCTCCTCCCCGGCAGGTAGTGCCCGACCATCCCCGCCATCCCTGAGCCTGCGACCTGCACAGCCCTCTGCTCTTCACCATGACTGGCCACCGACTGCACTATCAAGGAGCATGTGCTTGAATAAGTACATGCTAGACAGCTCAGTGAGCCACCATTAGTGGAGCAGAATAGAGGGCTGTGTCGGTCGCCGACTCGGGGATGGGATTGTTTTTTGGGGGGTACACTAGACACAAGGGAAAACTATATATTGCATTTTACAGGCAGATCAGGGACGGGGGGAGCCACTAGACCACCAGGGAAGCATACATTTTAATGCAAGGAAGACTCTGGGATTTGGGGGGACTGCTAGATCACCAGAGAAGCATACATTTTAATGTAAGGAGGTATCAGGGATGGGAGGGGAGACCACCAGGGAACGGTTTATCTAATATACAGGGGATAGGGATGGGGCGGGGATGTACTGTACACCAGGGAAACTGTGTGTGTGTCAGGCAGGTAATCAGGTTGGTGGAGGGACCACTGGACACCAGGGAATAATGTAACACTGGACATGGGTACAGGTGGGGTTGGGGGAGAACCACTAGACACCGGGATAAGACGTTTATTAAACACTGGGCTGGTGACTAGACACCAGGGAATTAACACTGCAAACTTTGTGTCTGTGCCAAACGCCGCTGGCGAAGTTGCCAACTTCACATTTTGCGAAGTTAACAGTGCTCTGCGAATCTGGACTTTGCACTACGGATTAACTTAGCAAAATAAGGTACATTCACGAATTAATCCACGCAGCAAAGTTTCCCAACTTCGCACATCACTAGCTGCCACCAGTCAAATCAAGCTTCATCAAGATGGCTGCTAGGCTGGTCGAGCACTTTTGCCAAAGGAACTACTGTTGATACCGAATACTTTGGGTGTGCTCTCGCAGCACGTGCTGTGGGATCAGAGATAGATGTGGTGGCAGCGCACCACATAAGGTGCATATATGCTCCATTTACACCTTCAAAAATCAGGATATACACACCTTTTGTGTGTGTTCTGCATATCAAATACATGAGGTAAGTGATCTTGGAAATCCAACGGACCAGAGTGTTGTTGCTAGGAAGGCTGTAGGACTCAGTGGAAGCCTAAACTCAGTCAGGAGAAGGAACATGGGCTTGGAGGGTTGCAGTGCAATTCCGGGAGCTGAGGTAATAAGCGGCTAGCCTGAAGGAACAGTGGGCACAGGCTTAGTGCTGCTGCAGACATGCCCACGTCGATCATGTTAGAATGGTGCGAAGGTGGTTAGGAGGAGCTGGCCTTCTGTTTGGGGTGGGTACTCTAGAATAGCCAGCTCTCTCTGCTAAGGCAGTGTGGACGTGCGCATACAGTCAGCATGCAATGTGCTGAAGCAGTGGGGGGAGAGGGGAGCGCACAGAACAGACAGCATGCCTATGTCAGGGGATTGGAGCCAGAGGACTATTGTTCAAGGTAGTGAATGTAACGTAGACAGCCAGTTCTAAAGTGCTGTATAATTTTTTTTTTTTTATATAAAATGCATTAATGACTATCTCTGCTGAAAAATCTAATGCTCTAGGAGTGACCTCAAACCTCCCCAGTTTTCAGCTGACAGATGCAAGCTAAGAGAAATGCTGACAACATGTGTGACAACACACACACTCCATTTTTAGAGACAATGTGTTACATGGAAGACTTTAATCAAGGATTCTGTTTCTCTGAGTTAGAGTTGTTTAAGTTAACTTTGTTAAGAGGGAAATCATAAAAAAGGTTTATGACGCTGAAGAGAAAACACAGGTTATTACACAGAGGTGAGAGGTAGCAAATGCTCAGATGAAGCTTGTGTGAGGAGAATGCAGCATGAATCAAAAGAGGTGTCACTGAAATTGAGTTATGCTAAGGTTGCAGAATTAATACTTTGAAATTATATCCTGTGGTTGTATAGATATATATTTTTTTTTAGATATTTTGACAGGGAGGAGCTAGATGACTTCATGCAACAGAGGTGGGCAAAACCAGCTTTTAAAGACTATTCTGTTTCACTACAGACACACTTTTATCTGACACTGACCAAGAAAACATCTGAGCACTGAAAACAGGTATTTAGAAAGCTAGACAAATCTAAATATTGTTGTAGGAATTGCACTGTTTTGAACCTTGCTTTGTTTAAAGATATGTATGTCTTGTGATATAAGAGTTCCGTATTGTATGTTTGACATATTATATATTTTAGTTAAAACTCTAATTTTAGAGCATACCTGGTCTGTCTTTAAATTGCTTTATTTTGATAAGAAATATTTATGGTTATAGCAGACAGCAGACATAAGCTTGTATGGTGGTACCAAACTGGAAAGAGAAGCGTTTTAAATCTGAGGTCTTTATTAAAGTTTTAAAGGGTTCATTTCTGCACACCTGGTTAGGTGCCTGTAGGCAAAGATATCTGGCCCCCCGAAGACAGATATAGCTGAGCCTGTGCATTGGGTGTGCTAGCAAGAGGTTAACAGTTTGACTCTCTCCAGAACTTGAGACCAAAAGTTGATCCGAACTCACAAAAACAGACAAGAGGGTTACCTTGTCTGTTACACTGTTCACGAGACTGCGCTCCGAGGTTGGCACTTTGGGAGTAGAGGGCCTGACCTGCTGAGTGAATCTGTGACACTGAACAGCACATTTTTGTTGCCCACAATGTAAGAGTCTCTCAGCCAGCACCACTCACACGTTCCTGAAAAAGCTTTGTCCACCCCTCTTCATTTCCTGGCCCCCACGTGCTTTTCCTAAGCATCTGCTCATCACTCCTTCAGTTCAATATCCTCCAATTTACGCCAACCTTCCATGACACAGGGTCAAACACCAAGTCGGAATTCAGTTTCATGGCATTTCTTTAAAAAAAAAAAAAAAAATAGACTTTTGCTTCTGAGCTGCAACACGGCTAAACGTGGCCACTAATACTGATGGCAACTCCAAGGGTAAAATAAAAGCCTCTGTAAGGCTTCTGTATTAGCGGCCATGTTTAGTGGTATTGTACCCCAGAAGCAAAAGTCTGTTGTTCTGAAAGAGCTACCGTTAAAGGTAAAAAAATATATTTCTGACTTGGTGTATGACCCTGTCTCGTGAAAGGGCTGAGTAAACTGGTGAATCTGGAGCTGGAAAAGCGGTGGGCAGTTGCTATGGAAAAACACGTGGGGGCCAAGACATGAAGAGGGATAGACATAGCTTGGTAAGACGCATTCTGTTATCAGTATGCACCCAAATTTCGTTTTACTTACCTTACTTCAAAAATGAGGCGTACAATACTCCCTCTGGAAAATTTTATCTGGAGCACCGCATGGCAGCCTATAACAGGGCTGTTGGGGTGTCCTTTGATCTTGTGGCCCCCATTCGTGTACACCTGTTGATCTCGCAACTTGGCTCACCATGGTTTGATGGTGAGCCAGGGGAGATGAAGGCAAGGGGGCGCAAACTGGAGTGTTGCTGAAGGAGATCCGGGGACCAGGAGGACAAAATGGCTTTAACGGGCGATTATGGTGTGAATCAAAGGGCAATCACTGAAAAGAAGGCAGGTTTTCTGTCCATGGAGATTGCTGCTGGGAGGAACAGAGCAGCTCAGCTCTTTCAGACTGCGGACAGGCTTCTACAGCTGGCTTGTCTGGAGCCTGTCAGCTTTTTCACTCTCAAAATGTGACGAGTTTGTTCAGTTCTTCTCAGGCAGTGTGCGCTCTATTCAGGACAGGATCTCTCCATGTGGGCCATCACAGCCTAGCAGAGTGAAACCTATGTCACGGGTGCACTAAGTAGTCATGGGATGAGTTTAGACCAGTGGCAGTGGATGAGGTCGGTGGGATGATCTCACAGCTGCAGTCAACATGTGAACTATGTAAACTGAGATCTGACATCAGAGATACTGGGCACCTACTTCTACAGGGTAGACTTAGGAAAGTTTTTACAAAGTTGGCAGTCTGTATCGAGGTGATCAAACCCCAGACAATAAACACAGGTGGTGGGGGATCGGCTTTAGCAAAGACCTCCCCACGCTCACTGCAGCGTTGAAACCCAGTGGGCCCGTTTTTTTTCTTGGGTTTCTCAGACATGGCCAACCTAAACAAAAGTACAGTTACGTAAGAACTTACCGTAACAGTAGATCTTCGAGAACAGCTCTTGCAGCAGGTTACACCATTAGGACTGAAGCCGGCAGGCGTCAGGACCCCACGGAAATCTTCTAGCTAGCAGTCTTCAGCGGGGACCGCCTCCGATGTCCGTCCCGCCCCCAACGTCAGGTGTAGTACATAAGGAAGCGGTCCCGCCAGAAACCCCAGTTCTCCCACCACAGACTCCCAGCCGCTGGATGACATCAGAAAGGGAGACCGAGGACCCGCCATCAGATGGCCAAGACTAAAAACGATTTTGCTAAGCGTAGGCTGGAACTTACCTCCTCCAAGGGGGAATGGTGGGCGGAAGGGTACCTGCTGCAAGAGCTGTTCTCGAATATCTACTGTTACGGTAAGTTCTTACGTAACTGCACTATCTTCGAGGTACAGCTCTTGCAGCAGGTTACACCATTAGGACCGATTCCCAAGCAATGGTGCCTTGAAAAGCCATCGGGAGGAGGCAATACTGAGACACCAACATGTCCTGAGCCTAAGACAGGGGAGCCTGCAGGACAGCAAGTCCGAAACCTGCTCTTCGCCGTGAGGCGATATCAAGGCTGTAATGCCTGATAAATGTGTGCACTGAGCTCCAGGTGGCTGCAGCACATATGGCTGATGTGGATACGTTTTTCAGTGCTGCAAAAGAGGTAGTCACTCCCCTTGTCGAATGGCCCTTAACCACCCCTGGTAAGGGTTTCTGTCACTTGTTGTAGCAAGGAAATGCACTGGATGAGCCAGCGAGAAAGGGTCTGTTTCGAGACTGGATCTCCCAACATCCTCTCGGCGAAAGAGACGAACAGCTGCTCCGTTTTGCGGTGCTGTTTAGTCCTGGTCAAGTAGTATCTAAGACACCGGTGAACATCCAGGGTGTGAAGCAGTGCTTCTCCTCGATTAGCATGCTTAGGGAAGTACACTGGTAAATCAATGTCCTGGTTAAGCGTGAGGGCTGAGACCACCTTAGGCAGGAACTAGGGATTCGTCCTCAAGGACACCCTGTCCTGGTGAAAAATTAAATAAGGCTCCTTACACATTAGAGCGTGTAGTTCGGAGATTCTTCTCGCCAAAGTAACAGCAACCAAAAATAGCGTTTTCCACGACAGAAAGCGTAGCTGATAATCTCGCGGCAGGTTCAAAAGGTGGCAGCGTAAGCTGCTCAGGATGAAAAGTAGGTCCCAAGGAGGACAGGATCCCTAATGGGTGGCCTGAGGTGGAGTACCCCTCTTAAGAAGGCCGGGGCGTATCCAAATGTGCTACCGTGCATTGGCCTACCGGGCGTGGTCGCTGGATGCACAAGGTGCACCTTGATGAGAGTAAGCCAACCCCGATCGAAAAAAGGAAGCAAATATTCAGAACTAATTTCTATGGAGCGGTCTAAAGGAGAAAGCAGCGTGCTTGAGAACCACAGAGCAAAACCTATACCATTCATGGCGTATGTAGCGTCGCCGTTTTTCTGGCGGCACAAAGTACTCCGCCACCTCTTGCAGACCCCACAAATGCGAAAATGGCTATGTCTCTAGAGCCAAGCGTGCAGGTTCAGTGAATGTAAGTCCGGGTGGACCAGTGAACCCTCCTCCTGAGACAGTAGATGGGAGCTGATTGGCAAAGGAAGCGGAGGTTCCCGGGACAGGTAACTCAGAAGCGGGAACCAAATCTGTCTGGGCCAAAAGAAAAAATTACTCACCTTAGTAATGTTGTTTCTTCTAATGGAGTCTTGCTATATTATGACATATGCAGTTTGTCCCAGCCTTAGAACTGCTCCGGAGGTGAAAGAGTTAACTTTCCATGCCAGGCATGGAATCTTGAGCGCGAACTCGGCTGAAAACTGTCTGTTGTTCTTCAAACTCAAACTGTCAGATATTTACGAGCAAAACTCACTAAGATTCTGTGTGGAAGCTGGAAATCTACACTAGCCAACTGGCTACTAAAATATTAACACATTTTTTGGTCCCGAAACAAAGACTCAAGTCAGGGGATCCAAAAAATAAAATACAACACCCAAACACCCCAAAAGAGGTGAAAAACACAAAGGTAGGCATCTATTAAGTGCCAACACTGCACTGCCCACCCACATCCAAGAACAGAGGTTCTGAGAGGGGCAGGCAGGGGAGGTCAAATATAGCAAGACTCCATTAGAAGAAACAACATTACTAAGGTGAGTAATTTTTTCTTCAAACAACATAAATCTTGCTATATGTTATATATCTGACTACACAGCAGTACCTCCATGGAGGAGGGACAGAACCTACTTAGGAAATAGGCTCTGAAGCACAGCTATGCCAAACCGAGCATCACTCCTAGCCTGGATGTCCAGGGAGTAATGCTTGGTGAAAGTGTGAACTGTTTTCCAGGTAGCTGCTTGACATATCTCTAAGATAGGGATGTCCCTGGCCGCAGCTAGGGACGCAGCTGTACCTCTGGTAGAGTGAGCCCTCAGGCCTGAAGGGGGAACCTTACCCAGTTTTTGATAACAGAATTGGATACAAGAGACAATCCACCTGGCAATGGATCTTTTAGTGGCAGGTTTCCCTTTACCAACCTCACCATAAGTGAGGAACAGTTGGAGGGAGTCAAACCTGTGACCCTTGGTACGCTCTATGTAGTAACTAAGGGCTCTCTTTACATCTAAACTGTGCAGCCTCCTCTGCCAGAGGAGGAATGGTCAGTGAAGTACACTGGAAGAATATAGATTGATTAAGGTGGAAATCTGAAACCACCTTAAGCAAGAACTTCCTGTTAGTCCTGAGGACCACCTTATCTCTGTGAAAGGAGATAAAATCAGGCTCCACTGATAAAGCTTGTAATTCACTTATGCGTCTAGCAGAAGTGATGGCTACTAGAAACACAGTTTTCCAAGTCAAGTACTTAAGCTCTGCTGAAGACAAAGGCTCAAAGGGGGGTTGCATAAACTGAGCAATGCAAACATTAAGATCCCAGGCAGGAGCAGGGTCCCTGAATGGAGGGTTGGTGTGAAGCAATCCCTTGAAAAAACTTGGAGAAAACAGGGTGAGCAGAAAAAGAAGAGGGCTTTCCTGCTGAAATAAAAGCAGAGACAGCTGCCAAATGCACTTTCAAGGTAGCTGGCCTCAGCCCCAAAGTATTTAGATGGACCATATAATCCAAGACTGGGGGCAAATCAGCAGATTTTGGGGAAATATGCTTTCCAGAGCACCATATGGAAAACCTTTTCCATTTGGAATTATAAGTAGCCCTGGTGGAAGGCTTCCTAGAAGCCTTCAAGATATCGAGTACACCTTGAGAAAGGTGTAGGTCAGCAAACTAACTCTTCAAGAGCCAGGCCTTGAGGTTGAGGGATTTGAGATTCGGATACCAAACTCTCCCCTGGGCACAGGTTAACAGTTTGTGATTCCTGGGAAGACACAGGGGAAGCTGGACTGCTAAGGACAGAAGGAGTGGATACCAGGGCTGTCTGGCCCAATCTGGAGCAATCAGAATCATTTTGCAAGGTTGAGATCTGATTTTGACTAGCACCTTGAACAAGAGAGGGAAGGGGGGAAAGGCATAGAGGAACTTTCCTTCCCAGTCGAGAAGGAAGGCATCCAGAGGGACTGAGCCCAACACTGGGGGCCTGCAGCAAAAAAGCGGAAGTTGGTGATTGTCTGGGGCTGCAAAAAGATCTATCTGAGGGGTGCCCCACCTGGCAAATACTACCTCCAGTACTAGGGGATCCAGTGACCATTCGTGATGGCCCTGGGAAATCCTGCTGAGAGCATCTGCCAGGACGTTGTCCTTGTCTGGGAGGTGAACTGCCACAAGGGAAGTGTTCAGGGAATAAGCCAGAGACCACAACTTCATTGCCTCGGTGCACAAGGCCGAAGACCAAGTGCCCCCTTGCTTGTTGATGTACCACATTGTAGTGGTGTTGTCTGTTCTGACCTGTACCACTTTGTTCTGAACAGATGCAGAAAAAACCTGAAGTGCTAGAAAAACAGCTCTGAGTTCCAATAGATTGATGTGGAGCAGAGATTCCTGAGGGGACCACAATCCCTGGGTGGCGAGATTGCCCATGTGAGCTCCCCATCCCAAGAGGGACGCATCTGTTGTAAGGGTCAAGGAGTGAGATGGAGGGATGAAAAGAACACCCTGTCTCAGATTGCTCTGATCCTGCCACCACTGCAGGGCCTGGATCAGGGTTCGAGTTACTGGGATCAATTTGGTTAGAGGATCTCTCCTTTGAGACCAGAAGGCTCTCAAATGGAACTGGATGTCCCTCATCTGAAATCTTGCTCCTTGCACTACAGTTGTGGAGGCAGCCATGTGCCCTAGGAGCTGTAGAAAGTGCCTTGCTGGTCGAGAGACCTGCAGAGTGAAGGAGGAGGCCAGAGCCACCAGGGTCTTTGCTCTTTCTAGAGGAAGGAAAGCTCTGGCCTGCTTTGTGTCCAGTTCTGCGCCTATGACGGTGAGTAGCTGAACAGGCTCTAGAACTGACTTTGGAAGATTGAGAAGAAAACCTAGAGATATAAGCAGCTGCTAGGTAACCTGAAGGTGTAATCTGACTTGGTCTGGAGACTGACCCACTATGAGCCAGTCGTCCAGGTAAGGAAAGATGGCCATCTTTTGCCTTCTTAAGTGAGCAACTGCTACTGCCAGGCATTTTGTGAATACCCTTGGGGCAGAGGTAAGGCCGAAGGGCACTGCTCTGAACTGGTAATGGCCTGAGGGCAGTTCGAATCTGAGGTATTTTCGGTGGGAGCTTCTGATGAGAACATGGAAGTAGGCATCCTTGAGGTCCAGGGATGCTAACCAGTCCCCTGGCCTTAGGGAGGGTGAAAATTCCCAGAGTCACCATTTTGAATTTTGGTTTTAAAAGGTGATTGTTTAGGTATCCGAGATCCAGGATGGGCAGCCATTCTCCTGTCTTTTTTGGAATAAGGAAGTACCTGGAGTACAGTCCTTTGCCCTGGTGTAGGGGAGGTACCCTTTCTACAGCTCTCGGAGCCAGGAGGGTTGAGACTTCTGTTTCCAAAGCGAGAGCCTCTGATGGATTTGCAGGTGGAAAGGATCTGGTTCTCATCTTTGGAAATTTTTTGAAGCTGAGAACCAGTCCCTGGCTTACTACTTCCAGGACCCACTTGTCTGATGTTAAAGACTCCCAGTCCTGGACAAAGTAAGCCAGCCTGCCCCCTACAGGTAATGGAGAATCGGCCCTGGCCATCCCAGCAGGGTGCCTGTTTGGCAGGAGCTTTAGGCTGAGGGGTGGGAGCAGGCCTGCTCGTAGCCCGTCTGCCTCTCCCTCTGAAAAACCCCCTCTGGGCATAGGCTGAAGAGGAGGCCTGAGCTTGGTAAAAAGGCCTGTGAAAAGGCCTGCCCCTGCCCCTGGAAAGCTGCCTCTGAGGAGTGGCTTGCCTTTCCTTGGCCTGTGCACTCCTATAAGTGGTCCTATACTCATCCATTTTCTTAATGTAATTCTCTGTCTGCTCCCCAAACAGAGAGTTACCCACAACAGGAAAATCCATGGCCTTAGCCTGGGTATCCTGTGACAGGCTAGTACACCTGAGCCAAGCCATTCTGCGAAAAACCACAGATGTAGCCATGACTCTTGAAGAAACATCATTAGAGTCCACTGCAGCATGGAATTGCACCTTGGATGCCTCAATACCATCAGCAGCCACCTGGCTCCAGCTCCTTGGCAAGCTGGTCAGGGACCTGTTTCGCTAGAGCCATAACAGTATCCCATCTGGAATTCTGGTATCTTGCAACATAGGCCATACAATTTGCCTGTCTGAGTCCCAAGGATGCTGCCATGTACTGTTTCTTAGCTATGGCATCTATCCTCCTGGAGTCCTTGTCAGGGGGGTGTGAAGCCAAGGGAATATTTGCCTTATCACAGGCTGCAGCCTGCACTACCCCAACATGGCTGCATTGCTGGGAAAGGAACTCCGTATCAGAGCCTGACAATGTGTACCTCTTGTCCATTTTTTATCCACAGGAGGTATAGTGTGAGGAGCTTTTAAAATTTTTATTGTCTGTTTCCTAAAAGATTTATGTAAAGAATAGACAGTCTCCTAGACTCTGGGATATCCATCATTTCTACATAGTCAGGCTCCTCCTGTTCATCCACAGCTTCTTCCAAAGGGAGCTGGAGGGTTTCAGCCACTTTTTTATAAAACATAAAATGAGAAGGGGACTTAGAAAGCCTAGGGGGGAGACACTCCTGAAGGTCTGTCTGGGGAGATGTCCGGTTCAATGGGCACATCCAGACTTTCAAAATCACATTCACTCTCTTCATAATCTTCCTCCTCTGGTTCACAAAAATCCTCTATATCATATTCCTGAACTGGTGGAACCGACCGAACCGACCGCTTACCTGATGGTGCCAGTTCGGTCGGAACCGGAGAAAGCGACTGGACAATTTTGATCGCTTTGGCTATCTCTGCAGCGGTTGGAGAAGCAAATTTTGGCTCCACACCTGCTGATTTTCTAGTCCTTTTTGCAGGGACTGACTCCTCCGAGTCAGCTCTCCGTTGCCGAGAAGTCTCGCCCTGGTCAGAGGGCACTCCCTCGATTTGGTTGGCACGAACGGGCTGTATCGCGGTCCAGCGGACTTCTTGGCCTCTCATTCCCCGAGCCTACCAACTCTCTTATCCAGGGAAGCTGCAGGGAAATTCTTGCAAATCTGGCGGTCTGCACTGAGGTGGTCAAACCCCAGACAATAAACACATGTGGTGTGTGGGTCAGCCTTGGCAAAGGCTTCCCCACAGAGACTACAGTGCTGAAACCCAGTGGGCCCGGTTTTTCTTTTGGGTTTCTCAGACATAGTGCCAGCCTAACCAAAAAACTTGCCCGTTTCACGGCAATTCGCCAATCGAGACACCTTATCGGTTCCCAACCGTGTCACGATGCATTGGAAAAAGCGTAATGAAATCCGTTTTTTTAGAACCGATAAGAACCGAACCGCACTCTAAATGCAATTTAACAAAGTTTAAACACAACCTGATCGGTTCAAACTGAATCGATAATATAGTTGCAAGTTCCACACAGAAATAATGTAAAACCTATCTATTACTTACGATACCACAGACAGAGCTTGAACCGACCGGTTGCGGTTAAAATAAAAACAAAATGCGGTTTAAAAACGAGAATTACACTTTTTAACCGACAAAATGAACCGAGCAGTAGGAGAAATCTCCGGAGCGACTATTTAGTGAGGCGGAGTAAAGAATCTGACAGTTTGAATTTGAAGAACAACGGACAGAGTTTTCAACCGAGCTCGCGCTCAAGATTCCATGCCTGGCATGGAAAGTTAACTCTTTCACCTCCGGAGCAGTTCTAAGGCTGGGACAAACTGCATATATCATAATATAGCAAAACTTCATGTTGTTTGAAACATACAGTACATTGATGTCTGTAACAGACATCCCTGGGCAGAGTTATGACAGTTTTCTGGAGGCAAAAATAAAAAACAAGATGGCGGATCATGAAAAAGGAATTTTTTCTGGCGAACAAGGATTGGTCCCTCAAGAACAAGGATCCTTGTTCACTAGAGCAAAATCCTTTTTCGTTCCGTGCAGCTAACCTAAAAGATAAAAATCCCACTGAAAATAATGGGACCTTAAAAATGCTATAACTCTGGAATGGATTCATATTTTTTCACCCAATAACACTGGGCTGTAGGCATCAAATATGGCATGAGCTACTGTACTATCAGTAATATCTTTCATTATACTTCACCTCTTGTGACCTCATTCGTGGCTCTGCCTCATGAGATCAGAGGTCAAGAATTGAAGATGATATTTCTGATATCTTACATTAAATAAATATGGTATGACAGGAGCTAAAGACGCTGCTATTATTAGTACTGTGTTACTGATGGGATTTTGTTCATGTAATATCTGTTTTATGTATTTGCTCCCACTGTTCTTGTAATGGTGCCCTGAGGAAGAGCACTAAAGTACTACTACTGTGAGCCGTGAGGAAGGCATGACCATCAAATAGTACAGACTGCAAGAGCCAACATGGACCCTTGAGGATCTGAAAAGGCTCAAAATATAACATGCATTTTCAGAGAAGTACTTGATATTTTTTATTTTATTTATTTCTCGGAATTACACATATCTGAGTCAGAGACTCCTTTACAAAGGTTCCACATCTGAGCATACAATAGGTTAGAATACAACGTACAATAAAATAGAACAGACAATGGGCTATTGAACCACAAGGCAGAAGTACATAATAAACGAATGTATACACATTTGGGTAACAGCTGGCATTGTGTACATTTGTGGATACAGATGATTTAAAGGATACAGGAAATTATTTTTACATAGTTAACTGCCTTTCTGTGCCAGTTATGTATTCCGATATGCTTTGATGATTTTTTGAGAAATAATCTAGCTTTGGGGTGCCCTCAGATCTACAAAGAGTTCCACTCTCCTCACTGGCTACTGCTCTTGATTTGCATATTTCTAAGACATTATGTCATAAAGCTTCTGAAGAAGGACTTGGTCTGAAAGCTAGAGCACTGTTCTTTTGTTGTAACATCTATGTTGGTCCAATAAAACGTATCAAACTATTTGCTTCTGGATAAGGCATTCTGTGACATCAATAACTTCCATTCCATGTTATTCATCTGAATGGCGTTACTGATGCCATAGAATGTTCAGGCAGCATGAAGACAGAGGGATTCAGGGTAGTTGCAAAGGCAACAAAATTAGATTAATTTAACAACAAAAAAAAAAAGGCCCAACACACACTGCAATACTGGGTAGCCAATAAAAGATACACAGATGTTGATGGCAGATAAGGACCTACGGCCCACCTAGTCTGTCTGCCCAACTGTGCATGTCACTTTGCTTCTGGAAGCTTCAAACTTCCCAGAACTGGGTTCTTATCTCCCCCAACCCGTACCAGGATCCCCAATGCCTATCCCATGCAGTTTTAAATACTGTACTCTATTCAGTCTCCACGCCTCCATTGGCAGAGCGTTCCATTTATCCACCACCCTCTCCGTGAAGAAATACTTCCTCACGTTCCCTCTGAAACTCCCTCCCTCCAATTTCATCCCATGTCCTCTAGTCCAGGAGCCTCTTTTCTGATACAAAATTGTTTCCTCCTGCACCTTGTTCCTCCCAGTTAGGTATTTAAATGTCTCAATCATGTGTCTCCCCAAAAGGAGTACATATTAAAATCTTACAGCCTGTCCTTGTAGGTTTTGTGATTCACCATCTTTGTTGCCCTCCTCTGAACTGCCTCAACCCAGTCTATGTATTTACGTAGGTAAGGTCTCCAGAACTGGACACTGTACGCAAGGTGTGGCCTCACTAATGTCCTGCATGGTGGCATAATGACCTCCCTTTTCCTGCTGGTGATAACCCCTGCCTATGCATCCTAGCATTCTGTTTGCTTTACCTGCCAACTGCACGAGTCTATTTTTAGTATACGGACAGACATTTGCTCTGATCTTGGCCTATTCAAACTGTTTGTCTGGGATTTCTGTCTGCCAGTATGGGCACTGCCCTTTAAACTTAAGACAAGTGGCTAAATATCAGCTGGCATACAGCTGAAATGGGGTGAGACTGTTTGGCTGCCAAATGCAGCTCTGTAAGGATAGAGTGTAGCATCCTCCTCCCACGGGGTAGGTCCTAACCACTGTACCAAGGCATGGGTTAACTGTAGGAATCTGAAGGCTGACCTGTCTGCTATCTGATATGATGCCTTGAAGGTATGGAAGGGGGACTGGTCTTCCTGCAAGTACAAGCTGGGTTATGGACATATTTAAACCTGGCCAGAAACAGGGTTTACTTGGACTTCCCAAAATGTTAAAGCTGGGTCATTTATAGGCTGGACACCACTACATAAGGATTTAATATTTAAAAGTCTTGACAGCTGGTACAGAATCTTAAGACTGATGTCAATTACTGTCTGTTGGCCAGGGCAAGGCTTTGTATGGCAGAAATATACGTAGAGCTGGGTCTAAGTTAAACTCTCTGCAACTACTACACTCTATGAGAAGCCAATGAGGGGTGTACTCAGACAGCCCCTTGCCGTCAGGTGGCGGCGGCCATTTTAAGAATTTGCTGGCACGTGCGGCGTAATAGTAACATGCAAAATGTGGTAGTCTAAGGCAGTCTTGAAGCGCGAGTCTTGCAAGCTTAGTATAGACCCACCTGGGGCCCCTGCTCAACCAGAGGAATTTAGTAGTACAGGAGTGTTACTGCGTGAACCAACTGAATGGTAAGCATATGTTCTGCATACTGATTGGGTATAATAGTCACTGCAGTACATTCATTTTGATCACACTGATGCACCCTCAGAGAGTGAGCAGCAAGGCTGCCCATCTCTGTAAATCCTGGTACACACATTCTGTTAAGGTATCAAAATTTCTCTTGCGTCTTGATTCTACTTAAGTCAAGGCCTAAATATTTAACAGCAGTAGGGGACCGTGTAAGGCCAAGGCTGGTGATGTCTCTTTTTTCCATTTAGTAAGCTTTATCTGCGGCTCGCCCTGCGCTCAGCCCCCACTCTCTGCTCGGCAATCCTCCCTTGCTTACCTCCCAGGGTGGGGCTGTCTTGCTGGCATGATTCCTCGCGGTACCTGTACAAGGATACCGGCAGGGGTCACCTACCAGCACTGCCTCCCTGGCTTGCCCGCCAGGGTAGGGCGCGGAGTCGGGACAGGGAAGGACACTGGGACCAGGTCTACCAGCAGGAGCCCAGTGGGCGATCGGGGCCGGAGATGTGGGGCGTCGTTGAGGTGGCCATCATTTTTTGCTGGATCCCTGGGGGCAGGGACGTGCAATGACATCCAGTGTCTGCCCCACTCCCCTAAGTGACGGCGCCAGCCGCAACAGTGCTCCCAGCCTCCACTAGGGGTCTGGAAAGCACTGGACACTCTTCCCCCTCCCCACCGGAGAAGAGGAGCAGCCCCCAGGATGCTCAATCCTTCTCCCCCCAGCCGGCCCTCCGACTCCCAAGCCTGCTCCCGAACCTGGGGTCGTTGGCATCACAAGTGGAAATCCAATCGCTGTGCCAATGGACCAGCTTGGGTATGTCCGCTTTGAGAAGGGCTATGTTCAATGGTAGAACCACTGTCTTTGCCACATTCAGTTTATGATCTGCGAGAGCACTAAATTCACTAATAATATGGAGGGCAGCCGGAATGGATGTTACTGGGTAAATGAGATAAGAGGAGGATGTCGTCCACATAAATGCATATTTTGAAATCATGGGTTCCTCTCAGAATACCCTGAATGTCTGGATGAGCCTTAATCTGTCGGATCAAGGGTTCAAGATACAAATTAAAAAGCCAAGGGGAGAGGTGATCCCCCTGTCTGGTCCCCTTCTTTAACTGAAAGGGTCGCAAAAAAATGCCATTAGAATAGACCTTTGAATGTGGGTTACAGTAAAGCACTTTAAACCATTTCAAAAACTCCTCAGGAAACCCAAACATTCTAGAGTCTGCTGCAAGAAGGCCCACGAGACCCTGTCAAAGGCCTTCTCTGCGTCTAGGGAGACCAGAGCAGCTGGCACCACTGGCTCCTCAGACATGGAGAAGACGTGCTCCAGCTCCCGCAAATGGTCTGCAGACAGCCTCCCGGGCAGAAACCCCACTTGTTCGGGGCCAATGACATGGTCCAAAACCTTAACTTTATTAGTTAGTGCTTTGGCAAGGACTTTCATATCCTGGTTGATTAAAGAGATGGGACAGTAACTGGTTAGGCTCTCAGGATCTTTCCCAGTTTTAAAAATCAAGGTCATCATGGCCTCAGTTAAAGTGGGATCCACAACCCCCTTTTCATGCAAGTAAGTGAAGGTGTTAAGAAGCAGAAGTATTAGGTCCGATTTTTATTTTTCATAAACTGGCTGCGTTTCCACAGCAATCTGTCTGCAGACTAAATAGAAATGTGAGCCACTCCCAGGGCTCAATGACTGTGAAGTATTCAAAGCACTAGTGTTTAAAACTGCACCTCTGAATTCAAGTACAAGTTCA
Source organism: Neoceratodus forsteri (assembly GCA_016271365.2). Lineage (NCBI taxonomy): Eukaryota > Metazoa > Chordata > Ceratodontiformes > Ceratodontidae > Neoceratodus > Neoceratodus forsteri. The sequence continues at coordinate 237,736,473 of CM057451.1, forward strand.
ATTCAGATGGTAGATCTTAGAGTTTGCCAAAGAGACATAAAGGGCAATTTATCAGTCATGCTACAGAACCAGTTATAAATAGATAGTATTACCAGCCTAAAAATAAACAGTGTGAGTATTAATGACTTCTGAGAGCAGCGGTATCATCATGCATGTCCCAAATGGACACCCCTTTTGAAGCCAAGCTCTCTCTGAAGAGTGTTACATGGTACTGTATTTTTTATATGACAATTACCTTAGCTTCAAAGTAGCAATCTGAAAGCCCAAGCTCAAATGTTGATGGCTGAATTTTTTTTTTTTTTTTTTTTAAGTTCCAAATCCACTTATATGGTTTGGCCCTTGTTGGTCAATCAGTGGCTTTAATATTAACAAGTATAAAATAACGTGCTAGAACTCCCCCTTAGATTTCAGTGGCATGCCCCATGATCTCCCCAGTTAGATGTCACAAAATGCTTGAGTGTGGGGGCATGGCCGGCACACCGGGAAGTGAAAGGGATCAACTGGGCATTTGTTCTGGCCAATTTCTGATCTTTCAGGAGGAAGAAAAGTGACTTTTTTTTTTTTTTTTTTTACCTCTAATGACTCACACAGGATAAAGATAATATAAAAACACAGAAACAGAGAAATTTGTCAGCAGAAAAAGACCTCATGGTCCATCCAGTCTGCCCAGTATGGGTTTTAAAAAGTCCACCATGTTACCGCATCTCGTCTTACAGCATTCTTTTAAAAAGACCCTCGTTTTTATTATTTAAAGCTTAAACACTCTAAAGTAGAACTCAAGTGGGGGAAAAAAAGGGGTATCTTACTAGGATAGAGCAAAGAAGATCAATTTTACGGAGCGAAAAGGTGAGGGCACAAACTTTCAGATGCAGCACTTCCCCCCGCCGTCTTACAGGGGTCATTACTGTAATACAGATTGCCTTAAAGTAGCAGTATTTATTAAACAAAAAAGTAATCATACATATTTTAGTAATGCCGGCCCGGTGGTGCAGAGGACTGAGGCGCTGGACGCCACACCGGCGACCCGGGTTCGGGAACAGACTAAGGCCACCGGGGGCTGGCAGGGGAGAGGTATGACTGAGCATCCCACGACTGCACTCCTACCTCTGGGGTGGGTTTGCATGTGTCGCGCTGCAGCAGCGCCTAGCAGAGGCTAGGCACACTGTCAGTGGTGAGCATACAAAGGGGAAGGAGCGCGGCAGACGCCTGCACTTAGGTGCATCAGGCATCACTGCGCACCCGGCTCCCGCTGTGGAAGTAAAAAGGTGGAAAATTGTGGGGTGCCTCAGCTCATGTCAGAGCCCGGGACACAAGAGGTGTGGCCACCTGGTTCCCGGTCACAGGCCCCCCGGGGGGGAGGTCTTGTTAATTTCCAAGGGATCTGTGAGAGTCAGGCACTGCCAGACCTGGTCTAGGGCGTGTGCGGTTGCTGTGGCCTGCTCCACACCACAGGCAAGTTAAAGTGTTACATGATATATATTTTAGTAATGCATTTATGACAAAATCATCATATATCCAAGTTTTCTTTTCATTGAATTTCATGAGATGTAGGGTTTTTAAAAGTCCCCGCTCTCTGGTCATACCCTCTACCAATAAATTAAACATGTTAATATGGTGTTGAGCCATTTACCTTCACAAATGTGTGCTGTCACCCTCTGACTACATCCACAATATGACTCCAGTGCGTAAAGCCATACAGTAACTAACCTCAAGGAAAGAGAATTTTACAAATTGTATGTGGCAGTCATCTTTTATGACTTGGGTTATTACTTATAAAATTAATAAAAGACTTTCAAAAAAATCTGATAAAAAACTCATGACGGAATCTATGGCACTCAGAAATACATTTCTGCTCAAAAAACACAAAACTGCATGATAAAACAAATACTGAAGCTTTAACACAAGCTTACATAAAAAGGGAGCTGAAAGCGGAAGTGCCCACTTTAGTTGCCTGTAATGAATGCTATCCCACACCTGATCAATGGTCAAAGAATACGCTTCCATCTAATAAACTGCCATGTAATGGAGGGCCAAGGAGACTCCTGTGGCCTTCACCACCATTCCACCACTGGACATATGTGACCTCCTTAACCCTGATCCCATTCTGCCCATTGAAGCTATTACTGTCACAAAGCAATCAATATATGGGTACAGATCGCGGAAGGGGGGCAGCATATATGCTATGGCAGGGAGAATATACTGCTACTGCAACTACGCAGCCTCCTGGTGCAGCGTATTTTGTAATCAGTGCCCTGACCACACCTCCCACAACCAGCCCTCCTCCGAGCCACAGTAGAATGGGTTCATGGGGTCAATAATCAGTGCAATTTCTATTTTGTTTGACATCTCCTACCTTATGGAATATAGCACTTCTTACAGAGGGTGGGGAATCTGTGGGACAGCCTACCAGTGGAGGCAGTAGCTATGAAGCCCCTTACAGGCCTTCAAGTTGATTCTGGACAAGTTTCTGCTCACCAAGAAGATCACTGGGCACCCTGGGTAGTAAGGTGGGGAATCCCTTTAAGTTAATACTTGTTTACACAGCCTACTTGTTGGTCCCTGCTTATTAAAAGGGGGGGGGGGGGCTGTGGCCTGATGCTAGAGTCTTTCAACCTTAATTTACTATATTACTGCAGTACAATATGGCTAGAGTGTACTTCACCTCCCAGGCACACACTCCTAGCCAGAAGTCAGGATGTATGAAGATGAAGGGAGAGCCCAATCCAGATGGGACTGAAAGTTAAACTAGAACCATAACTTTGAAAAAATCACATTGGGGGCAGACATCTTTAAAAGATCCATGTAATTACAATGCTAATTAAATTGAGTGAATTCATTAAAGGGAAACAATCCAGCTTACAGTGACCCGTACACCTTAGTGTGGGGCAGTCTCTGATTAGGTTTTTCACCTACAAAATTAGAATTTTACCTACTTTGGTGTTTGGGTAAATTTACTTTAACTGGTTAATCCTGCATCGCTCACTCCAGCATTTTGTAAATGGTGCCTGTAGGAGTACAACTCAGAACCACCCACTGACGACATCAGAGCCAGGGACCAGCTGCGAGAGAGAGTGTATTTACTGACAGAGTTAATATCACTGGCTTAACTGTTCGGCGGTCTCAGTACCATACCAAGAAACCAAGTACAGACTGGGATGGAGCCCCTGCTGTGAGGGGAAGTTGTGGGAGATGTCGGGGATGGCACTGGATTCTGCTGCGGAGACTGGGGTTAACAGGCCAGAAAGTACAGTTACGCAAGAACTTACCGTAACAGTAGATCTTTGAGAGAGGCTCTTGCAGTAGGTATTCACAAACAGGACTGAGTCCCAAGCAGTCTGGAACAAGGAAAAACACTCAGAAGGAGGACTGTCATCCACAATATAAAACCTAAGGGCTGAACAGGTCTCATGAGAGGAGACCTTGTAGGACAGCCAACCCAAAGCCTGCTCTACGGCGAGAGGCAATGTCCAAACTGTAGTGTTTTGAGAAGGTATGGACAGAATTCCAAGTTGCGGCTGCACAGATGTCTGCCGCTGACACATTCTTGAAACAAGCAGCAGAGGCCGCTACTCCTCTGGTGGAGTGACCTCTGACTTGACCCGGCAGGGTCTTCTTGTACTAGTCATAACAGAAAGTGATACAATTCGCCAACCATTTTGAAGGCATTGCTTAGAAACAGCACTGTCTTCTCTTTTGTGAGCGAAACAGACAAAGAGCTGATCAGTCTTCCTGAGATCCTTAGTCAGATTGGTGTAGTATCTCAGGATTCTGTGAACATCCAAAGTATGTAAGAGGTACTCCCCTTGATTGGAGTGATGCATAAAGAAAGCTGGTAGCTTAACAGATTGATTCAGCGTAGATTCAGCCACCACCTTAGGGAGAAACTTGGGGTTGGTGTGTACAGCCACACATTCCTCGTGGAAAAACAAATACGGGATTTTGCACATTAAGGTCTGGAGCTCAGAAATGCGCCAAGCAGAAGTGATGGCCACTAGGAAGAGCGTCTTCCAGGAGAGGAACTTTAAGTCAGCTTCTGCTGTGGGCTCGAAGGGAGGCAGTGTGAGCTTCTCCAGGATGAAATTCAAGTCCCTTGGAGGGGCAGGAATGCGAATGGGGGTCTCAAGTGGAGAACCCCTCTAAGAAATGTCTTAGAAACTTCCAACTGAGCAAAAGTCCTGTCTCGAAAGGGAATATGGTAGGCTGAAATGGCTGCCATATGGACTTTTAAAGAGGAATGGCTGAGACCCAGGTCGAAGAGATGACGCATGTAAGTCCAGGACTTTGTTAGCTGGGCACAAGAAAGGCTCTAAGGCTTTAGCGTCTGCCCAGATGGAAAAAAAAATCTCTTCCACTTCATAGCGTAGGACCACCTGGTGGAAGGCTTCCTTGCCTCCACCAAAATGTCCGCTACTAAAGAAGAGACTCCGAAGCGGGCCTTAGCTACGTCTGCAGGAGCCACGCATGGAGATGAAGGGATTTGAGGCCTGGGTGAACAAGGGTCCCCTGATCCTGGGCCAACAACTGCTGTGACAGAGGAATAGGCGGTTCCTCTGAAAACTATTGCAGAAGAGAGAACCAAACTTGCCTGGGCCAGAAGGGGGAGATGAGAATTATTTGTGCCCCTTCTGATCTGAGTTTGTTCAGGACCCTCGGAATCAAAGGAATGGGAGGGATGGCATAAACGAATCTGTCCCCCAACAGAGAGACAGAGCGTCCCGCTAGAAAGCGTCTCGCCCTGGAGTGAGCGAGCAAAAGGCGGGAAGTTTTGCATTTAGAGGGGAGGCAAAGAGGTCTACCTAAGGTGTCCCCCATGGCCGAAAGATCTCGTCTGCAACCTGCTGATCTAACCCCCATTCATGAGACCTGGCTGAGGACTGGCTGAGTTCATCTGCCAGAGTGTTTTCCACTCCCGGAACATGAACTGCGGTCAAGTGACAGTGGTGCTGGGCTGCCCAATACCAGACTCTCATCGCCTCCCGGCACAGGGGAATAGGAACGTGTTCTTCCCTGTTTGTTGAGGTACCAGACTATGCACATGTCTGACTGGATGAGAAGATGACCGGGAAGAATGAAGGGAAGAACAGCCTGGAGGGCATAAAGGACTGCCCTCAGTTCGAGCACGTTTATGTGCAGATTTTGCTCGAACCTGGACCAGCTGCCCCGAGTCCTGTGAGACCCTAGGTGGGCACCCCAGCCTTTCCCCGATGCATCTGTTATCAATGTCTGGGAAGGAGAAGCGATGCAGAAAGGAACTCCCAGACACAGGTTCTCCTTAACCATCCATCAGTGCAAGTCCCTGGCCATGGGATCAGACACTAGCACCTATTGGTCTAGATCGTCCATGGTCTGGTCCCCACTGCGACCGAAGTGTCCACCGAGAGATCCTCATATGGAGCCGAGCGAATGGAACTGTCAAAATGGCAGCCGCCATTAGCCCGAGGAGGCGGAGGACTTATCTGGCTCCGACCCACCTGCGACCGGACAGAAGACGAGCCTGATTCTGAAGGGTGTCGGCCCTGTCCAGACGCAAGAAGACTTTGCCTGTGGTCGTGTCCCTATAAATTGGAGGCACTGGCAAGGGACCAAGTGGGACTTGGCCTGGTTGATGGTGATACCCAGGCTGGTAAAAAACTGCAGGGTAAGGGAAAGGTAGTGCAGGAGTTCCTCCCTGGACAGGGCCACCAGGAGCCAATCATCCAGGTACGGGAGTACCTGCACGTCCCTGGGTACGCAGGTGGGCCGTTACCACTGACAAGCATTTGGTAAACACTCGGGGAGCCAAGGAGAGACTAAATGGGAGGGCCTTGAATTGGTAGTGGTCCCCCAGAAAACAAAAACTGAGGTATTTGCGATAGGAAGGGCATGTGGGGATATGTAGGTATGCATCCTGCATGTCCAGAGCACACAGCCACTGTCCCGGCCAGAGTAATGGTAGAAGGCTCTGCAAGGAGAGCTTTCTGAAGCGTTTGTACTCCACAAACATGTTCAGGGAGCTGAGGTCTAGAACTGGCCTCAAGTCTCCAGTTTTCTTTGGAACTAGAAATAAATGGGAATAGTAACCCGTTCCCCAAAGATGAGTGAGGACTGGCTCCATCGCCACCTTCGACAGAAGGGATACGATTCCTCTAGAACCAGAGTAAGATGTTGCAGGGATTAAGACGACTGGGGCGGGTTCAAGGGTTTCTGCAGAAACTCTATTGAGTGACCGGCCGATATTAGCTGGAGCACCCAAGCGTCTGATGTTATCCTCTCCCTACCCGGCAGATGGGAGAATCTCCCCCAACTGGTTCCTCTGGTAAAACTCTCGGCTCCGCCACATGACGCCAGATCTGGCCCGCTGGAAGCTCAGGTTGTGCATCGAAGCCGGGGAGGTCGGGTGGATGAACAACATATACCATTCCTAGAACTCCTGTTACAGGTGAGTAACCTGTATTTCTAGGGACATGGACATGTTGTTCATCCACACTGTCTGGCAGACTCCTAGCAGTTCTCCGGGAGGAGGGAGGCAAGGCGCACACCCCCTACTTAGAGAACAGAGACTGGAGAACCGAGGCCCCAAAACCAGCATCCCGGCGTGACCCAAGGTCGATGTGGTAATGGGTGATGAAGGTGTGTGCTGACTTCCAGGTAGCAGCCCTGCAGATTTCCTGGATAGGGACGTCCCTGGAAGCAGCCACCGATGCAGCAGTATGGCGGGTAGAATGAGCTCTTATCCCTCTGGGAGGCTCCATGCCCACCAACTTACAGCAGAGATCTATGCAGGAGGTGACCCACCTGCCTATCGTCCGCTTGGCTGCAGGTCTGCCAGGTGCGGCTTCAGCGTAGGTGACAAACAGCTAGCTAACCCTCTCCCGACTTCAGCCGGTGCTCTTTATAGGAAGCGAGCGCCTTCTAGGGTCCAGAGTATGGAGCCTATATTCGGCCTCCGAGGTGTGATTGGGGTAGAACACCGCAGAGTCAACACCTGGTTAAGGTGAAACTCCGACACCACCTTCGGAAGGAATTTCGAGGTGGGGCGAGGACAACCTTGTCCCTGTGGAAGACCAGGTAAGGAGACTCGATGCAGAGCGCCTGAGCTCCCATCCTTCTGGCTGACATGATAGCCACCAAGAAGGCGGTTCTCCATGACAGGTGAGAGTTCACACCTGTGCATTGGTTCGAATGGCTTGCCCATGAGCTTTGCCAGTACCAGTAGTAGATCCCACGGAGGTGGAGGCTCGCATCGAGGGGAAATGTGATCAAGGCCTTGAAAAAGCGCCAGACCACCTTCTGCACCATCGACTGCTTCCTCGGCCCGCGCCCGTAAGCAAAGATGGCTGCCAGGTGCACCTTAAGGGTCACGACCCAAGCCCTGCTGAGAAAGGGACCAAAGGTAGTCCAATATGCTCGCCAGGAACAGGAGGAGGGGTCCAGCCCTGGCTCCTGACACCAAATGGAAAATCTTTTCCATTTGAAGGCGAAGCATTTTCTGGTCGACTCCACGGGCGCCTCAACGACGTTGAGGACCTCGTCGGAAAGACCCAAGGCCTGGAACCTAGCCGCTCAGGAACCAGGCCGTCAGGTGCAGGGATTGAAGGTCCGATGGAATACCTTCCCTGATTGACTGAGAGCAGGTCCGGGCGAGCTGGAAGCTGCCTCGGGAGCCTGGAGCTGAGGCTGAGGAGATCTGGCACCGCATGGCGGGCCAGTCTGGGGCTATCAGAATCACCTCGCGCTTGTCCCTCCTTGCTTTGAGCAGCACCTTGTGCATCAAGGGGAACGGGGGAAAGGCGTCGAAGAGGCCCGGGGTCCACGGCCTCGAGAAGGCATCCCCCTGCAGTGAACCCTGCTGAGGGGGGCGGGCATGGAACAGCCTCAGCTTTGCATTCTCCCTGGAGGCAAACAGGTCCACCTGAGGTGTGCCCCAATGGGAGAACAGATCTTGTACTACCTCCGGCAGGAGAGACAACTCGTGGGACGCAGCCCCTATCCGGCTTAGGGCATCGGCCAGGGTGTTGGAGGCTCCTGCCACATGAATGGCTAGGAGATCCACCTCCAGGCTGCGCACGAGTGACCAGATGCGGAGAGCTTCCTTGCAAAGAAGCATGGAGCGCGTCCCGCCCTGGTGGTTTAGATAGTAAATGGTTGTGGTATTGTCCGTCTGGACCCGGACTACTTGACCCCGAAGAAACGGAGCAAAGGCGGTGAGAGCTAGGCAGACCGCTCGGAGCTCCAGCAAGCTGATGTGGCATCGGGACTCCCATGGGGAACAGAGGCCGTGCGCTCGGTGTTCCCCCAGATGGGCACCCCAACCCATCAGAGAGGCATCGGTCGATAGAGAGACCGTCAGCTTGGGGCGGACAAACGGGATGCTCTCCTGCAGATGAACTGGAATGGTCCACCACTGGAGAGCATTCCACATCCCCTGGGTCACCGTCACTAGCTGGTCCAATGGATCGCAGCGTTGGGACCACTGGCTGGCCAGCCCCCACTGAAGGAGGCGCATGTTCCAGCGGGCCCAATGGACCACGCTGGTACAGGCCGCCATGAGACCCAGGAGGCGCAGGAAGTCCCGGGCAGGGCGCAATTGCCCAACCAGAAATGACTGGGCAAAGGAGGAAAGAACCTTGGCCCTGTCCGCCGGGAGCCGTGCTCTGGCTCGAAGAGAGTCGAGCTCTGCCCCGATGAAAAGAATCACCTGCTTCGGCTCGAGTTCCGACTTGGCCTCGTTGATGAGGAGGCCGACCTGAGAGCAAACCTGGAGGGCCAGATCTCTGGACCGCTCCACCTCCTGTCTGGAAGGGGTTATCATCAGCCAATCGTCCAGGTAAGGGTAAACCCGGACCCCTCGGCGCCGCAGGAATGCTGTCACCACTGCCATGCATTTGGTGAAGACCCTGGAGCTGGAGATAAGCCAAGGGCATGGCTTGGAACTCGAAGGATCCCTCCGCTCGAAGCGAAGGAACCTTTGATGGGACGGACGGATAGGGACGTGAAAGAACGCTGTCCTGTAGGTCCAGAGAGCAGAACCACGCCCCGTGTTCCAAGGATGGTATTATCTGAGCCAGAGTGACCATCCTGAAGGTTTTGAGACCTTAAGAACTTGTTTAGGCCGTGTAGAGTCGAGAATGGGCGCCAGCCCCGTCTGCTGAACCAGGAGTACCTGGACACAAACCCGGGTTTGAGGGAGGGTCTACCACCTCTCTTATCACCTCCTTCTCGAGGAGGAGAGCGATGTCGGCTCGGCAAGCTGACAGCGAGGCTTTGACCCCGAGTCCCCCCGAGGTGCGACGGCTCTGAAGGGTGGAGCCTGCTCGAACTCCAGAGGCAGGCCCTTTCCTACCACTTCCAACACCCACCGGTCTGTGGTAATAGCAGACCAGGCGGAAAGGAAGTACCCGAGCCGTCCCCCCACGGGGGGAACCTGGGGTGAGGTGACGAGGTTGGGGGCGACACCCCTCAACCCGTCACTGTGCAGGCTTGGAGGAGGGGCCGCCGAGGGACCACATGGGCCTTACCCCCTGCTTCCTGGAGGAAGCCGTGAGCTTGGGTTTGGGGCATGGCCGAGCCTGCTGGCCCTGAGCTGCTGCTGGGCCGGCGGCGGGGCGTAGATGGACGCAAAGGGCTTGGGTTGCGGTCATGTGCCCTTGTCCCTCTGTGCAGACGAGACAGAGTCCAAGGTGGCATTGGACTTTTCGATCCTCTGGAGGTGGCCTTCCACTCCAGGGCCGAAGAGGTCGGTCCCCAGGAAGGGGACATCCGCCAATTTGTGCTGGGTATCCGCTGTGAAGGTGGATATCCTCAGCCATGCCCGACGGCGCATAGCCACTGCGGCCGCGACTGACCTGGCGCATGAGTCTCCAATGTCCAGAGCAGTCTGAAGTTGCTGCTTGGCCACTGCCCTGCCCTGGTCCCGCACCTGCCTAACCGTGGTCTGCAGGTCAGCCAGGAGATGAGGGACTACCTCGTCCAGGGAGCCCAACAGGGCATGGGAGAAATGTGCTATAAGCATGGCCGAGCTTGCCTGACGAAGGCCAAGGGAGGACGCAGCATAGACTTTTCGCCCGGCATAGTCCAATTTCTTGGACTCCTTGTCGGGAGGTTTGTCCACGTCCCTAGCGTTTCCGGCACGCCGGAAAACACTGTTTGCAACTAACCCTCGCTGAGGGATGTTCCGAGAAACCGACAGGGAACCGGGGACCGATACTTCCTGGCCATCCTGGCCGAGGCACAGGGCAGGAAGCAGGGCGCTGCCAGAGCTCCAAGGCCAGGCCCACAATGGCCTCGGCCACAGGAAAGGCCTCCGTAGGGGAATCCCCTCGGTCCAATATCTCCGTGAGGGGATACTTGGCCCGCTTGGATACGGGCTCGAGCTGCATCCCGGTGGACTCCGAGATGAGCCTGAGCAAACCCAGGAAGGACGAAGGGCTGTCGTCCAGCGACTGACCTCCAGAGGACTCCAAGTCCACTCGCTTGGAGAAAAGGGAGGAATCGTCGTCAGACTCAGAAGAGTCCGCAAAGAGCTGCCTCGGGCCTGAGCCACCCTCCACCTGCCGAGGGCGATCGGGAGTGAGGGTGACCGACAGCCTATGGGGCAGACCCTGAGCCGACCGAGAGTTCTTGGTCGGAGCCCCAAACAGCGGCTGTGGAGGCGGAGGTTCCACCGGAATCAGTGGAGCAGCTGGTTTTGGCCGAACAACCGGCCTGGGAACAGGCTCCTCGGGTAAGACGAGGGGTTGTTTCGGCCACTCCAGTGACGGCCACTTAATGGCCGGGGAAGGCGTCGGCTTGTTCCCGGTCAGAAGGAGCTGTTGCCACTTGAGGTCCTCGTATCGTTGACGTAACTACGTCGAAGCCTCCCTCATCCGAGGAGGAGGGCGCGGCGCGCGCTTACCGCTGGTGCCGAGACACAGAGACCGCCAGAGGACGGCGGATCGGCTGACCGCCAAGAAGTCCAAGACCGAGAACCTCGGCCTTTCCGAGAGACGCAGCGGGAGGGACGGTGGAACCGCCCTCCCTCGGCTCAGAGGGTTCACCCGAGGGCCCGGAACCGAGGCACTGGCAAGCCCGCGGATCCTCAACTCCCACTGGGGAACCGGGAGAGGGATTTTTGGCCGTCGATCGACAACCCGTCCGCCGGGTCAAGAAAGATCTCGATCTGTTGACGGGAGTCTCGGTCAACTGACCTGACGGGACATCGTGAGATCAGTGGTCAAGCAGAACGATCGACCCAAGTCTATGGCCGACAACTCGGGAGAGGGACCTTTCCCGCTCCAAAGAGCGCCGACGGAGGGACTTACCCTTGTCTTCTTTGGACCGAGAAGAAGGTCCAGCAGGCGTTGGTCCTCTCCTCTAGTGGAGAGGGACAGACAAAGCTCCTTTAGGAAGCTGTATAAGAGGAACCCAGGGAGAGCGGGATAAATGCCGCGGTCGAGGAAGATGCGGCCCGCGCTGCCTCCTCTTCGAGGGCGATCATCTGCTCTAGCTGATCCGCCGAGCCCGCCGCCGCAGAAACCGCCGACCAGGCCTCTTTTGACTTTACCGGAGGAAAACCTTTCTCGGGGCGCCCCAGTTGTAAACGGGCAGCACGATCTTCGAGGACGTAGGCTGAGAAGGAAGAGCACAGGTCGCAAGCCTGCGGGTCGTGCTCAAGGCCTAAACAGTAGACACACGTGGAGTGCAGATCCGTCCGAGACATCTTCTGCCCGCAAGGGCACTGCCGAAAACCGGGAGTCGATCTGTCCATCGCAGCCGCGAGGGATAGAAAACCGAAGTCTATTATGCAAAAACTTTAAATTCGGAAAACCGAAGAATTAGGAACCAGTCTTATACGCAGAGCGTTAAGGAGGGAACCTGAGCTTCCAAGCGGTAAGGAAGATCTGGCGTCATGGGGCGGAGCCGAGAGTTTTACCACCCGGGTGGGTGGGAGGAGCCAGCTTGAAGATCTTCCGACAAGATTTAAAGCGGCAAGGATACCTGCCAGACAGTGTGGATGAACAACATATCCATGTCCCTAGAAGCACTTCTTCACAGAGAGGGTGGTGGACACTTGGAATGCGCTGCCAGAAGAGGTCATCTTGTTGAAGACCATGGGCAGCTTTAAGAGAGGCTGGGATAGGCATAGGGGGAAGGTATGAATCATGGGTAGGGAGGATGGGAGGAGTGGGGAGGGGGGGGCAGGGACATTAGCTCAAGCTGTGGACCCTGCAATATGAGCAGACTTGATAGACCAAATGGCCTTCTTCTGCTGGCTTCTTCGTATGTTCGTATATCTCTCAGTTCCTGCTTAGTTTGCAAATCAGGTAGGGATTTCAATTTGGATTCCACCTGGCTAAGGATGGATTTCTGGAAATCCCCCATATGGCCGAAGTAATTGAGGGCCCTGATGCTTAGGGTCGAAGAGGAGTAGATCTTCCCGTCCTGGTCCAGAAGCCGGGATTCCTTGTCAGGCGAGGACAAGCTCAGATGTTTAGGGTTGGCAGAGTGGCTGTGGGTGGCACTGATGACAACAGAATCCGCCTTGTGGTGAAGACTGAGAAAGTCTATATCCTGCGGAGCCTGGTATAGCCTATCCACCTTCCTCGGAAGGGGGGGCTAGCGCAGAAGGTTGTTTCCAGATGGTAGAAACAAGATCGGCGTGAGGCTCAATCCAGGGTGGAATCAGTGTGGGAGAGGTCTCGGGCAGATCTAAATGAGCAGCAAGTTTCTTACGCTGTGGATCTGGCTCCACTGATTGCCACTGGCGTGTTTCCTGGATCTTCCGTAAGAGCTCCAGAAAGGAAGGGTCCTCTGGAGGGGACTTCAGAACGCTCAAGGCCAAGGGATCCTCCGGAGTATGGGGCTCATCTCCATGATCAAAGTGGTCGGACTCGGAGTCGGAGTCAGATGTCTCTGAGGAAGAAGAAGGAGATGACAACGCCTTCCTAGGAGGAGGAGGAACGACCCCTCTGGGGAGCTCCTGGGGGTGCGTGTCCGCCCCAACCCGAGTGCCTGAAGGTTCTCCTCTGGCATCAGGTAAAGGGGAGGGAGTCTCCTGTCTCTGACGCAGGGGGTCCGGTGTAGGGACTAACGTCAGGAGACGGCTCTCGACCCTCTTGTTGAGCTGTGCCCTGGCCTCAGCCCACCAGGAGGCCAAGGTCTCCTTCAGATCCGCTGGCAGCTGTGGAGTGGGCAGCAGAGGTGGAGGAGGAGGTGGGGGGGTATGGGTAGTGTGGGTACCCATAATAGGAGTATACATAGCCTGAAGGAGGGAAGCCCGGCGTCTGGTAATGCGGCGGATACTGAGGGGCCGGGTACTGCGGCACCGGGTATTGCGGTGTGTGGTACCCTGGCGCCAGGGGCTCTGACAGAGCAGAAAGCCCTGGCAAAGGCCCTGCTGGCAGGCCAGATGGAGAGAGGGAGGAAGCGTCAGCACCGCAGGCATCGGAACCAGCGTAGAAATACCATAGAGCGGGTCCGACGGTCCTGACGGAGGAACGGGTCTTCCATCGGGCAAAGGGGCGCCGGACGGCAGTGTCAAGACCAGCATCAGAGGGTTCAGCGTTGGGGGGGGGGGCCCTGATGGCAGTGTCCCAAGGTAGTCGGTCTCAGCCAGGGAAGGAGGGTTAAAATCCCCAGGTATAAACTGAGGGGACACGGGGACCTCACTGGGCAATGGGGTTATCCACTGCGGAGAGCCTGGGGCATCAGACGTGATGACAGGGTCTGGTGCAGGCTGACTTGACTGGGCGGTCATCGGAGGAGCCGGAGGCCGACTTATCAGACTCCCTGTCCGAGAAAGGCCGTGAAAGAGTGGTGGCCTTATCAGAAGGGGGTTTAGCTGTGCGATCACCCAAAGAGGTGAGCGGCTTAGCAGCCCTGTCCAGGTGGGCGTCGGAAAGACCGACGTCAGACTGCTCGGACCAGAAGGCCGCAAATGAGGAGCGGCCTTAATGGAAGCAGAGGCCTCCTTTGCCCCTGAGGCTCCTGAAGGGCCCGAGAGCGAGCCCGATGGGAGGAGCGATGCCTTCTTGGTAGCCATCAAGACGGCCAAAAGCGATCCCCCGAGGCGAGCAGCTATTTTTAGGCCGGGGACCAGCCAAGTCGCTGCTGCTGTGGAAGACTACTCCCGCCTCCCGGTGCTTCTCCCTTCACGCCTATTTTTGTGGCCTTTGGGGGAAGTGGACGCCTGCCTAAGCTTCCTTAACTTTTTCCATGGAGGCCATTTTCTTCTTGAGGAGATGGGCTTCCAGGGACTGCTGCCTTCTCTTGCAGGTAGCAGAGTTTAACTTCCGGCAGTGCTGGCACTTCTCTACGGGGTGGTCAGGGCCTAGACAGAAGAGACACAAGGAGTGGCCGTCCTTGTGTGGAAGCAGAGAATCACATGAGTCACACTTGCTTTTATGAGATTCGGAGGGCGTCGGGAACGACGTACACAGCAGATATTATTGAAAATTGAAGAAATCAAGAAAAGTTGGAAACTTCAGGACTGACGAATGAACTGACAAGCGCTGTTCTACCGCGAGGAACTTTCATAAGCTGACGGCGGGAAAGAACTCGAAGGTGGGCATAGGGGACCGACCCTTTATTTTTATTTATTTTAATTACTATGCTTTTTGTTCCCTGCCAACCATCAAAGTCTGCTCTGGTCACAGACCCCCTTGCCTCCACCTCCGGATAAGCTCGCACTCACCCTGCTATCTCTGGCTTCCCCCCAGAGAGTGGGGTCACAGCACCGACTCCCGTATCGGGCCCTGTTACAAATATCTGGTCAGGAGCCAGCTCTGGAGGCTGATCAAGGCACCAGGGGCAGAGCTTCATTGAGACACCCAGGCGCAGCTTGTTTTTTTTCTTCCCTGTGAGCAGGGGTGGGGACGTGCAATGACGACCGGCATCCGCCCCGCCCAGAGTTCGATTTGGCGTCTGTGCTTGTGGTGAACCCAGCTTCCGCTAGGTGTCGCAGTGGCACACGGTACACAAACCCCCCTCCCCCCGGATAAGGAGAGCAGTCCTATGGACGCTCGATCCTTCTCCCCTGGCCGCCCTCCGACAACCCAGGTCGCCGGCGCCGCAAGCAGAAATCTAACTGCTGTGCCAGCGGGCCCCTTTATACAGACGTCGCATGACGCTGGTCACCTGACGTGGGGGCGGTCCCCCGCCAGAGACTGCTATCTAGAATTTTTCCATGGGGTCCTGATGTTTGGTGGCTTAGTCCTGTATGTAAATACCTACTGCAAGAGCCATCTCGAAGTAAGATCAAGGAATATCCCTGGGATGACAAGCATGGCCAGGGAGAAAAAGCTATATAAAAGAATAACAAATGCCTTACTATCTCGGCACATCCACCATGATAAAACTAAACATCTTAGTGTGATGCTGCAAGGTGCTGGGAGGCAGTATAGCACAGTGGTTTAAGGCTCTGAGCTGCAAATCTGGTGACATCCAGCAGACCAGACCTGGGTTTGAATCCCACAGCTTCCACTTGCATACTGTGTGACCCTGAGCAAGTCACTTAACTTCCCTGTGCTCCCAGGTCACACCTGTAAAAAAGCTTTCAGCTTAGTGTGCTAGTCCTGGTTAAACAAAAAAAAAAAAAAAAAGGTTTGCCATCAGATGTGCGTCCTAAAAACTAGCCTCAAACAATCCTGAGTCCATTAAGGACACCAACTGCCATAAGTGATAGTTATCCCATCATTTTTATGGCACCAGGATTACCCCCCTCCCCCCAAGATGGGTAAACCACTGACAAAAAAGTAGCATTGCACAGGCCAATCTCGCTCCTCACTGCCAATATGAATACTCTTACGAACCTCCTAACCAATAAATGTATTTAAAATGTTTTACCAGGAAAGGCATACTGAGCAAAAAGCTCGTTTCCAACTGCGTCCTGGGGATACAAACAGATTTAAACATCATATGCGGTATAAACTTACACATGTAATTAAAATTTTACAGAGTGTATAAAGTTTGATATACAGTGTACATCAGAAGACAAGGAGATACCGAGTCAGCTACAGGCAAAATAATATAGACAGTGCAAAACTGAAAGAACGCAGCAACAAAACAATCACTGACAGATTACAAGTGACCGAGTGATTTAACTTTTAACATTTATAAGTGCTAACAGTTTATGTGCAACCCAGGGGGCAAAAATTAAGGTACGGGAGTATTTACTTAGTATGTTTAGACTAGGTGCAAGTTACAGAATCTAATGCCAAAAGTCATCTCTAATGACCAATTTGATAATGGCTGTAACACCACATCTCATTTCTCCTTAGTGTCTGATGTCTTGGCCTGGAGGGAGAGCTACATGCACATTGGATATTGGCATGGCTCTACACAGAGAAGGCATTTCACCACACTGAGTGGGACCATATCGGAAAAACCTGGATACTGATACGGTTCAGGAAAAACATCCTTAAAATCCTGCAAATTCTTTGTAAGCAGGCTGCCCCATGCCAGGGTTGAGACCAACTTTGTTTTTCAACTCCTCACTGGGGCGTAGTACCGAGCAGGGCTGACCACAACTCCCTGGATTTTTTTTTTTTTTTTTTATATCTAGCCTCAAGCCACTGGCTCAGTTATTAAAAATACAAAATATCAAAAGATCAATAGCATCCCAATATTCATTTAATTTATTTAAGTATACTGACCAGGAGAGGCCCACTGAGCGACACTGGGTTACAGAAGTTCAGTAAGCAAAAAGTGGCAAACAAAGCACAATACCGAATAAAGTGCAAATGGGATGTACAATACAGCAAATCAGATGGAGCAAGGTGCAACATAAAGTCGCAAGAATTAACAAATGCAAAAACTGACAAATGTAGTATAATTCGAGGCACAACAATGTGCAAAGTACATTTACTGTGTGATGGTAAATCATAAAATCATTTTAAATAGGTGAAACATTTTAGTCATCACTGGTGCCAAAGTGCCTTTTACAGGCACAACCCGGATTAAAGCAGACAGTGTAAAGGGATGCACTAGTAGCCAGAAGGCAAGGCACCAGCCAAAACTGGTGTGACCGGCTAGATGCAATGCAGGGCTCCACATAAGGGGTTGGAGTACAGACCTGTTTTACTCACCTAGTTTTTAGGAAATTCTCTTCAGAAATTTTTTTTTTTTTTTTTTTTAAATGAGTACCATTACTCATCCAACATTTGCAAATACTCCACACTCCAAAGAATAATGCTTCGTAACGTAACTGGTGATTCAAAAGCAGCAGTTTTTTCCAGATTAACAGCACTCATATGCATCCCAATTTTGTTTTACTCACTATATTTTAAAACTGGTGAGCAAATTACTCCTATCTGTCAACATTATCTGGAGCATTGGTAGGGACAGATGAGAAAACAGGAGTGGCTTAAGACAGGAAAAGTAAGGACAAAAGGGGAAGATCATTCTAGAAAAGAAAGCGGACAGAAAAGTAGGGCTGACCAGTGGAGGTTTTGCAGCAAGGGATGTGGAAAGCGCAAGCGTCAGATGCGTGAAGGCAGTATGATAACAGAATGGTGAGAGGAGAGATGGACAGTATTTTGCCAGGAAGGAGGAACAGCTGGTGAGACAACATCGATCTTCAAGGGAGGGAAAAGAAGTTAAGATCAAGGGAGTAGTGATAGTTGAGGGGTGGAACATTAAGGGCAAAAAGTCAGAGAAGGAATGGAAAAAGGGGGAGCAGTCTGGCCTGAGTAGGCTTGAAGCAGCACTGTTAAAGTGCAGCTGACACCATTAAACTCTCAGATCAGGCAATTCATGGCAAGTAGTTGCCTGCCAAAGGACCCAAGAGCGACATTTAAAATTTTTGTATGCTGTCATTAATTAGTAATTTAAATGAAATTACCCACAATCGCCCTTCCGCATCCATAAAAGCCACACAGTGCCCTCCCACAGCCCTGCTCCTAAAAACAGTGTTTCGACGATGCAACCATATTAATATAAATAGAATGGTTCACTTAAATGTTAAAGTCCTTTTATTTTAACATATTATATCAACATGTAGTGACACAGGAGATCCGTATCATTAGGATAAACAGAGCAATATAGAAAATGTCAGCATAAGAAAGATTACTGGTCCATCCAGTCTGCCCAGTTTTACCCTATCCTTCCCAGAGGCCTAATGTCTACTCGAGGTTATTGACCTCAAATGTCCCCATGCCCTCTGCTTCACTACTGTCCCCCTGTGTAACTATTAAGCCTTTTACTCGGTTCCAGCCATGTTTGAAACCATTAATGATTCTTGAACACACCACCTCTGCTGACTGCCTGCTCCATTTCATTTTCTACATTTTGGAAAAAATATGAGCTACAATAGCCCTTTTTCAAAGGTGTCCACGCCAAGTATAATCAGACAATACAAATAGTACAAACAACATTGACAATCACAGGTAGCCACAGTTCAACCACTCTCTCTGTAAAATAAAACTCTCACATCCCTTCTGAATCTCCCCTCTGCCAGCTTCCACTCATGCCCTCATGTTCTTGACTTGCAAGTGTCCTACATGTTGATCAGCTTTCATTAGCACTTAAAAAAATTGTTTCTATGATTAAAAATTCAAATGTTACTGCTTTCAAAATAATTTCAAACATTATAAAACAGAAATGTTTTTTATTATTGTTGTTGTTGGGTATGGCTGCCCAAGGGACAGGTGGAATGTAAATTTTGCCTGCCCCGCAGACTTTATACCTGTCCATTCAGCTTTGTGGTAAATAAATTAAACACCTATCTGAATCGGATCTGGTGGGTCTTAGAAGCTGGTGCTCCCTCCTCCATTTTCTTTAATAACTCCGCTTTAGCGAGTAATGTCCTTTGTGCATCTTGTACAGACAATACAAATCTAAATATTGATACAGAAGAATTGTTTGCTAAAAAAAAAAAAAAAAAAAAAATTATATCTTTGAATCCAGGGTCCAACATGACCCTCTGTCTCATCAACAGAACACGACAGAAAATTAAATAGCGAGTTTTGCAATAAATAACAATAAGGCACACAGTCCAAAATATGCAGGAGCAATCCAGAAGGTACCTTTTACAGAGTTTGGCAGTCTTGAAAAAAGAACCTCCAGGGTTCAAGGAAAATAAATACCCCCCTACCGTTACCAAACCCCCATCCAGTACTGCCCAAAGGGCAAAGAAATTACAGTAGAGTCATTCATTCCTTAGAGTCCACCTCTTCATCTTGCAGAGTTAAAAAAGGTACACATCCCAGGCTGCCAGATTGCCAGAAAGGTGTCCCATCACAACTGCAAGTCAAATGTAAACTGCTCCATAAGACAAAATTCATCCATCTTTGTGAACCACATGGATACCTGTAGAGGTGACATCTGAAAACCATCTCAAAGTACTACATTTCAAAGCCACTTATAACATTACATGAAAGAGGCACCCTAGGAATTTAGCTCTAATTGGGCTTGGAAGAATTTCTATAACCAAGGACTGGAAGGTGTAAGGGAAAGTTTTACCTATAACCCCCTGGACACTATTATGAATAGGGGACTAAAATGTTCCAAGCCTAGGACAATCCCACAAAATATGATGATGTGTTTCTCTGGAGACTGCTCTAGTTGCGGTTTGCTTTCTAAGTTGTAGGGCCTGTTGGCGACCCACCCTGTTACCCTGCTCACAGTATTTCTGTCAGGTGAAGTGAAGGTTTTTAACCGCCACTTTCATCCAACACTTTATTAAGGTGGGCTTCCCCCTCCAACTACTGTTTAACTCCCGCATTAAGAGTAATCTGATGGTGGGCCTCTAGGTCAAATATTTCATTCTCTTAAAATGATACATCTCTGGGCCTTCTTTTTTAACTAAGATGCATATTTAATGGCCCCCCCCCACCTGAGCTTTGAAACTGTCCCAAATTATAGCAGCCAAGGTATCAGAATTCTGATGATTCCTCCAGTAATTTGACACACCATCTTTCATATGGTCTTTATAGCCCTGATAATTAAATAGACTAGCATTAAAGTGCCACACACAGCATGTTTATTTATTTAGCATTTGTTGACAAAGTAAGTATACTAGACAAGACATTTGCCTATTTTCAGGTACGACCCGGGAGAGTACAATGAAATACAAGTTCATACAGAGGACAACATGATACAAGTTAGGCATTACACAGAATCGGACAGACCCAGATGAACATAACAGTCAGTAAACACAGAACAGGAACAAAATATACACAGTCACCAAGGATGTGAACAGTGCATTATACAATTCTATACAGTTCAGAGCCCCAAAAGCAGAGCCGCAGTCAAAGAATTACCTCAAACAGACAGTAAATACATTATATACAGAGCAGAACCCAAGCAGGCAGGATGCATCAGCAGGACCTGCGCAAGGGTACTAAAAGGAGGACATGCAAGTCCAGTGCAGGGGATCAAAGTTAGTTATGGTGGTTTAGGAAAACCACGTGCACAGGAAAGCTTCAAGTAATTCCACAGGGAGCTCGGAAGGCATGAGTGGGAGGGGCAGACCTGGGCGGGAAAGGAGTTCCATGAGAGGTGTAGGAACAGTCTCCATTTCCAAAGTGACTGGGGAATGATCCAAATTGAAAGAAGAGCCAGTTTCACAAGCAACAACTTTAGACACCCAATTTGTAAAGATAAGAAAAATGGTCAATACAAGAATAAGATGTGCTATGGGGAATAACAGTTGTACCATTTCCTGGTGGGGTGTAGGTGGCACCAGACATCGGACCACATAGTGCTAATTCACCAGATAGTCTGGTCAAAAGTCTACTGGACATATCCATGATCACCTCTTCCTTGCCTGTCCATGGCACTGTTTACCGCAGAATTAACCCCCCCCAAAAAAAAAAATCATCTAGAAATAGTCAGGACTTTGAACCATATCAAAACATTTTTTTTTTTTTTTTTTTTTTTTTTTTTAAAGAAAGGTCGATCAGACTGATCATTGAACATACAAATTAAATTCAGTGCAAAGAATATCATGATACAAGCTCAAGTTTAATAAAGCTACCCTCTGGTTATTGGGTAACATTTGTCACCTGTAGAGTACCTTGAGATTAAAATTGTCACCCTTCGTTGATGGGATCTATTCTCATAGGTAGAGACACAGACCTCACCCACCCTCTGCCCATGTAGTTTCTGATGCTCAGTTTGTGTTAAGTGGGATTCCCGAACAAGAGACAGGTGGGATCCGCTATCGTTTAGTTCCTTGAGAAGTCTACCATTTCACAAGATTGTTAATCCCCCTGACATTAAATGTAGTTATTTTTTAGGTCTCCTATCATTCAACCTATACCAAAAGGACAAAAGTATAGACCAAGCCAGGAAGACCCAAGTCCCATTCTGAACTCGTGATTCCCCTTTGAATTTATTCCTCCAGATTAGCTTACTGAGACATTCTGCAAAACTCCAATATATAACTGTACCTGCAAACTGCAGGATCCAGACTAGATTTTTAATTGTTTACCCTCATCTGGACAGCACTCACAAGGATGTGCAATAAGTCTATGTGTCCCCTTTCTAGCTGGACTACAGGGAAGAAAAGGTTACTTATCATAGTAACCTTATTTCTCCCAGGGGATACTCCAATACTCATAATTCTTCTGCAGTATACCTTTAAGGTCAGATCTGCACGGAGATGGAATGCTATGCAAATGATGGAATCATTAGCATGAGACACTTTTCAAATGCTGCCACCCATCAACTGCCCACATTCTAACCCTCAGATTTCGTGGACACTTGCAAGACAGGGCCCAAAAATTAAAAATATATCAAATTCTAATTTTAAAATTCCCTACCCAAAAAACCTCCAACTGGAGGAAAACATGGAGAAAATTCATAAAAAATCCCCACAAACTCCTGTGTCAGAATCACCCAAAAAAGGAGAAAAAGGCAAAACAAATTTTAATAAAAGTAAAAGTGTGGCATGCAAACACTATGGTACAGCATGGAATACAGAGGCCACTGGTTCTTAAAACGGGGAGGCAGGGAGTAACAGTTATGAATATTGGAGTATCCCCTGGGAAAAACAAGATTACTATAGTAAGTAACTTTCTTCTCACCCCAGGAATACTCCAATATTACTAACTCTTCTGTAGACTAAAAAGCAGTACCTTAGGAAGCGGGAAGAACCTATTTTGGAAACAGGATCTGCAGTACAGCTGTATAAACCTGGCATCGGCCCTTACCTGCATATGCAAGCTGTAATGCTTGACAAATGTGTGTACTGTTCGCCAGGTTGCTGCTTTACAAATATCCACTAAGGGTACATCCCTTGCAGCTGTACCCCTTGTGGAGTGGGCTCTAAGCCCTGCTGGAGCTTCCTTGCCCAGCTTAGAATAGCAAAATTGGATGCACTGAACATTCCGAGAAATGGACCTTTTAGATGCTGGGTTACCCTTTCTCACATCCCCATAAATGAGGAAAAGCTGTGTTCTATCCTGCCTATGGGGCTTAATGGCTGTCACGTAGTAGCTCAAAGTTCTTATGACATCCAGGCTATTTAGCCTACGCTCACCAGAAGAAGAATGGTCAGTGAAAAACACTGGCAAAGTAATGGACTGGTTCAAATGGAAGTCTGAAACCACTTTAGGAAGAAATTTCCTGTTTGTTTGAAGGACTACCTTATCCCTGCGGAAAGCAATGTAGTCCTTTTCAATACATAAGGCCTGAAGCTCACTAACTGTTCTAGCTGAAGTGACTGATGACCACTAGAAACACTGTTTTCCAAGTGACATACTTCAGTGGTGCTGAAAACATAGGCTCAAAGGGAGGAGCCATGAGCAGAGCAATGCAAATATTGAGGTCCCAGGCTGGCACCAGTTCTCTTACTGGTGGATACATATGTGAGAGGACTCTGAAAAACTTTTTAAAAACTGGGTTTGATGCTAAGGAAACAGGCTTGCCTGCCGAAGCATAGTCCGAGACTGAAGCTAAATGAACCTTTAGTGTAGAAGGCTGTAAACCTAAGGAATGTAAATAGATTAGGTAGTCCAGTATCCCTGGCACTCCTGCCTGGGTTGGCACTATATACTCCTATTAGAGCACCAAATAGAAAACCTCTTCCATTTTACAGCATGGGTTTTCTTAGCAGAGGATTTCCTGTATCCTCTTAAAACATCCATAACGGACTCAGAAAGATGTAAACCAGCATACTCCAGGTCCTCAAGAGCCAAGCTTTGAGCCCGAGTGACCTGAGGTTCGGATACAGGAGACTCCCCTGATTGGAGGTCAGAAGATTGTGCCTCCTGGGAAGGTGTATTGGTTTGTCCACTGACATGGACAGCAACAGGGAGTACCACGGCTGCCTGGCCCAGTCTGGGGCTATCAGGATCATTGTTGCTGGCTGAAACCTGAGTTTCAACAGCACCCTGTATACCAGGGGAAATGGGGGGGGGGAATGCATACAGGAATTTTCCTGACCAGTCCAGGACAAGGGTATCTAGAGGAATCTTGCCCACTACTGGAGGTCTGCAACAGAACTGAGGTAAGTGATGACTCTGATGAGAGGCAGAAAGATTTCTGGGGTGCCCCACCTCCTGAATAAAGTCTGTACCACTTGCCTGTTCAAGGACCATTCGTGATGGTTCTAGCTGATTTGACTCAGGGCACTGACAGAACATTGTCTTTGCCTGGCAGATAAACGGCCTGTAGTGAGGAGACCAGTGAGTAAGCTAGGGTCCAAATTTTCATAGCCTCTGTGCAAAGGAGGCTTGACCTTGTTCCCCCTTGTTTATGTAGTACATGGTGGTAGTGTTGTCTGTCCTGACTTGCACTACCTTTCCCTGTATCAGTGGTTTGAAAGCTTGCATTGCCAGAAACACTGCCCTGAGCTCTAACAAGTTTATGTGTAAAAGAGTCTCTGCACTTGACCAAGTGCCCTGGGTAGTGCTGTCTGCTAGAAGCTCCCAGCCCAGGAGGGATGCATCTGTTGTGAGAATCAATGAAGGAAGCTCTTTTTGGAAAGGAATCTCTTCTCTGAGGTTGGCTTCCTCTTTTCACCACTGAAGAGCCTGGATAAATGTTTTTGTTACAGGAACAAACTTTGACACGGAGTCCTTCTGTTGACACCAATGAGTTCTTAAGTGAAATTGGATGTCCCTCATCTGAAACCTGGATTCCAACACTGTGCCTGTTGCAGCTGCCATGTGGCCCAGGAATTGAAGAAAATGCCTTGCCGGCCTTGGGGCACTGAGCCTGAAGGAGGCTGCCAACTGCAGGATGCATTTTGCGCAGTCTCTGGGTAGAAATGCTCTGCCCACTTTGGCATTCAATTCTGCTCCTATGAACTGCAGAATTTGAGAAGGAATTAAAACCGATTTCTCCAAGTTTAAAATAAACCCCCGAGATTCCAGCAGCCGTTGAGTGAGTTGGAGATGCTCTATTAGCTGTTGTGGTGAGTCCCCCACCACCAACCAGTCGTCTAGATAAGGGAATACTGAGACACATTGCCTTCGCAAGTGCACCTCTACCACAGCCAGACACTTTGTGAACACCCTTGGTGCTGAAGTGAGACCGAAGGGAAGAGCTGAGAACTGACAGTGACCTGATAGGAGTCTGAACCTGAGAAACTTTCTGTGAGACTCCTTATGGGGATGAGGAAATACGCATCTTTTAAGTCCAATGATGCCAGCCAATCCCCTTTTCGGACTGCTGGCAGAATCAGAGACAAAGTTACCATTCTGAACTTTGGTTTTATTAGGAACTTGCTGAGGACCCTGAGATCCAAGATAGGCTGCAGCTCTCCATTTTCCTTTGGTGTGAGAAAATACCTTGAATAAAGTCCTTTTCCACTTTGATGCAGAGGCACTGGTTCCACTGTCTTTAGTGAAAGAAGGTGTTTCACCTCTTTTTTCCAGCCTTTTGCTTTCTAGGTGGGAAGCTGGTTTGAAAGCTCTGTTTCTTTGAACAAGGGAGGACTTGAAGCTTAGAGACAGGCCATGACCCACTATCTCCAGAACCCACTTGTCTGTGGTGATGGCTTTCCAGTTCTGGAGAAAACGAGTCATCCTGCCCCCTACTGGTAAAGGAGAGGCCGCCTGAACGATGAAGTCATGAATCCTGCTTGGACTGGGGCTGAGACTGGGTACCACGCCTGGCACCTCTTCTACCACTGCCCCTAAGTAGCCATGCTGTGGGTATTGGGGTGCCTGAGGGAGTATCATGGCCTGGTAAAAAGGTCTGGTACGAAACTGTCTGCCCCTGCCTCCCCTACTGAAAGGTCTAGAGGAGGTGGAGGGGTCTTTCCTTTGTAGAATTACTATGGAAGATGGCCTTATACTCATCCATCTTCTTCATGTAGGCCTCTGTATGGCTGCCAAATAGGGAAGTGCCCTCCATAGGAAAATCCAGAGTCTTATTCTGGGTATCCTGTGTGAGGTTTGTGGCTCTCAACAAAGCAAACCTCTGTGCGATGGTATTTGTCATCCACCTTGCAGCAGTCTGCTGCCATCTGGAACTGGTAATTTGGCAGCTTCCAGGCCAAACCTAGCTGTTTCAGCTAGGTTGCCGAAAGAGGAGAAGATGCTTTTTTCAGCCATGTCCAGAACAGATTGCCAGAGACCCTTCTGGTACTGTGCTGCATAGGCCTGATAATTTGCTTGCCTAATGGCCAGAGAGGCTGACAGGTAACCTTTCTTGGCCACACGTTTTCAATTTTTCTAGAGTCCTTCTCTGGAGGGTGAGAGGCCAGAGGGACTTTAGCCTCATCACAAGTTGCAGCTTGCACCAACCTCTGGTGGTCAGGGTGTGAAAATAAGAATTCAGCCCCTGTTCTGTCAAGCTGATACTTTTTGTCGACTCTTGTCTAAAGGAGGGACAGACCCAGGAGCCTGGAGGAGTTTTAAGGTATCCCTTTTGAAGAACTTATTGGTGGGGAGTGAAAGTTTTTTAGTAGGAGTCAGCCTCATCATGTCCATATATTCAGCCTCCTCCGCATCCTCTACAGCTTCAGTGGTAGGGATGTCTAAGGCATCAGCAATTTTCCTAACAAAGGAAAAATGGAAAGAACAGTCTTCAGTGGTCCTGGGAGGAGAGCGCCAAACTCCTGTTCAGGGGAGACCTCAGGCTCTATAGGCTCACCTTGATCTTCCTCCTCCTCCCCCTCACGCTGTTCAGGAAAACAGAGTGGGTTGGAGGGTGCAGAAGTCTGAACTGCAGACTGATACCACAGGCAGCAGACCCTGCAAGGTTTGCATAATCTTTATTGCTTGTGCAATCTCGGAAGGAGAAGGCACAGTGGCAGGCACCACAGAAGTCCCCTTTTCCACAGGGGGTTCAGTGTGCTTTGTCTTTTTCTGTTTTTTTAACTGGAACCGGAAAGCTAGCCGGTTCAGAGGGTCTCTTTTTACCCATATCAAGGGTAGAAGTAGCAGAAATTGTGGTGTCACCCACAGATCCTAAGGGTTTCGGCTGGTCAGAGCCAGAGGGACCCTTAACTCTTATTTAGTCTGTCCAGACGTTTTCCCAAAGTTTCATTTGGAAAAGATTTACAAATAGCACAATCAGACTTCAAATGGTCAAAATCCAGGCAGAAAATACAAGCAGAGTGTTTATCTGCCTTTTTTTTTTTTTTTTTTTTTTTAAAATCAGAATTTTTTGATTTTTTTCATAAATCCGACAATACGAAGGCATACAACACTTACTGTCATTCATATATCTTGTATCTATGGCTTATCCATTAATATCATAAAACATATCTATTTCAAGATAACCATATTTTAATAACTACATTTACCCCCTTCCTCCCTGAACTCAGTGACTTGTTTATCTTGCTAAAAGAGGATCTCCCAATGAAACATTTTAAACTTCTATGATACTTTGTAAAGGAGGAATACTTTCTTCTGTTTCTCTCCATCCCAGTCCTATAAAATCCTCCTGCTCATCATCTAGTTCGTAAATCAGTTTTTCGTATAGAAGGGTTTCGTACAAAATCGCCCACCACTTATATCCATTAAAGGACTGTAGGTCACCCTCCTTCCAATTTTCTCATATTATTCTTAACTGACATAGATGCTAATGCCACCATTTTTTCCTGCTTAGTATCCACGCATAATGTAGTGAATTTAATAAGTAAATTTCTGGTAAACATTGAATTTCTGTATTCAACCACTTTGACATTATTTGGTTTACGTTTATCCACCAAGAAAAAAATCTTGCGGCATAGCCACAAACAATGAAACAGGTCTGCTTTTTGACCACACTTATGCCAGTATAGTTTTGGATATGAATTATTTATCTTATTTATTTGCTCTGGAGTCATATAGGCACTATCATTTATATTCCTTTGTATAGACTTATTTTTTGCTGAAACATACAAATTACCATTCTGTCTCATCTGTCCCCACTGTTTTTTTATTTGAAAATTAGCTTCTTTATTCCATTTTTTTGTTTTCTAGTTATATTCCTGTATGTTTATTTTCACCAGCTTCTCATAAAAAAAATGCCAATAACTTTTTAAATCGTTGATCTATAATGTCTGTTGTTCCTTTAAACTCAAAGTCATAACAATTTTTTGGTTGTAATCTTTTTTGAACTTTCCCAAACTTTTATAATATTGCAAAATATTCCATTTACCAGCCCCTCTACTTTCATAAGGTATAAAGTTATCATCTACAATCAGATCTTTCCATATTAAAAATTCTTTATTACTTAGGAACGTTATGCTTTCTTCTGTCAGGGTACCCATCTGATTCCCTCTTCCCCAGCACTTATTCGAAAAAAATAAAACAGCCAGCAATACTAAAACTGACATGGTTAAGTATCTCTTTATTATGTCACACCAAGTTGGAAGGAAGGTGACTCTACCCCATCTAGGAACTGTATTAAACCAAAGTTCAATAAACACATCATCCTACTTTTCTTTCAACTCTTGTGAAAAAAAAATCTCTTGATAAAGTTTAGAAACTCCTTTCTCCCCCAAAGACCACTGATATATCAGGGCTAAAAGTTGTGCAACAGCATATTTTAATGGATCTGGGCATCCTAAACCTCCATATTTCCTTAATATCATAGTAGCTTCCCATGCTATCCTTGGGTTGCCCCCTCTCCACAAAGACTTCCTGAAAGTTCTTTTCAATTCCTGAAACCAACCTATAGGTGGAATCCCTAAAATGTTTTTAATTACATAGCTCAGATGTGGCATAACCATCATTTTTTAGTGTATCCACCCTTCCCCATATTGATAACGTTAGATTTTTCCATCCATCTAGTAATGTTGTGATTTTATTTTTAACATTCTTATTAATTTATTTTTATAATTGATTTTTGGTCCGGTGTCAGTAAAATGCCTAGGTATTTCACATATTTTGTATTTTAAAATCCTGAGCATATTTTTCTATATGCTCTGATCTATTCTTAGTAATCTTCTTTATCACAGATTTTTATTTATAGAGTATTCTGGTAAAACAGAATATTTCTCTATTTCCCACAAAAAGGCCTTTAGAGATGATTCTAATTTTTTTTAAATTATAAGCAAATCGTCTACAAAAACGGTTTGATATTTTCTTCATTAAAATGAACCCCTTCTACAGATTCATTATTTCTTATAGAGTTCAAAAGGGGCTCTAGTGTTAATATAAATAAGGCTGGTGAGAGGGGACATCCTTGTCTTACCCCATTTTTCATAATGAACTCTTCAGAAAGAAAATTATTAATTTGTAAGTTTAATGTAGCATTATAATACAATGTTTGAATTATTCCATTTATTTCCTCTGGTATCTCCCAGGACCTCAATATTTCAAGCATAAAATCTCTATCTATAGGATCAAATGCTTTTGTTGCGTTGATTGCTATAATATAAAAAAAAATTATTTTTGTATTTTTCCACTGTATTGACCAATTGAATAATTGCTTGGATCCCCTATTTGCTTGAGATATCTTTCTACCTTTTATAAAACCATACTGATTCCAATGTATAAAGTTTTGTATATGATCTTGTAATCTTTTATTAGTGTTGCTATTATTTTATAGTCTGTATTCAATAGTGCAACTGGTCTATAATTATCTGGCAAGTCTGTTTATCTGGTTTTGGTATTACTATTACTTTAGCTTTTTGCATTGTTAACGGCAAGTTGAGTTCTTCCCAGTCTATTACTTCTTCCATCATTTTTTTTTATCCAGGGAGATAGTTCTTGATTAAACTCCATATAAAATTCATTAGTGTATCCGTCCAAACCTGAACTTTTGTTTTTGGGGAAGTTTCTTATTACTCCGGAAATTTCCTTTGTCATTTTCTGAAATTCTAAAAAAACTGGCTTTATGTTAGACTCTTAAATAGTTTCTTATTTCAGTTTTATTTGGATTTAAATTCTGTTGGTAAATTTGTTTATAAAGATCCAAAAAAACTTTTGCCTATTTCTTTCTCCGTAGTTTGAACTTCTCCTGGGTTATTTTTAATGCTTGTAATTTTATTTTTTTGCTTCTCTTGCCTTAGTAAAGTTGCTAATAGTTTTCCTGATTCATCTGCGTGAAAGTATTTTTTTTTTTTTTTTAATAGTTTGAATAATTTTTCTAGTGTCTTTGTGAATTTGATTCTTTTTCTTTAACTTATACTCTTCCCATTCTTTCTGATATGTTGCAAAATCCACAAGTATTAATTGTTCTAGCTGTTTTAATCTAACATTTAATCTCTCTTTTTCAATTTTTTCCTTTTTCATTTGTTTTAATCGGATAGGTTATAATATGTCCTCTAACAGTTGCTTTGAAAGCATCCCATATACTTGCACCTTTGATTATAATTGAAAAGCCAGAGATCTTTAATTGCTTCACTTAGTATTTGCTTAAAGTTTGGATCTCTTAAAAGGCTATTTTGGAATCTCCATTGATTATTATTATTACTCTCAAAACCTGTTTTTATTTCCATACTAACCATCGCGTGGTCTGAAACGCAAACTGAGTCAATCTTTACTTTTCCCAAATGCTGTACCATACTATTTGAAATAAACACATAATCAATCCTGGAAAAGGTGCCTGATTTCTTATATGTGAAATCTTTCACATTACTATTTTATTAACCTCCATGCATCTATTAATTGTTCTGCTTGCAGGAAATATGACACTTTTTTTGCTAAGTTTATATTACCTAAAGAGGGCGCTGCTGTTTTATCCATGTATGGATTTAACACCATATTCATATCCCCTACTATTATATTTTCAGCATGAAGTGCTAGAAATTCTTTTGCTAGTTCGCCAAGAAATCTGAATTAGTGAATGGTGCATACACCGAACCTATTGTATATGCTTTTGATTTAATCTTTAATTTTGTCATACTAATCCTGCCTGATTTATCTTGATATGATCCATAACATTATAATTCAACTCTTTTCTTAAAAGAATAGCCACCCCTCTACTTTTATTCATCCCTGCACTATATGTACAGTGGGTACACCATCTTTGTTTCAGTTTCTTAAAATCTTTCTCTAGCAAATGTGTTTCCTGAAAACATATGTGCTCTTTATTTTTTAGCATATAATATCTTGTTCATTTTCATTGGTGTGTTTAACCCATTCACATTATTTTAATCATCTCCACTGAATCTTTCGTGTTTTTCTTTTTATCCACAACAGTGCCCCCTTCTTTCCAGTCTTAAGAGTTTCAGCTCCTGCCTGAATCTTCCATAATCCAATAACCTGTTACTCCTAACCACCGCAGTATCATTTTTCTATCCACTGAAAAGAAAGCTCTCACTGAGCTCCATCCCCACTTCCCCATTTTACCAACATTCTGTCCCTTACAAGTACTTTCCCCCTTATATTCCATACCAACCTCCTGCAGGGAACATGACAAAACCTCAACAGAAAAAATGAAAACCAAAACATGAAAAACCCTCTTTGGTGAAGCAAGCCCATTTCTTGACATCGCTCGCTCCCCCAATACACAAATCTTCCCCACCTCCGTTAACCCTCCCTAACACATTATTTCATTTATCATTTTTGTACCACTCGATTCAAAATACTAAGTCTGGAAACAGCCGTTTTAGTTCTATAATTGCTTGATCCACAGTATCAAAAATATGCCTTTGGTCCTTAATAATTACTTTCATTTTTGCAGGCATGATCATTATTGCTTTTTGTCCCCGAGTCCACAGCTTAGTTCTTAGGTCATCAAATTTCTTTCTTTGTTGCAATACTTCATGAGGGAGGTCCTGGTATATAGCAGTCTGAGTCCCTGAAATTACAAGTTTTTTTTTTAAATTACTGCTGCCATCAGTTTTTCTTTGTCACCTGAATACATAAATTTCATTATAATTGGCCTTGGTGGTGCTAAATCATCAGGTCTTTGACATAAACTCCTATGGATTCTGTCTACTTGAAAATTTATATCTTCAGGATTTTTTTCTAAATACACTGCAGCAATTAATTTAAAAGATTCCTGCAAGGATCTTACATTCTCCCATGATTCAGGGACTCCAATCATCCTTATATTTTTTTCTCCTGGAGCGCATCTCAAAGTCCGTTATTTTTTCTTGCATCACTGTTGCTTTTGAATGGATTTTACAGTAGGCGACGCTAAGAAGACTTCATTTTGGATATTATTTAAAGTTTCTTTTACTTCCTGCAACTCCTGCCTTAGGACCCCATTTTCTACTATTAACTTCTGAGTTAAAATATAGTAGTTCTCTAGCTTTTCTTGAGTTTTCAACATAGTAGCCATGTCATTTACCATCATGTTCACTTTATTCATTAAATCTATCACCCACTTCGGCGGTTCTTCTCCCTCAGAGAACTCGCTCTCACTCAGATTTTAGTCAGTTAGTTATATGCGATTCATTATCAGAGCTCCTCGAATTAGCTTCATTTCCACCCTTTCAATTCAGTAGTTTGTCCATTAACAGACTCAGCGTTTTTTAGCCTATTTGCATGACCTTTGTTTAACATTTGTAACTTGTTCATATTTACCTCCTGAAGTAGGAGAGACATACTGACCAGTAACCCTGATCCTGAGGGTTGTTCATCGCCGCTTTGCTGGGGTAGCCTCACAGATCCCGACTCTTGGGTATTCACCTTTTCGGTTGTTTGTTCGACTCCTACTTGTGTCGCTTGCATCTCTTTTAGCACGTCCATCTTCAGGGCGATCTCGGCTCTCCTCTCCTGCTGAGCCCCTGGTAATTTCTTCTCCTTTATTTCGTCACCAGCAGCATCCTCATTACTATGCTTGGCCATTTTAAACAGCAGGAATATTTTGCCTTCCCCAGGTGTTTCCTCCTTTTCTACCAGCTACTGTTCTAATTGCGGCTCGCCAGATTTATTTTTATTAAGGCTAACGGCTAGTTTTCTAATACCCAAAGTATTGGATTTAAGCAGTCTCCCCTTGTTCAAAGCACTACCAGACCGTTTGGACTCCTGTCTTGCGGACATGATCCTAAACGAAAAAAAAATTTTAAATCTTTTTTTCAGACACACCTCTTCGTAGTAGTGCTTGTTTTCAATCATCCAACCCAAACATTAACACAGCCTCTGTTCCTACTCCACGAGTGTAGGGGAGGAGGAGGGAATGGCAACAGCAAAGAAAAAAGGTTTTTAGTAGCTTTTGTAGATAGCTTACATAAAAAAGTACGTATCTTCATGCATAAATCATCGGTACTGCAATTACTACCACCTTGGCAAACTACAAGGGGAGAAAGTACAGTTACGTAAGAACTTACCGTAACAGTAGATCTTAGAGAACAGCTCTTGCAGCAGGTTACACCATTAGGACTGAAGCCGGCAGGCGCCAGGACCCCGGAGACTTTTCTAGCTAGCTATCTTCAGCGGGGACCGCCGACGTCCGCCCGCCTCCGGCGTCAGGCGCAGGTACAAAGGGGGCGGTCCAGCAGAATCCCCAGTTCTCCGCCGGAGACTCCCCGGCCAGAGGCTGCAATAGTAGGGGAGACAGAGGATCCACCACAGAAGGCAAAAGGAGTACGAAACCATGAGTAGAAAGGAATTTCTTACAAGTGAAACTGACTCCTCGCGTCGCCAGCCATGCGGAAGAAAGCAACATCCTGCTGTCTGATCATTCAGACTGGCTGGCTGAAATACTCACCATCCTTTCTTCCCTCACTCCTCCGTCCTAGAGGAGAAACTGCGGCGAAGACCTCCTCCAAGGGGGATACGGTGGGCTGGGAGGTACCTGCTGCAAGAGCTGTTCTCAAAGATCTACTGTTACGGTAAGTTCTTACGTAACTGTACTATCTTACTTCGAGATACAGCTCTTGCAGCAGGTTACACTATTAGGACTGATGCCCAAGCAGTAAAGCTTGACCCCTTCACATCAGGAGGAGGAAAAGGAAGAAGAAACCGAGGAGCAGCCGCCCAACCTCGATTCAGGACAGGAGGCCCTGCAGCACGGCCTGGCCGAAACCAGCCTTTCGCCTAGAGGCGATATCCAGACTGTAATGCCTGATAAAGGTATGCACAGAGTTCCAAGTAGCTGCAGCGCAAATAGTTGAGGTTGAGACATTCTTGAGAGCTGCAAAAGAAGTGGCTACACCCCTAGTAGAATGGCCCCGGACGGAACCCGGGAGGGGCTTTTGTTTGGATTGGTAGCAATGAGAGATGCATTGCACAAGCCAGCGGGATAAGGATTGCTTAGACACTGGCCGACCTCTCATTCTCTGTGCGAAGGACACAAAAAGTTGCTCCGAAGCCCGAAAGGACTTAGTTCTATTGAGGTAATACCTCAGGCTGCGGTGAACATCAAGAGTATGGAGCAAAGCCTCCTCTATTGGAATAGTTCGGAAGTAGACCGGAAGGTCAATATCCTGATTTAAGGTCAGAGCTGAAACCACCTTAGGCAAAAACTTAGGATTCGTTCTCAGAGACACTCTGTCTCGGTGAAAACCAAATAAGGCTCCTACACATCAGGGCATGAAGCTCAGAAATCCTTCTGGCTGAAGTAACTGCAACTAAAACAACGCTTCCAAGACAGAAAACGTGAGCTGCAATCCGCGGCTGGCTCAAAGGGCGGAGCGTGAGTTGCTCCAAACAAAAGGAGATCCCATGGAGGAATCGGATCCTTAATAGGAGGCCTAAGGTGCAGCACCCCTCTCAGGAACTCCCGAGAAGCGTCCAGTTGAGCAATGGTGCGTTGGCCCACCGGCTGGTGATAGGCCGAAATAGCACAAAGGTGTACTTTAATAGAGGAGTAGGCTAACCCTGAGTGAAAAAGGGAGAGGAGGTAGTCCAAGACTGCCCCCACAGGGCAACCTAAAGGAGAAAGGTCACGAGCCCGTGACCAAAGACAGAATCTCGCCATTTCATGGCATAAGTAGCGTGAGTAGCCGGCTTTCTGGCTGCAGAGAGTACCTCTGCAACCTCCTGCGAGACCCTGTGTCGCATGATGGCTACGTCTCTAGGAGCCAAGCGTGCAGGTTCAAAGACCGTAGATCCGGATGTAATAGCGAACCTTGTTCCTGAGACAGAAGGTGAGAACTGCGCGGTAGTGGGAGTGGGGTTCCCGTGACAGCTGCGCCAGCAATGGGAACCAGATTTGTCTGGGCCAGAATGGGGCCACCAGAATCAAACGCGCCCGCTCCCTGCGCAGTTTGAGCAGAACTCTCTGGATCAACGGGAAAGGAGGGAAGGCGTAGAGGAACCTGTTCTCCCAGGAGATGGATAACGCGTCTCGCCAGAAAACTCCAGGCCCTGGATCTAGCGAGCAGAAATTGGGCAGTTTTGCGTTGGATGGGGATCTGGAATCAAGTCTAACTCTGGAGTTCCCATCGAAGGAACAGATCCTCTGCTACCTCCTGAAGAAGTTCCCACTCGTGGACTCTGGCCCGAGCCGACTCAGGTCAGTCTCGCAACGTGTTGGTGTCCACGCCTCGGAATGTGTACATGAGACTAGATTTGGCGCCAGGTCCGATTACCCAATCCCACACTCTCATGGCCTCCCTGCAAAGGGGGTAAGAGTGTGCGCCCGTTTGTTGAGGTAGTACATCAGCCGTGTTGTCCGTCCTGAAGCAGGATGGTACACAGTGGGATTAAGGACTGGAAAGCCTGGAGAGCGTAGAGTACCGCTCTCATCTCCAGAACATTTATGTGCAGATGAACTTCCAGCGGACTCCATACGCCCTGAGACTTCACCCCATCTAGGTGAGCTCCACATCCAAGACCTGAAGCGTCCGTGGTGAGGGTAATCTCCGGGGACGGCGCTGTGAAAGGGACGCCCTTGGAGAGCGACCCGGGGACTAACCACCATTGCCAGTCCTGAATCACTCATTTTGTAATTCTGACCGGGTGCTGCAGATGGTCTTGCCTCTGGTCCCACTGCGCCTTGAGCATCCACTGCGTTACGCGCATGTGGAGCCGAGCGAGAGGGACCGTGGGAATGGCCGCAGCCATGTGACCGAGCAAGCGAAGGACCAACCTGGCCGAGGCGGTCTGATTAGCTGATAGGTCCTCTATGGACCTGATGCGCTCCGCCCTGTCGCCTGGGAGGAAGGCCTCCCTGGACCGTGTCCAGCACTGCGCCTATGAACTGCAGGTTCTGCGGCGGTACCAAGACCGACTTCTCCTGGTTTATCAAAATCCCGAGCGATCCGAACAGGATCTGAGTGTCCTAGATCGCTTGCAGAAGTGCCTCTCTGGAGGCGGCCATGAGAAGCCAATCGTCGAGGTACGGGAACACATAGTGGCCCCTTCTCCTTAGAGCAGCTGCCACGACCGCCATGCACTTGGTGAAAACCCTTGGAGCGGATGACAGTCTGAAGGGAAGAGCTCGGAATTGGTAATGGTGGCCTAAGAACTTGAAGCGCAGGAACCTCTGATGCGCCTGAGCTATGGGGATGTGCAGGTAGGCATCCTGCATGTCTAAGGACGCTAAATAGGCGCCTTGTTTTAGCATGGGAATGAGACCCGAAGGGTCACCATCATGAAACCTTTTTATGTCGACCCGACAGGTTGAGGTCGCTTAAGTCCAGAATTGGACGGAGGTCCCCTGTCTTTTTGGGAACCAGGAAGAAGTGAGAATAATATACCTTTCCTCTCTGGTCCCCTGGGACAGATTGAATAGCTCCCTTGTCCAAGAGAGCGACCACCTCTTGCCAAATCAAGTCGCGGTGCTGACCCGAGTATCGGGACAGCAGAGGAGGCCTTGAGGGTGGACGTTCTTCGAATTCTAAAAAGTGGCCTTTGCTGACCAATTGAAGAACCCACCTGTCGGTGGTTATTGCTTGCCAACCCGATAGGAAGCGGGCAATGCGACCCCCGACCGAAACGTCCCGTTGATCCTGAGGGGCGGGGGCCGGAAAGGAGTCATGCTGTGGCGGCTGAAGGGCCCGCCGGCTGGGTAGCCTTGGAAGGACGTTGACCTCTGCCAGCGGGCTGCTTCCCCTGGGATCTGCGGAAGCCAGAGCCCCTATGCTGTGTGGCGGAACGGGGCTGTTGCCTCTGAGTCCGCCCACGAAAACGGCCTTGGGTCCTACGAAAGGATCCAGGCCTCGGCCGGTACATCGCCTGGACTGTCCGGACCGCCTTCCCAGCCTCTTGCAGTTTGGTAATTATACGTTCTGACAGATTACCAAACAACACCTCACCTTCAAAGGTAGCGTCCAAAATGTTCCTCTGGACGTCTGGGGTGAAACCAGAGACACGAAGCCATGAGCGTCTCCGAAGGCACACGCCTGAAGCAGCCTCCCTGGCTGACGAGTCCGCAGAATCATACGCGGCTCCGAGTACCTGGGTTCCCACGTCTGAACCCGTCCGGAAGAGCTGAAGCATCTCCTCCTTCTGCTCACCTTCCGGCAGCTTCTCAGCCGCCTCCAGCCCCTGTTCCCACAAAGCGTTCTGGAACTGAACCATGTGGGTGAGATAATTCAGGGACCTGATAGCGCAAGTCGCGGAAGCATAAGTGCGCCTCCCCAGAGCGTCCAGCTGTTTGGACTCTGGGTCCGGTGGCAGAGCACTCAAATGCTGCGGTCTCTGGGACCGATCATGAGAGGCAGTAATGACCAGGGAGTCAGCCAGAGGTTGTTGAGATAGGTACTGGTCCCCCCTTGGGGCCCTGTACAGTCTATCCGCCTTCTTCGGCACCGCCGGGAGCGAGTGAGGACGCTTCCACGCCCCCTTGGTGACATCCACAAAAGTGTCCACCAAGGGTGGCACCACCACAGGCTTAGGGTCCTTCTGCCGAAGATACTTTGCCAGGCGTAGCCTTTCAGGGTCAAGTTCCTCTGCTTCCCAACCCATATTTTCTTGGATATGTCTAAGGATATCCATGAAGGATGGATCGTCCGGAGGAGACCTTGGAGTCTCACGTGGGTCCGGTGAGGGAAGCGAGACCGGAGAAGGAGATCTAGAAGAAAAATAAGTAGATCCCGTAGCCTCCGACGACGGCGACCGACGTCGCCTCCTGGATGTCTTGGGACTGGGCGACCCGGAGGACGACGATCTGGACGGAGGTCTCCTTCTAGAATGTCTGCCCCTGGGAGGAGTCACAGGCTCCCTGGGGACGGAATGGCCAGCCGACCTCACAGGTGAAGGTGGGGCCGGGGCCGAAGCCACCGGAGGAGGAGGAGGTGGAGGAGGAAGGACTGGGGGTACCACATCCTTCCTGACAGTAGCCCACCAGTAAGTGAACAGGTCCTTCACCTCGGCCAAGGACAGTCCCGACGTCGGCTCCGAGGACGAGGGCCGGATGTCAGGTCCCGGCGACGGTACCACGGGGATCTCGGGCGGTGGCGAGGGACCCCGGGTAGGCTCTTCGTGGCCGGGAATGCCCGCCTGGACATCAGGCAAGGCCGAATCCTCCTTGATGGGGGACTCCTGTCCGACAGACGTCGGAGGCGCAGGAGCCCCGCGCTCAGGCGTCGTGGACGTCGGTCCCACCGACGTCATTTGCGATGAAGAGGCAGACGACGGCCGACCAACCGACGTCGGCTCAGAGGAACGCTGGCGTGCGACCGACAGCGGTCTGGCCGACGCCGGATCCCCCGACTTCCTCAGCAGGGTGAGCTCCAAGGTCTTCCGGGGGTGAAGAGAGGAAGACCGGGCGTCGGGGCCCGAGCCCGACTTGTGGTGGTTGGTGGCTTCCCCGACCTCGCCCAAGGCCTTTGGGCTGAAGAGGAAGGCGACGGCCTGGTGGTGGAGAGCCTGAGCAGAGTGTGCGCGGGGCCGCAGCTGGGAGCAGGCCTGGCGGGAGAGCGGTCTGAGCGAGACCCGGAGCTCCGGGACTCGGAGGCCCGAACCGGCGACCGGGCGGGATCCCTGGACCTCTTCTTCTTTTCCGCGTGCCGGTGCGTCGAATCCTCCTTGGAGGCCATCGCTCAGAGTTTTTCCTCAAGAAGAAAGGCTTGAAGGGCCTTCTGCCGGCGGATCCTGGTGCGGCTGTTGAACCCCTGGCAGAGGGAGCAGGCCTTGGTATCGTGGTCCGGGCCTAGACACCTGACGCACGCGGAGTGCGGGTCCTTAAAAGGAATTTGCTTGCCGCAAGCACACTTGGAGGAATGCCCGGTCGGAGAGGACATCAGACGGTTGTCTTGATTGCAGAAGGAAATCTTCCTCAGAAGAATCGAAGAACTCAAAATTTTTTAGAAAACCACGCGACGCGTAGCAAGAACTTTACCGGAGGTCGAAGCATGCACGGTCGACGGAGGGAAAGAACTAGGGATTCTGGCGGGACCGCTCCCTTTTGTACCTCGCCTGACGTCGGAGGCGGGCCGACGTCGGGGGCGGTCCCCGCTGAAGATAGCTAGCTAGAAAAGTCTCCGGGGTCCTGGCGCCTGCCGGCTTCAGTCCTAATGGTGTAACCTGCTGCAAGAGCTGTATCTCGAAGTAAGATCGACACGTAGCACTAGTAGTCAGCTTCTAAGTTGCCACCATCCTACTTCCTCCCTCCTCTGGGCTGAGCACTCAAGACCTAGTGTTTATCTGCCTTGGCAAAGACCTCACCACACTCAGAACAAAAACAAACATTTTTCTTGGTTGCGGTCGGTTCAGGAACCGATCGGAGAAACCGAGCGGAACCGTGAACCGATAAGAATTATAACCGGGATTAGCGGTTCAGAACCAGAGTTATCGGTTCTAAAAAAACAAGATTGAAACACACAAAATATATAACAAATGAGGGGGGGAACCCAAAACTAACTAGAAGTACCTTGGTTCCTCTGGGTGGCTAGAAACATAGAAACATAAGACTTTGACAGCAGAAAAGGACCACTTGGCCCACCCAGTCTGCCCATTTCCCTACCTACTGGATAAGCTGCAGATTCTAGTTAACCAACAGCCTGCTTCCTGCAACCCCCCACTATAATTGCTTTGTGTCTGTCCCATACATGTTTGAATTCCGCCACTGTTTTAGACCCAATGACCTCCTCAGGAAGGCTGTTCCATGTATCCACCACTCTCTCCGTGAAAAAGAATTTCTTCACATTACCCCTGAGCCGTCCCCCATCTTTAAACTGTGCCCCCTTGTTCTTACACATCTCTTTTTCTGAAAGATGCTACCCTCCTGGACTTTGTTGATTCCCTTGAGGTACTTGAACATTTCTATCATGTCCCCCCGTCCCTCCTTTCATCAAGGGTATACATATTAAGCTCTCTCAGTCTCTCTTCATATGGTTTCTGATGTAGACCCTGCACCATTTTAGTTGCCCTCCTCTGGACTGCTTCCATCCTATGTCCTTGCGTAGATGAGGTCTCCAAAACTGCACACAGTACTCAGATGGGGTCTCACCAACTGTCTGTATAGAGGATAATCACTTCCTTTTCTACTTGTGATGCCCTTCCTATGCATCCCAGTATCCCCTGGCTCTCCTTACTGACTTTTCACATTGCTTACCCACCTTTTAGGTCATCTGATATGACTACTCCCAGGTCCCTTTCCATTTTGTTGTTGTTAGTACCTCCCTGCTATTGTGTACTCTTCTCCTGGGTTTTGTTTCCCAGGTGCATTACTGCACTTCTTTTGCATTGAATCTAAGTTGCCATATGTCTGACCATTCCTCCAACCTTGCCAAGTCCCTTCTCATCTTTTCTACCCCCTCTTGTGTATCAACTCTGTCACAGATCTTTGTGTCATCTGCAAAGAGGCATACCTTTCCTCAGACCCTCTGCAATGTCACTTATAAAGATGTTAAAAGTTGGACCCAGTACTGAGCCCTAGGTACTCCACTAGTAACCCCTTTCTTGAATGTGTTCCATTCACTGTTACCTTCTGTGCCCTGTTGTGCAGCCAGTTCTCTACAGGCTACCACCCTGGGACCCACTCCCAGGCTGGCTAACTGATTATTAATCTTTTGTGCGGGATGTGGCAAATGCCAAGCCAAAGTCTAGGCAGGCCATATCCACAGCCCCTCCCTGGTCTATTACTTTGGTCACCCAGTCAAAGAAATCAATTAGATTAGTCTGACATGACCTTCCTGCTGTAAATCCATGTTGCTTTGGGTCCTGTGCCCCACTGGCCTCTAGGTGCTCAACAATTCTTTCTTTCAGAAGTGATTCCATCATTTTCCCCTACCACTGAGGTCAAACTTACAGGTCTGTAGTTTCCTGCTTCTGCCTTGCTCCCACTTTTGTAAGGGAATCACGTCTGCCCTCCTCAGTCCTAAGGTACCACCCCATCCTGCCATGATTTGTTAAAAGTGTGGTCAGTGGTGTCACTAGGTCCCCCTTAGTTCTTTTAGGATTCTGGGTGAATCCGTCAGGCCCCATTGCTTTGTCCATCTTGAGTTTTAGGAGTTCTTTCAGGACTCTCTTCTGTGAATGGACTGGTATCAACCCCCCTACCCAGAGTGCTTCTATTGTCTGGTTTAGGCAACTGCTCCTAATCTTCTTTTGTGAATACTGAGCAAAAGTATTCATTCAGTATCTCTGCCTTTTCACTGTCTCCCTCTGCCCACCTCCCTTCTCCTTTATTAATCTTCACTATCCCTCCCTTAACCTTTCTATGCTCCCTAATGTACCTATAAAAGGTTTTATCCCCCTTTTTGACCGAGTTGGCTATTTTTTCCTCAGTTTGTGCCTTTGCTATTCTGACTGCCTTTCCTACTTCTTTCTGCTTTAATTGATACAGTTCCCTGTCGTGCTCCCTCTGTGATTCCTTATACTTTTTGAATGCACTTTTTCTCCTTAACCTTCCCTGCCACCTCTTTTGAGAACCATAGTGGTTTTTTACTCCGCTTTGTTTTCTTTATTTGTTTTACACAAAGACTTGTTGCCTCTATGATGGCAGTTTTGATTTTTCTCCATTGTCCTTCCAACCCTCCTATTTGGCCATTTGCTAGTGCATTCTTCAGGTGTTCACCCATTTTGTCAAAGTCAGCCCTTCTAAAGTCCAGTATCCTTGTTTTTGTATGGCTTATCTCCATGGTTGTGCTCATTGTGAAGCACACTGTGCAGTGGTCGCTTGTTCCCAGATGTCTACTGACTTCTAAATTTGTGATCCTCTCTCCATTTGAGAGTACCAGGTCTAGTATTGCTCCCTCCCAAGTGGGTTCCAGCACTAGCTGTCTAAGGTCTGCCCATGCAGACGCGAGAATACCCTGCTCTTGGATGTGGCTGCAGTACATGTCCTCCAGTTAACATCTGGCATATTCAGGTCCCCCATCAACAGTATCTCCCTTTTTCAGCCATTTTGAGAATGTCCTCTATATCTTTCTTGTCCATTTCCTCCCTTGAGGACGGGGGTCTGTATACAACCCTGTGCGGATTGTGATGCCATTCCCCATCTCAAGGTAACCCAGGTGCCTCTTGTCCTCCCACTTTACTTTTTAGTTCTGTAGCTTTGATCCTTCCCTTATGTACAGAGCTACTCCACCTCCTCTTTTGCCTTCCCTGTCCCTTCTGTAGATTGTGTACCCTGGTATGTTGACATCCCATTCATGGTTCTCGGTGTACCATGTTTCTGTGACTGCCACAATATCCAATTGTTCATCTTCCATCAAAGCTACTAGCTCAGAAAGCTTGTTTCCCAGACTACGGGCATTAGTAGTCATTGCCATCCATTTAATGTTGGCTTGATCCTTTTTTCCCCCATCCCTGCTCTTATTGCTCTTATCTATTTTACCATTTACCCCCGTCCTGCCCTGTGTTAAGCTGATGTGCATTGGAAAACTGTAGAAAAAGACACTTCAGCAGATAGCGTGGTACCATAAGTGTATGTGGAAATACAGCAATTTCCTTGATTTTTGACTGCAACAGTATATATTTTGTTTATTTGCACAGCACTAGGGCACTTGATCTTTATTAGCAGTACCACTGTACTTGCAGTCCCGCTTTTTTTGTCCCGTTCGCTTCTCAAGTCCCCCGCCCTCATGTTTCTTTTTCCGAGTGCTCGTTTTACGGAAACAGTGGAGAGCTCCATCACTGTCTAGCAGTCCCACTGTTGCCCCCCCCAGCCCATTTTTTCCTACCTCCCTGATGTCCAACTGAAAACCAAAGCAGCATTGTCCCTCACCTCTCTCTCCTTTCAGCTCACATGGTAGGCGCCGCCAGAAAGGACTGCTACTACAGAGAGGCGAGGGAGGTAGGAGAGGACTCGGGATTTCAGAGGGATTTTTTGTGTGTGCCTGGCTGTGTACTGTAACAGATGTCAGATCGTAGGTTCTTTTGATAAGGACTAGGAACACTAGCGTGCGTTTACTGCAACAGCACTGTATTATTGTTTCTTTCCTGAGATGGGCTACAGTGTTATCAGTATGGGATCTGAATGCTTCCAAATGACCACGCTTCCCCCCAGTATGTCACTTCTGGTCAAGGTGCCAAGGGATGGTGCTAAACATTTCTGGAAAGGGCTCCACTACAAAAAAAAAAAAAAAAAAAATGTATTCCTCTCAGGCTGAAATGAATTAAGGCATTAAAAATGATGTTATGTATGAAGGTTTAGATATTCTGACCAGAAGAAACATAGTATTGGGTCCACTAGCTCTTTAAACACTCTCCATTATGGTCCCCATTTATAGTAATACCACTCACTAAGCATGAAATAAAAACTGTGATAGAGCTCTTTAAAAATGAAAGACTGCATGTAACGGACACACTGCACTGGATGAAGTCAAAATGTACCATAGTAGGCTTACCAGAACCTATTACTGACTCTGAAAATATATGGACTGGAGGGTGGAGGATACAGGTCAAATTGAACCATACCGAAAATGGTACACAGCACCTACCCAACTGTTTCTATTTGGGAAGGGGTAGTGGTGTTCTATTTTACACAGGACAACCGAAGGCGTGGTAACAGATGTGGGGCACGGAATCATCTGAGTAGTGCGTGCAACACAGTAAAGTGTAGTTTATGTACTAAGGTGAGGCATACTAGTAGACAATGTACAAACAAAACGGGAGAAGGACATTCATATAGTATTATGGGGATCAGGCAGAACTGGACATCTATAACATGGCACACAAGCCTGATAGAAGTCAGGGATCTCATGGAAGGCCTGGTGGAGAGCGACAAAAGCTCAGGCCATGTGTTGGTCACCAAGTTAGACAATGAATGCCCATCTACTTCTGCATCTCATGTAGCAGTACAGCCCCCAGATCAGGTTTCACATGCCCCCCATCCCACCCCCACCGGTGGAGAACATTTCAGGAGACAAGAATGAACACAGGAGATAGGCAGAGATACTCCTGATCCTAGACAGGAGCAGGAGGTCAGCGTGGATACCGCAGATAAAAACTCTGATGAACCTGAGGTGTTTGAACCTAAGGTCTCAAAAGACATGCCCGTCCTACACCACCAGAAACAGAGGTATTTAAAATAGTCACTAGGCAGAAGAGGAGGAAAAGCCCCCCCAAAACAGTGTAAAGTGTCACAGAGAACAACAATAGAGTAACAAATCTCTCTGAGGTGTTGGATAAGCAGAAACAGTGTCGGAAGGCGGGGGTTCTCTGAAGAGGACTCGGATGGTCCTCTATTCCATTCTCTCAGCCAGATCCCTTCTCTAGTGCAGAGAATCTGGGCCCAACTGGGTATTGCATAAAAAAATGTACTAGACTGACAAGAGTAAAAAAAGGAGTGGTACTCTGAGCTGATGCTGACTTTCTTCTTAGTGTTGCCACTATTAATGTAAATAGTATTCATAACTTAGAAAAGAGGGCAACAACCTTTTCGATATTACAAGATACAAAAACAGATGTGGCCTTACTCCAGGACACTAGAGTACATACTTTACATAAAATAAATGGGCACAGAAAACATGGACGAATGTTCCCTCCTCCTGGCCACTAGGAGAAGTACTCTGGAGGGAGCATATCTTTTTTGCAAATTATGAGGTAAAAGTA
The DNA here is from genome assembly GCA_016271365.2 of Neoceratodus forsteri. Lineage (NCBI taxonomy): Eukaryota > Metazoa > Chordata > Ceratodontiformes > Ceratodontidae > Neoceratodus > Neoceratodus forsteri. Next base: position 237,780,596 of record CM057451.1, read on the forward strand.
AAAATCTTACAGATCTTGCTCTGGCAGAGTACTGATTCTGGATATACAATATAGAGGCTTAACAATAAGACAGATAAACTTATACTGTCCGCAGAGTAAAACAGCAAACACAGAAATTTTGAAATTAATTAGACCCTTCCTATATAGATAACAAGAGGAATAATACTAACATACTATTTGCCAGCAGATTAGGCCTTACGGTCTATCGAGTCTGCTCGAACCTAGATCCTTAGTTGGGTGCCGAGACACTCCCATCCCTTGTTCTCTAGAAACCCTATCATCCATCCCCACCCCACCCACCGGACAGGCCATCATCTGATACATCCACTTTCTGTCTGTCCCACCCTCTTGAAGCCCTCCACTGTGGATCTCTGAACCAGCTCACCAGGCAGTGCATTCCAAGGGTCCACCACCTCTCGGTGAAAAACCTCCTCCTCTTCCCCTCACCCTTCCACCTTCCAACTTCAAACCATGCCCTCTGGTGATACCTCCTGCTTTAGTCTAGATCCCCTCCATGTTTACCCTATTTATTCCCTTGGGGTATGAGACCTCAATCATGTCCCCTCCTGTCTCTCCTCTCCTCCAATGAAAAACAGGCAGAGCTCCTCAAGTCTGTCCTCATAAGTCAAATCTCTAGCCTCGTGTGATCATCTATGTTGCCCTCCTCTGTACCCTCTCCAGGAGCTGTATGTCCCTCTTCAAATGTGGTCTCCAGTACTGTACACAGTACTCAAGGTGTGGTCTAACCAGTCCATTGTACAGCCGGCAGAATCACTTCCCTGCTCCTAGAGGTGATCCCCCTTACGATGCATCCCAACATCCTGTTTGCCTTTGCTGCTCTCCTGCACTGCTCAGAGTTATTCATACATGTATCCACCATGACCCCTAGGTCTTTTCCCTATTGAGGCCTCCAGCGCCTCCCCTCCCAGGAGTGTACCTGTGTTTAGGGTTTCCCCGACCAAGATGCAACACCTTGCACTTGGTGATATTGGAATTTAATTTCCATATGTGAGCCCAGCTTTCCAGGGTGTCCAGGTCCCCTTGCAGGGCCACCCTCCCCTCTTCTCCCTCAACTACTGCTCCCATCTTGGAGTCATCCGCGAAGAGACTCATTTCACACCCTATACCCTCCCTGATGTCCGATATGTATGCATTAAATTATAATATTTAGAGATTTTTAGTTGTCTGTTCACTGCACATGCTGCAAAGACGGGAAGAAAAAAGATTTACTGTGATTCAAAAAGCAGCTGACAGCATCCTAGTTGGACTGCTCCGACAGTTCTCTTGTGGCCCTCTGTGTACTGCTTTGCTGCGTTTCCTGATGCTCGCCATCAAAATAACTCATTTTAAAGCGCTGGAAACGGTTCTGAGGTTAATCCACATTCATGTGTCTGCTGCCCACAGTGCTCTCACTCACACAGCGTCTTGATGTCATGTAGGGAAAGGTACTTGCGAGCGGCAGCACTGGCAGCAATCGGCTGTTCATTGCAGGAGCGCTGTTGTTCGATGTGCACTGTGGAAAAGGTTTTTATTTTAGTAATCTGTGACCCCTATTCTAAATAACCTTACTTTATTCCTTATCCTGTCTGATCTTTCATGATTTACTGTGATGATTAACCAACCTTTTCTCCACTTTTCCTGTTACCTCACGCTGTCTTCTGCCATAGGAGCCGTCACCCTCCACCTCTAATGACCGTTCGCTGACAGCACGCTGGCTATGAAAATTAATACAAACTCTGTTTTAGTTATTGTGCGCTGCTCATCTTTTATCAGTGCCTCTAGAAGTGTATCATGTTGTTCTCTTGTAGATATTAAAAACGGAATTGTCATCCTCTGTAGACAGACAGGTGTGTGTGTGTGAACAGTAATTGGCACACTATTTTGTTGTGTTCTCAGTTTGGATTT